>CM063498.1:126698041-126708041 GCA_032207245.1 Pardosa pseudoannulata
AGCAACCGGGAGGTTAATATTTTAGAAAATTATTAACACTGGTATCAGTTTTTATCTAACATTTATTTAAATGTTTTTATTTTAAAACAAACAATCTTTCCTAGCCTAAAACAAAATATTTTTAATATTATCATTGTGTATTGTTTTTTTAAAAATTCAATCATACTTTTTAAAAATTATATCAAATAATATAGAGTATTAACAAGAAATGAATAATTTAACAAAAATTAAATTCGGTTAATAAATGTAAAAAATTATGCCATTCAAAAAGAAATCGGCGTTTGAATATATCATTCTTTGCTAGCTGGGAAAATTGTAAGATTTAAATACTGGATGTGTGACATTTCATGATATAAAATTCCATACTCCTCTTTGCATTTCATTCCAGCCAATCTTGGGAAAATGAAAGATTTATTCGTGCTTCTGAAGGTCACTAATTCATGTCTGACTCATTAATATGCACATAAATTCCTTGTGTTTGTGCGTCCGTACAGCAAAGTTATGAAAGCGGTTGATGGATGGAATCACTGGGACAATTTTATGTGGCAATTTGTTTTCGGTGATATTATTATAAAGGGATTTATCTTTGGCTGAACCCTATAACAGAAATAAATTAATACTCGAATATCTCAATGGTACTCTATTTCAAATATTGTACAGTATTTGTGAATGTATTAAATACATGTAGGATTGGAAGACAATGATGTCTATGAAATGATAATTTAATATCATAGAACAGTGTGGGATTAAGACACACAGAAGTTAAAACTTATTATTTGTATTATTTATAGAAATTTTATATTAGGATTAGAAAATATTAAATTAAAACAATACATTTCTTTCAGTTAGATATTTTGCAAACAACATTTTCTGTTTACTGCATACATTTCTTGCACATTTAATGTAACACATTAAATATTTTCCGTATTTTGAACTAGGGCAGATATAACACTTTTCTCATGAAACATTTGTTTAATTTTAAGGTTTTTTTATTATCTTTAGAGAAATATGTGGTCTTAATTTTGAAAGAAACAATCCAATGAAATGCATTAAGCGCTCTGCCGTCAGTATTCATAAGGTCTTGTACATTTACATGAAAAATTTTCTGAGGTCCTCGAAATTGAAGAAGACTGATAACAATTCTTATTTCTGAAATATTTCTGGGGCTTTCTGGTCACTAAATATATACAAAGTATTTAATATGAAGCTCCTAATAATTCACAATATTAGATAACTTTGCAGTCAACAAGCAATAAGGAGAAAATTATAAACTAGTATGCAAACTTCACATCGCCAACTATACCGGGTTTTTTAAGAAATTCGAGACAGTGTTCCTATATATATTAGACCTAGGTTCTCTCTTACTCAAATAAGTATCATTAACTTTCCTCAAATATGCCTTCATATGTGCTCTAAATTTTCCGATTTATCTATTTAGTATACCTGTTATTCAGTCACTAGAATTTTCTTTATCCATTGCTTCATCCTTGTTTTCGTTAATTCATCATAATTAGTAACCACTTCCACTAATAGTGTTTATAATCTTCCTATTACATAATTTTAACCGAATAGCAATGTATTTTTCACAGCATCTCTCCTACTATCACAAACAGTAAATAAAGCTACAAAACTGTCTGCACTGGATTTCTAGAACCCTAATGAATTAAAAACATCTCTTTCTAAAAAGATTTTCAGTTAAAATGCATGTCATTGGGACTAGAAGACCTACCAGACAGCTACTAAAAACTGGGAAGTTTATTATTGTTATTATTATTATATATTGGGTGACATTGTGGGGACGAACTATCAGGCCTCAGAGGTCAGACTACCTCAATTCAAAGACTTCAATGTTAGTCATTACAAACTTGATAAAATTTCCATATTATATATTATATACTTAACAAGAGATCAATATTAGTTATTATAAACTTGACAAGAGATCAATATTAGTTATTATAAACTTGGCAAGATATCAATATTAGTTATTATAAATATGAAAGATTTAAAATCTGTTTATTGAAAAATAGATAAATGGTAATATGATCAGTGTGTCTTAATTTCTATATATTTATTCTGATTCCAATTATGCTTTTAAATACTAAAATATTCACATACCTTTTAAACAATATATATTTGATAATTACGATATTTTACTAATACAGTAATGGAACAAAATTGAATACGGACTTATTTCAATTTAAAAATTGTTTTGAAAAGTGTAATACAATTATAATACTTAAACAAAATAAACACGTATATTGTTATTACGAAACCGTATCTACTTTATAATCACTTATCTACTTAATATGTATTATTCAAATAACATCTCTTAATAACTCATGATGTTTTAAAACAATAGATGATTACTTTTTGAACTTTAAGGTTATTTTGTATTTGCTTAATATTACTGCAGTACAAAATAAATATGTAATTTGCTTTAAAAATGTGTGTTCCTAAAGTACATAATAAGGATAAGTGTTTCATTTGAAGATCAAATTTGCAAATATAATTTATATATTCCATTGTATTCCAGAATGGAATGCAGTTACTTATAAAATTCTGACAGCTATTAGTTAATTCTTTGAGCAAGGGATTTCTCTCCCAAATTTGATTTACTAGACTCCTGAAAAATGCTATACGGTTGAATTACAAAACGCTGTACTAATTTTCAATTAATATTTTGCATGTAGGAAATTTAACAAACCTCATGGAAAAATTACATAATTATGCACATTATTTAGTTGTTTCTATTCTTTCGTTTTATCCTAATGTACAACTGGACAAATTGAAACGCAATATTTAAACAGAGATAAAAGCAACTGTTCAAAACTACGTCACATTTAATTATGACTTATTTTATCAGTATTTTATTAAAAATGCTTTTGTTAATCAAAACATTAAGGATTACGAGAAATGCGGAAGTTAAAGTTTTAAAACTGCAATCATTTTAAACTATTAAACACAAACATTTCTCAGTTTTAAATATCGTTACATTTTATCTCTTTTCTGTTTTCTGAGAAAATAAAGCAAAGCAATTTAATTTACTGCAAACATTACGAGGTTTCATTCAAAAATATATTTATCCCCCAAAACCCTTTAAATCATTCTTGTTCTTATCAGAGACACAGTAAAATTATAATCACCTTCCTCAGTATTAAAGCAACTTTCACCACCATTTACTTTTATTGTCCCTTTTGTTATCGGAGGTCGTTTTGTTTATGATTTTCATTATCATACATAATAAAAGAGAAAACGATTTTCACCGCTGCCAATGATCTTTTAAGTATATTTTTTTTCGAATGCTTATTTTTCAAAGATCGCTATAAATAGTTAGCCACTTAACGGTTAATGTTTTATTTATTCTGTCTATAAATATAACCATGCTCGGAAGATTCTACAAGATATGTAAATTTTCTCTTTTGTGAATTGCTGTTCTAGTAAAAGAGAGTTTATCAATTCCAATTTTTAGAAATGACTTGTGAATATTAAAGAAATAAGAATATTGTCTATTAAAATAACAAATGGCTTTTGGGTGGACGTAATTTTCCATAAAATGTAATAACTACTCTCAAATTTAATTAAGAATGAGGCAAAAAACAATTTTTAAATGATCATCATACTCATAACGAGTTAAAATAAACGATTAGAAAAAGTCTCACAATTCTATATCAAGCATTTTAATTACATCTATTAACTCTTCCATCTGAAACTTATCGATGATGTATATCGAAATAAATGTATTGATAAAAGTAAAATGTAAAACTTAAAAATTTCTTAATTCTGCTGTTAAATGATCCATTTTATATAGGTCGTTGTTTTTGCTGATTCTACTTGTCAATCCCGTGAGCTAGATACCATAGGAATTAATCTGAAGCGGCTGCAGCTTTCATTTTGACGACTACCGGTAAGGTAAAAAAAGGTTCTAGTGAATCCTCGTACTTTAGAAGAAGGAGCCAAGCAGAAGATCTCTCGACTTGGCGTATTAACCCTCAAATGTATCCTTTGAGGACTTAGAAGATATTGCGACCATCGACCTATTTTACATGCCCAGAGACCATTAACGGATATAGAGTAATAAAGGTCTGCTCGAGCCCCGAACTTGCAACTTTCTAGTTAAGATATCGCTTTCTTTTGGCGACTGAGCTACCGCGATTCATTTTAGACATGTTACGTTACGTTTACGTTACGTTTTGAACATCTTTTCTTCTGATAGCCTAGAAAAGCATAAACTTTATTCCTAAAAACAATATTTCTAAAGAGAACCACATAAAAAATCATTCTCCTGTCCCTCTTCTCTCTTCACTTCATTTATTAAGACACCCATTGGGATTTGTGTAACTGGTAAAATAATCTGAAAGGTTTGCGATAAGTATTATTTCATTTGTTTTACCTCTTTTACAAAATTCCAAAATATGTTAAGATTTTGAAGACATTTTATTACTCGATAATCCTAAAACCTGTCGAAACAAGTATAACAGTTTTTGTTTGCCCAGAAAATTGGTAGTATAATGTCCTGCTGTCCATCCATTCCTACTTAGAACAATGATAGCTCTAAAAGGATATACTATAAGAAAACAAAAAAAGAATATAGACATCATTGATCAGGTAGCCAGCAAATACTTGATAAAGGTGTCTCCTAGAAGTCAGTTAAGAATTACAATTCTCAACATATAATGAAAAGAACATTCTCATATCCCTCTCTTCTGTTATTATAACTCTTATTAGGATTTGTATATACGCCAAAATAATTTGAAATGCTCGCGATAAGCATTCTTTGATTTGTTTTAAATCTTTTTAAAACTTCCATAATTAACTTAAAAATTTTTAAGGGCAAATTTTATTTATCGATAATCCTAATGCCAGTAAAAAGTATAATCCTTTTGTTTGTCAAGAATAGAAGAAGGATAGTGTTCTGCTGTCCATCCTTTCCTAATCAGAACAATGGAAGCTCTAGAAAGAGATACTATAAGAAAACAAATAAAGGATATAGACATCATTGATCAGGTAGCCAGCAAATACTTGATAAAGGTGTCTTCTAGATGTCATCTAAGCAGTACAATTCACAACATATAGTGAAAAAACATTCTCATGTCACTCACTTTTGTTTATTACGTTTATTATAACACTTATTAGGTTTTGCGTATATGCTAAAATAATTTGAAATTCTTGCGATAAGCATTCTTTGATTTGTTTTACCTCTTTTTAAAACTTCCAAAAATAACTTAAAATTTTTAAGGGGCAAATTTTATTTATCGATAATCATAATTATACTAAAAAAAGTATAATCCTTTTTTTGTCAAGAATAGAAGAAGGATAATGTCCTGCTATCTATTCATTACTACTCAGAATAATGGATACTCTAGAAAGAGCTACTTTAAGAAAACAAAAAAAAAGGGTGTAGACATTATTGATCAAGTAGCCAGAAAATACTTGGTAAAAATGTATTCAAGAAGTTAGCTAAGATGTACAATTTACAACATATATTAAAAAGAACATTCTCATGACCTTCTCCTCTGCTCACTTCATTTTTTATAACAGCTATTGGAATTTGTGTAACTGCTAAAATAATGTGAAATGTTTCAAAGCATTCTTTCATTTGTTTTGACTCTTTTTAAAATTTTCAAAATAAGTTAAAACTTTGAACGGCAAATTTTATTCCTTAAGAATCCTACAGCATGTCGAAACAAGTATAACCCTTTTCGTTTGTCAAGAATAGAAGAAGGATAATGTTCTGCTATACATCCATTAAAACTCAGAACAATGAACTCTCTAGAAAGAGTTACTATAAGAAAACAGAAAAGGGTATAGACATAATTGATCAGGTAGACAGGAAATACTTGGTAAAGATTAAGAAAACAAAAAGGGTATAGACATCACTGATCATGTAACCAGAAAATAAATAGTAACGTGTCTTCAAGAAATTATCTAATGAGTACAAATTTACAACATGTAAGTTTTAGATGCAGTAATTATTTTGATAATTTACAAAGAAGCTACTGGAGAATGAAGTAAGTTCAAATGTTGTCGGCTTCCACCCGAAAAGGTGCCAGGATCTACAACTCAGGAAATTCAATGATATCTCAATCGAATGAACTCAATCAAACTGACCACAAATGAATAAAGGGCTGAAGAAACATAAAGTACAATAGGTCACCCACCTAGTGGCCAAACCCAACTACTGGAAGATAAATGAAAATGATATAAAGATTGATCAAAATATTAATGGATGAATTGCCTATTATGAAAAAATTAAATGAATATAAAGCAATCAACAGAAAAACCACTAGAAAAATGCATTTTACAGAAAATAAAAAGCACAAGTTTGTAAAGCATATATGACTTTTCAAGAGCTGCATCCCTGCAAGAATATGGTTTGTGAAAAGGAGACATTTTTAGACAAGATTAACTAAACTTGCCCAAACTGCCGAAATCAACTACAGAAATCTGGAAAAAATTAATTATTACAAAGTATTTCTATGTTTTTGATTTACTATTCTAAGTAATTTTTCTCTTATTTTTTATCAGTGGATAAGGAGTTTAAAATAAATTTACGATCTAGATCAAATATTTTTACACACTTCTACGCTTTTATATTACTAAACGTGGGTAAGGAGCTAAAATATAAATTTACTATCTAAATCAAATATTTGCACACATTCTAGTCTTTTATATTACTAAAAATTCGAAAATAGGTATGTGACTCCAGCAGATATTTTAGGAGGATGGGTATGAGTCGAGTTATCTGATGTTAAGAAAACTGTATTTTAAAAATTTAAAAACTAGTAGTTTTCATAAATAACATTTAGGACTGAAATGAATGTTGCACTGACATCAGAAAAATGACATTACGTTTTAATTAATGAGAAATAAACGCCCTTTATAAAATATTATACAATTTTCCTAGGGTTGAAGCAAGTATTCAAAACACCTATGAGTCTGTTATTAGGAAAATAATTTTAAATGACATTTTATATAGTGGGAAACAATAAAACAGATAAGAGTAATAACAAATTTATAAACATACTAAGACGTTTCTTACAGAATAAATCTAATAAGAGGAAGAATTTAATCCTAAAACCAGATTAATTTAAATCAATCCCCTACATAATAATAACCTAAGTTATCTGTCCGTCTGTCCTCGAATTTATGAAGCTGTTGGACCTGGAATGGATAGAGGCATCCATATTGAATTCTTGATAACTTAGGGTAAGCACAATTCAAAGCAAGTAAAGTTTATCTCCTAAACTATCTATCCGATTCTAAAATAATTTGGTGTAAATAAGCTTTATATCACAACAAAAAATACTGTCGTTTTTAAAAGGTTCAAAATCCACATTTTTCTCCCTTTTCGGACGTTTAATGCCATTATTTCAAGACCCCGTTTAAGAACAGGATATTAAATTCATCATTTTGTTAAGTAATAAATAGCTAAAAATAACATTTTTTTCAAGTATTTTGAAGTTATTAAATTCATCATCTCATTTAATCTCATTATTCTAAATTATTTAAATATCGTCTGCATTATTTTCATACGTTTTATCTCTGAACTTAGATATTACGTAAATATTTTTTATATATTTGGTTTAAATAATAGATTAGGTACATAGGTGATAACTTATCATCGATTATTTTTTGCTACAAGATAATTCTCAGCCAAAAAACAAACCATTTTTTTACCTGTCTCATAGAGTATTTTACAATTCTGGTAAATTAAAAAAATTTACACATCTCGTCATATAAGGGCTATATGCTAGTATAAAATATATTTTTAATTATTAAAAGGCATTTTATAATCTAAATATAATTTATTATATATATATATATATATATAATATATATATATATATATATATATATATATATTATAGTTTATATGTTTAGTATTGTTTAGTGTGAATAATAATATTTTTATGTATTTAACAATATGTATATATATAGATGATGAAATATCCTTAGCTAACGAGATAGATGTTACAGTTATTAAGCATGAATGTTAAATCCATACATAAAAAATATAGAAACAGGAATGAGGCATTAGTCTAACCAGTCTCAAGAGAAAATAATGAGAAAGAACACGGAAATTCCATTGTATGCTTTACTTATCTTGGTAACAATGTTATCTAGTATAATCCTATATGACCACCAGAGCCGAAAGACGTACAAATTATATGCATATTACATAAGTTATTTTGGTAATCTCGTATTAAATTACATATCCCAGAGAAAACCTAGAATATGTTCCAATGATCAATCGAAACTACAAGACTATGCTAGGAATAGAATATATATTTAATCATGAAGAAAATAAAGTAAACGTTTGTATCTTTTTCTTTAATTAAAAATAATTTTTGGAGTATGTATTCTAGAATTTTAATAAAATTCCCTATTTAAAATTTATCTTCAATATTCAGTTTTTTACATACGTATCCTTTGTGTCATTTATGTAAGAATTTCTCTCTTCTGTTTGTCGTTATCTCAACTTATTTAAATGAAATAATGAGTGACTTAAAGTACCAACGTCTAACGTCTAAACTATTCGATTATAACTATAAAATTTGTATATAAATTAAAAACAACACAAGTAGCAAGTACCAAAAACTTTTGGTTTGGTTTGGTTTGGAGAGCTACGGTCTACTGTTTTGCACAAGAGGGCTAATGAGACCGGAACCTACTGCTTTAAGCCGATTCCGAACGGCTACGAACATCCATGCCATAGTGGGATTCGAACCCACGAACTCCGGTTCCGACGATCAGCACCCTAACCAATCGGCCAGCGTTCGACCCAAAAACTTTTGAATCGGAAATTTTTAAATTTTTTTTTGACATTTTGGGTTAATTTCTAAAATGCTTTTTGCACTTTGTTTTCCTACGATTTTTCCTAATATTTCTAAATTTTATATTTAAGTTAAGCACATATTTTTTTTTTGTTAACTTCTAAACTTTCTTACAAAATGCTGATAATACTTTTTTAAATCCCCATGGAGTTTATATACGAAAACTATTTTCAATTTTTACTTTCTTTCATTTCCATAGCAGAATATGTTTCGTCAAAAGACAAGTACAGGTTGCTCTAATGTTTTAATTTATTCATGAGACCATTTGGATGTGTAACATGTGTTATTCAAGAAATGATGCAAAACAGCATTTGCAATCATGAGTCGTTTCTGCCCAATCATGTATTCCTTGATGAGTGGAATTTTATGTGACATACGATGGCTAACTGTTTGTCATGAAATAGGTAAGTCTAGAAATTCAACTCTTATAACAAAGTTTTAAAAACTACTATGGTAGAATTTAGCTAATACTGTTGTCATGCCTTACATTATGTATTGAGTATGATGTATATACACATAAAACTTTTGATACCTTATGTTTCGTGTTATAATCCCTTTAACGAAAGATTTTATATATATTCACGTAAATGTATGTGTTTGTGTTCACACATAAAGTGTGCAGTTACAAATGTAAAAATGAATTGAAAAAGATGTATACACAGTTTTGTAACGAATATTTTATTGCTTTTCTTCTGTATAAGAATAGATGCTTCCCAAGATTTCAGTTTTTCAATTACTGAGAAAACTAGTGGTTTTTGTTAACACAACTATTTTTTGAAAACTACAAAAAATGTTACATATTTTTGTAATATCTATTTATAAATATTATTTCGAATACGAATTGAATTCTAAAACAAATTAACTTTAAATAAAACCAATATAGTCTCTTTGTCAAAAAATAATTTAGTAACTTGAAACAAATTCTAATTTACACTTGAAAATGTATAATTGATTTGAATATGAAACTATTTATCAAACAAGTCTTGATTTGGAGATAAACTAAGGAATAAAACAGAAACTATATGCAGTTAATATTTCAAATTCATTATGTTATTTTCACGATCAAATACCTTAGTATTTGATCTTGAGTGTTACTTCGCACTAAGTTTGATATACTATCGTACCTTAGTATATAGAATACTAAAAAATGTTTCAGTGAATCCCCG
>CM063498.1:126710541-126715541 GCA_032207245.1 Pardosa pseudoannulata
ATATATACATATACATAGATACATATACATATCTATACATACATATAAATATATATATATATATATATATATATATATATATGTATATGTATATGTATATATATGTATATATATATATATATATATATATATATATATATATATATATATATATATATATATATATATATATATATATATATATATGAAATGAAAAGAAATAAAATTCACTTTCAAGATAAATTTTTAAATAACTTTTAAAAATATCAAGAATTAAATTTTTATAAGTATTAGTGAATTGGAAATTATTAGTAACTAATAAATATGTGTTTTGGGTTTAAATTATAATTTTAGAACTATCTGATACTTTTAAATTTCAAAAATTATAAATTATTTAAAGTTAAAAGAAATCGTGAATTTTAGTATTTGAAGTGTTGAGCATTTTTCTTTATAATGAACACAAATGATGAATTAAATTTAAAACTTTACATAAAATTTAGAACTTTTACCAAATTTTATTTCTATTTTTCTCAATATTAACCAGTTGCTTGCATTTATTCACAAGTATGTTTAGTATTTATATAGAAATAAAATTGGGTATATATTTTTACATATATTTACTGACAATTGTTTTGTTGTTTCTGGGTATTAAAAAATCTCTAGCATGAGAAAATACTTTACAATTTGAAAACGCTCATCTATTTTTATAACAAACATATTAAGAGTTAATATAAAAAATAAAAGAAATCATATTGAAAATGAAATGCACCTGTTGTCTTTGATATGCTTCCAAAGATATCAAACATACAAATTATTTTGAAGTTAAAGAATATGAATGGTTAAAAAATAAAAGAGGTTTTAGTGTCGTAAAATAATTATTTATTTGGGAAAATTTCATTCAATGATAATGAAAAGGTAAACCTAATTTTTTTTAAAAAAATTGTAAACTTTCATATTTCTGCTGTAGTTATCTCTTTTTAAAAGATTCTTGCTTTTAAGAAATAGAATATTTTAATGTCATTTATTTTGCTTTAAAATAAATCATTAACCTCTCGTGTTATTGTACTTAAAAGTTAAAAATATTATTTTTTAGGGGGGATAGAAAATCAAATTTAATTTCAAAATTTCAAAAGTTATTTTGAAAATGATTCTTTGTATGTATATTTTAATTTAATTTTATTATGAAAAGGGAATGTATTTCTTCATGTAACTTTATGTAAGTTCTTCATGTATTTCTTCTTTTTTTATAAAATTAGACCCTTAAGGATTTTCTAAACAGAAGTAAAACAGAGTTTTTTGCTTAAAAACTACTCTGATGTCTGAACTTTGTTTTTAAAATACGGATGTACAATGTTATAATATACAATATATCTTATTTAGCATTTGCAGTAAAATAAACAATTTTCTTTCTATGATGCTTTTAAAATATCTACAATGTATTACATAAAATATATTTATTTTCTTCCCATTATATATTTTTAACTACATAAAAATCGACAACTGAATTCCATTTAAATCAAATGCATCATATTTATACTTGTACATAAAAGGGTAATTTAAAAGGTTAGATTTGAAGGGTTTAGATTTACTATTTAGTGCTATTTTCTACTTGATACCCGTAACCTAAAATGTAATTAACTTTAAAATAAATATATCCTGTTTCTTAGTAAATCTTTTAATAAACAATATTCATATATTTAGTAGGAATATTAACATAAAATAACATAATTGGGAATAATTTGGCAAACAAAATGTTACTCAGTTTTACAGAAAGACGAGAAGTAAAAAAAATATTATTCAAATAAAATTATCTTTTAAATATAATCTTTTAACTTAATTAGAAACGCTTAGTTTGTTTTGGGACAAATCAAATTCGTATTCTTATATACCTTTACATTTTTTAAAGATCTTGCCTTTATCATAGCTCTCTCTCTCACACACACACACACACACACACACATATATATATATATATATATATATATATATATATATATATATATATATATATATATATATATATATATGTGTGTGTGTGTGTGTTTATACATACATACATCCAAATATAAAACTTCTATTTTTAATATGTTGAGTCTGATAGTTCTTTTGATGCACCTTCATTTTACATCTTGATATTTAAAACAGCCGTACATATCTGAAAACAACAAATTTTATTTTGTTTCACTAATTCTTCGCATATCTTCCTTTTTTAAAATGGCTTGGTGGTATGACGCTTATAAAGAGCTTATTTAAAAAGTCGAAGTACACGGTAATCCATATGAGACAAGCCAGGAAACTCGAGTGGGAGAAATCGTAAGAACTGCAATTGTGGTTTCATTTACCATTTATTTTTCAAATAAAACAGCAGATTTTACAGTTATGGATTGTAGAATTATTTTGACAGAATGTAGCGCAGTGAAGATTGTTTTGGTAAACGAAGAGAATTTCACCATTTGAAATTAGTGTAAAAGCATATTTTTTAGCAAAATTTTGTCTGCTTTCCTTACATTAATTTTCTGTTATAAGTGAACCCAGCAATAACCACAAAATATATACCAATATATGCCTTCTTATCGCTGAACGAACTTTTTAAGCATTTATTTCATATTTCCCAGCAGTATATTATTCATGTGCTTGAATACAAATAAATTAAACCAAGATTCAGGAATTATAGCAATAATTTTTTTTCTCACATCCTGCCAAATAAATTTCTTAAACTAATCTGCACATAATTTTTCTTTGGTATCACATATCCACTTTGGGCGATAAATATCATGTCTTACTTTGTTTAGTTTAATTTGGAATAGTTTAAAATCAGGTTTTATCACTTTGTTTACAGTTTTGTAGATATATACAAAGATTTTACATTATATCTTTGGAGATTTGGAGAGTTCAAACGAGAGATGCGATTTTAGACTCAATAACAGTTTCCAGGGAAAGCATTTTTTGCTTGTTTCTAAGTTAAATATGAAAGGTTCTTTCGATTTTATTAGTTACATCTCTAATTTTACTTGCAGAAATGTTTAACTCATGTTTTTACATATTTTTAATTATCGAATAAGATTGTTTCGTTTATCAGCACACAAAATATAGTCTTGGATTAATTACTTTTTTTAGCGATATTTTAAAACGAATAACACAATATATTTTATGACACAGAAGCTACTTAAATTATATTTCAGGTTAATCATATCCCCGATTTTATTTCAACATATAAATTGAAAACATTCGTGATAGCTACAAAAATTTGTCAACATGTGTTAAATAAAGAGACAGCTAAAAATCTGCTCTCGGTGTGGCTATTCCTAATGAAACATTTGGCGATTTATTTATGAGAATTTGACAAATAAATAAGATGTTTTAACTCACAGTTCCCAGTACAGGTACTTAACGTAAAATCCAAGTTTCCAAAATGTTGAAACGAAAACCATTTTTTATCACCCAGTAATATGAAAATGATATGTATCTTTATACAACATTTATCTGACTACTTGAAATTCTACAGAATATTTTTGAAAACACATTTCATAACAGTTTGGTTCTTATGTGGATGACGACTAAACAAAAATCGGCATATTGATCAACTAAAACCATCACCAGTGAAAAGTTATAAAAAAGAGAATATCACCATATACCTGCTGCGCTATTATCGAATAAGATTCTACAAAATATTTCAAAAATAACTTTTCACTGTCACATAACTATAAAAAATCTTTTACCTCGAGAAAGTAGAAAAATATTGGAATATAAAACGAATAATTTTGTATTCAGTCCAGCTTACATGAACAAAAATTGCGATATTTTTTATCGAGAGGCTTGGATAGAGAGAGTTTAATATTTGCTGCAGAAAATTTTCAACTCACAAATACTTTTCAATCTTGACATTTGAAATGAAATTCTTTAAATACCTGTGATGCTTCGCCCTAGCTTTAGAAAATTTCAACTGAGACTGTATGAAATTCAGGAAATTGTATGTGGTAATATTATTAACTTTTCAAAGCATTACTTCCCAGGTATTTTAATTTGAATAAAATTTATAATTAGACTATTTAAATTCTAAATTTTAATTTCTCCTCTTTATATTAACCATATTTTCCAGCCATCCAATATAAACGAGGATGGTTTCATTCCTCCAGCATAACCCTGAAATTCTTTCTTTGATTCAGCTGAACGTTGGCCGATTGGTTAGGGCGCTGATATTCGGTAGCGGAGTTCGTGGGTTCGTATCCCACTATGGGATGGATGTTCGTACCCGTTCGAAATAATCGGCTTTAAGCACGAAGTTCGAAGCTTTTTGTATAGTGCCCGGTCTCGTTAGCCTTTTGGGCAAGACAGTAGACCGGAGCGCTCCAAATCAAAAAAAACCAAACCAAACTTTCTTTGATTCTCACAACAAAAAAATAGCATTCCTGGCATTTTAACCCTCCGAGTGGTACACACCGAGGAAAAAAAGTCTCCAAAAATACTCTAAAGTTTCATTGTGTCAGTGACCAAAGTGTTTTATGATTTTTTACTTCACCCATTGTCGACTAGATTGGAATACGGGAAACCCACCCTCGTTACTGTCCCTTTACTCCCGGTTATAAATAGATATATAAATAGATATTATAGATTGTTAATTTTTAATACACATAAAGTTCGTCAAGTCTCGAAGATCCTCCCATAAGAAATAATGAGTTCTAAAAGTACAAATAAAAATATTTTTTAAGAGAATGATTTCTATCTTTTTTAAGAAAGTCATCCAAGATATTTAAATGGTGCAAATTGAGATAATCTGTTACCGCAAACGAAATACATTGAAATAGAGATTTACAAAGCCATGAAAAGCTATCAGCGTCTTTTTACCTCAGAGAGTAGGTCTGCAGTTCCTAAACAATCGACCTGACCCTCCTACCTCAAAATGAGGAACCAATAACTCCCCCAGGACAATCTGTAACAATCAGCAATAATAGTTATCTGGAATGTCACACTTTATCAGATGTCTCTAATGAAATGTTACTCTCTCTAAGCAATTAACTGTT
>CM063498.1:126720541-126728041 GCA_032207245.1 Pardosa pseudoannulata
CTATACAACGTGTAAAAAATTCATAAAAAAAATATGAAAATAATTTTGAGATCCGCGTTGCATCAAAAAACACAACATGAGAAAAATCAAGTTAAAGTTTAAATTTGTTTACAGCAAACAGACACATTTTTTATATATAAATTATTTCCATATTGGAATTTTTTACACGGATTGTTTTAAAACGTCTAGGTCATACATGCACATACTGTTTTTTTTTTTAAAAAATGGAATTTTTGGTCTATTTAAAAGTTGTATCACCCATTAATAAAGCTTGGAATTCAATATCATAATGGAAATTATCTTTGCCCAAAAGAGATTTAAAACACTCACGTACATAACTCATACCGTTTGATATCGAATTTTAACTTCTTGCTACCATCATGAACTTTTACTGTGTTAATTTTGTGTCTCAATCCACTGATTTTTTGGTTTTAATTTGAAATATATTTGATCAAACAATGTAAATATTTAATTACTTCATTAAAAAATACACATTATACAATGCAAATATTTTCTACATGCATTCTGAATCCTAAGTGAATAAAACATACTATTTGCAAAGGAAAAAAATAATGCCTGACAAACAAAACGGAATAAACTAATGGAACTATTATATTAACAGAATACAAATCAAGCTATTTAAATTAATGGAAAGAAACAAAGGCAGGATATAAAGCCATTTAGTCTGAAATTGATTTTTTTTACTCATTTCTTATCCATACCAATTTATAAAACAATAAAAAATAAACTAAATTATTATTTACCTCAGCAAAAGGAAATCTTTTGTAATGAAAAATATGCCTTCACTTGGTGGAAGTGAATACATATTTTTTATTCTCATATTTCTTTTACTTATTATATTCTATTAATTTTACTTGGTTCATAAATTTCAAATATTTTTATTGGTGGATAAATTCTTTTTGTATAAAAAAGGATAAATGTAAAGTATAATTATATAAAAAAGAATTGTCAAAGAGATATTTTCCTCAAAGAAATATTTTGCTTCATATTGTTACCAATTTATGAAGCGTAGCGTTCGTGGATTGAGTAGACTTTGAATTAAGACAGCAAAAATAACAGCACTTTATTCGTAATGCAGGGAAAACACGAATACAGCAGCCAACACCGCGAGAACTGGCTAGCACAGGCGATAACTCTTAGCGCCAAACAACGTAGGTCTTTACCTCTACAAATTTCTCAGCTAACTGAACCTCGGTCAGGATCGGCCCCCGGTATTTATATCCTCGGGAAAAACTGGAATATTCTAGAAAGTACTAGGTACAAACGATCGCCAAGAAAGTCACCAAGTCGCCAAATTTCACGCCAAAAATTAGTCGCCAAAAACATCGCCTACGAGCCAATATCTCGCCAAATACCTGATTTACCCATTATAATACACAGTATACGGCAAAAATACATGCCAACTTGCGAAATTCGTAACATTATATTGTAATAGTCCATATGTTTTCAACATCATTTTGGTAAATTTGCAAACATATAATATCTAGAAGCAATTTTGAGTATGAAAACGTTTACAAATATATTACATTTTGCTATAATAATAGAAATTTTATAGAAAGGAGTATAAAATTATACTTCATTTAAAATTTTCTTACTATATTGATTTTGAATAGTGAATAACAGTAGCCGGTTTTGATACTTTTGTTTGATTGGTTAATTTTTATCAAATGCCTGTCAAAACCTGTATAAATAAGGTTAATGTACTTTTATATTTTTTTCTATATTTCTGACACTTCTTATAAGTGTGTAGTAAAGTAAAATCTGTACAAAAACGTAACAATAAAACGGAATTCAATTTACCTACGAATTATTTATTAGAAAATCATTTTCGACTACAAATGTGCTGAAAATAAGTTAACGTGATCTAAAATAAAGAATATTGAATCTGTACAATACTCTTAGGGATATCTGCATAGTTACATTTATTTAAAATCCCAATGTTTTTATATTTTTACTTCTTTTTCTTATTTCCCGAAGATAATAAGACAAGTTTCAAATTCTTATCAATATAAGATGTTTTTATGGGAATGTAAAGTCCGAATGAGATGTTTTATAGATAATATTTAACATATACTAGTGAATATATTTACTGTGTCATTGAAATTATAGAAATGTTCTCTCATGTACTGCTTTTTTCCATACAAAAAATGCCAATTATATTACATTACTAGGTAAAGATACAGTTTTCATCAAATGCACTAATAAATAAAGTGTATAAAACTATGAATTATTAAAATAATCGGTTGTGCTGCAATCTACTGCTGACTAATACTTTAATTACCTTTAAATGAAGATATCACCTTACACGTTGTTTGGGCAGTGCTTTAAAATATACAGAAATTTATATTCTTTACATTTTTTTATTATATGCCATGTCTTACACGATTTGGATGATATCTGTAAAACATTTGATGTAGCTACACCAAATAATGTAAAACTAGCATGCAGCCCGTCATATGATGAGTAAAACTTTTAATTTTCTAGGATTGTAAAGTTCCCTATGAGTCAGGGAAAATAATGGTTTGTTTTTTGGCTCAGAATTATCTTGCAACAAAAAATAATCAATGATTAAATTAAAAATTATCACATATGTACCTATTGTGTAAGCCAAATATAAACCAAATTGATTTACGTAATATCTAAATGCAGTGATAAAAAGTATGAAAATAATGCAGCAGATATTTAAACCATTTAAAATAAGTAATGATTAAATGAGATGGTTAAAGTAATGACGTCTTAATGCTAGAAAAGCCTACCGATGGTCGAATGATTAGAGTGCTGGCCTTCGGAACCGAAATTCGTGGGTTCGAATTCCACTGCGGCATGGATGTTCGTAGCCGTTCGGAATAGGTTTTAAGCAGTAGGTCCCGATTTCATTAGACCTCGTTAACAAAAAGTAGACAGTAGCTCTCCAAACCAAACCTAATGATAGAAAAATGTTAGTTTTACCTATTTACTACGTGATAAATTAATACATTTGATCACCTGCCCTTAACCGGGGAAAATTAGGCTGAAATAATGATATTAAATGCTAGAAAATTGGGGAAGGGGAGGATTTCGAAAGTTTTAAAGACGACAGTATTTTTCTATGTTATATAAAGAATATATATATATATATATATATATATATATATATATATATATATATATATATATATATATATATATATATATATTAGAAACGGATGGAATGTTTAGGAGAAGATAAACTTTACTTGCTTTGAAATTTGTTTACCCTAACTTATCTAGAATATAATATGGAAAACTCTATCCATTCCAGGATTAACCGCTTCATAAATTCAAGGACAGACGGACATATAACTTAGGCTGTTATTTTATAGGGTATAGCACAGCAATTAATCATATTAATTTTAAAAGTATCTTTATTATCAAGAAAATGTTTTTATGTGCTCTCCACAGTCTGATACATAGTTCTTTGAAATGAAAATTTATATTTTTTAAAGGAAACCTTGAAATAAATAAATTGCTTTCTGTAATATTAATTGACAATGTATTATCCCTTCTTAATGTATTATCTTCTCATTCTGATAGATAATAATAACCAATCTTTAAATGAATGGCATCTCAGAAAACCTACAAAAATCGATGTATAAATAGGTCGATGGTCTCTAACCAACGCAATCAAGTAGTGAAAGAACCTTACTGTTTCAAGAACAGTCTGTAGGAAAGATTAAATAAAAATATTAATGTTGCCAAAAAGTATGCAACACATCATACGACCGTATGCTATCCAGATGTAAAAATGTAATTTTTTAATGCGGATATAAGAGCTAATGTTTAGTTTTTCATCCATACGCTTAATGCTTTCGTTCTTATTTCATTATTTGCTTAACATTTCGCTACTCAGTACTAATGTAAATAACACATGCTAAGCGAAGAAATATTATAAATGCCATTTAAAAGTCAAAAGACTCATTTACAACAACATCATAATAATCAAATTAGTCTTCAGCAAATTAAATAAATTACATTATCTTTATTTTACGCAATACTGATGCATTCATTTATTCGCTTACTATATATTTTCAGAATGAATCTTATAAACGCCTTTGGAATTCAGCAAATATATTGCTATTATTATGCCACGAATGTATTTTTATTAATTTTAAAAATAATATTTATCACGCTTACACCCAGATATACCATACAGTCATTTCATGCATATTCACAATCAAAGAACTATTCCTTATATAAGACACGAGAAAATAGAGTAATATATAATGAAGAAACGATATTTGCTCGAACAGTGAGTACAATGGTAAACACACTTAAGCGAATAAAGCCAGAAGAACGGGATTAGTTATTGAGAGGATGAAAATAAGGTTATTTCTGTGATCTATTCAGAGGGTATATTCATGTTTTATATATGAGAGTTCAATTCTTCCAAGTTCTTTATAGGAGTTGAATACAGGGAAACACCGGATATTGATATCATGCAAAACATGAAAAATTATTTTAAATTCTAAAGACAAAACTGGTATCTCAGCAATTATAGTAGTAGTAATAAAAAATATAATCTCTCTCTCTCTGTATATATATATATATATATATATATATATATATATATATATATATATATATATATATATATATATATATATATATATATATATATATATATATATATATATATATATATATATATATATATATATATATATATATATATATATATATATATATATATATATATTATATATATATTATATATATATATATATATATATATATATATATTATATATATATATATATATATATATATATATATATATATATATATATATATATTATATATATATATATATATATATATATATATATATATATATATATATATATATATATATATATAATATATATATATATATATATATATATATATATATACATATATATATATATTATATATATATATATATATATATATATATATATATATATATATATATATATTATATATATATATATATATATATATATATATATATATATATATATATATATATATATATACTTTACTTTTTTCCTGTTGGTCTCCTGTCACTTTTTATTCTTTTTAATTATGTTTTTCAGACTTATGTCTGTTTTTTTTTATGTACTTATGGTGACCGGGAGCGTTTCAATTGATTAAAATGGCCATTTAACCGGAATGTGGGGGTCTCAATTCCCCCCCATCAAATCAAGTACACCAATTCCATATTCGTTCCAATATTAATTCCAATTCCTTTTATTTTGATTCCTTTTAATTATATACATATATATATATATATATATATATATATATATATATATATATATATATATATATATATATATATATATATATATATATATATAATATATATATATATATATATATATATATATATATATATATATATATATATATATATATATATATATATATATATATATATATATATATATATATATATATATATATATTATATATATATATATATATATATATATATATATATATATATATATATATATATATATATATATATATATATATATATATATATATATATATATATATATATATATATATATATATATATATATATATATATATATATATATATATATATATATATATATATATATATATATATATATATATATATATATATATTATATATATATACTTTACTTTTTTCCTGTTGGTCTCCCTGTCACTTTTTATTCTTTTTAATTATGTTTTTTTAGACTTATGTCTGTTTTTTATTGATGTACTTATGGTGACCGGGTTGCGTTTCAATTGATTAAAATGGCCATTTATCCGGAATGTGGGGGTCTCAATTCCCCCACACACACCAAATCAAGTACACCAATTCCAAATTCGTTCCTATATTAATTCCAATTCCTTTTATTTTGATTCCTTTTGATTAATATATATATATATATATATATATATATATATATATATATATATATATATATATATATATATATATATATATATATATATATATATATATATATATATATATATATATATATATATATATATATTATATATATATATATATATATATAAATATATATATATATAATATATATATATATATATATATATATATTATATATATATATATATATATATATATATATATATATATATATATATATATATATATATATATATATATATATTATATATATATATATATATATATATATATATATATATATATATATATATATATATATATTATATATATATATATATATATATATATATATATATATATATATATATATATATGTGTGTGTGTGTGTGTGTATAATAAATATTGGGGAATAAAAAAACCTCTTGTTATAGAATTTATCTTGGCATAAATTTAATCATATCAAGTATTATTTTCTGGGTATACAGTAATAATAAATATACAATTTATGTATAAAATACTTTTAAAACTCTTCCTTAGAGTGTAAAATATTTACATAAATATCAATTTTTTACTATGAATAGATAAGAAAATCTTGAAATGAAATTCCCCCTTTTCTTTTCAGTATTCAAAAATCATAAACATACAGTACGGTAAGAAACTTTTCGAAGAACTTTACCTTACAAAACGACTACATAAAAATGCTATTTATAAGCAAAATGTATTTCATTGATAATACTACATTCTCTACCCACTCAGAAATGCTTCCAAATCTCAAAAATGTATGCAAACATGTATAAAATGCTATGGAGAGCAAATACAAACAAAATACATTCTTGAGGCATTAAAATATTTTTCCCAACAGTTTCACGTCTATGCTAGTATATTCTATTGTTTTTTCAAAACAATAGAAAATTATCCACCAATAAAAATATTTGAGATTTATGTATTGAGTTTATAAAAATCTGTAGAAAAGAAAGTAAAAATATATTTATTATCTGGCACAAACTGAAATTTTTAAAGTATCTTTATTTTAGTAAAAATAGTTCCTTTCTCTGTGCGGAATAAAAACTCAATTTCTTTTGTTCGCTCTATTCTAAATTGGTAGGAATACAATTCTGGAAAGAAAATTAAACTTATTCTTTGCGTATGAAAAGTAGTTTATGCATGGACTATGTTTCTTTTTATTTATTTAAACAACTTAATCAATATTCTGTTACTGTATAAGCTTTATTAATTTATTTCTTTTCATTTATGATAAGGTAATACGCATATATTTCTTTCTCTATATAAAGGGACTTTTTATCTCATTATTCAGGTAAAGTATAATAGTTGTATATATATAGTAAATTTTATTAGAGTTTCTATCAGTAAAATATTCATGGAACAAATTTAAGGACATATTAATTTAACAGGAAAATCATTTTGATTCGACGAAATTTTACATAGTGGATATTCATAACTATGCCATCAAAATTAAATTGCAAAATTATATGTTTTTAGTTATATAAATAAAACATATGATAAGGATAATTATGAGAGGGTGTACTCAAATATTTCTT
>CM063498.1:126733041-126760541 GCA_032207245.1 Pardosa pseudoannulata
TTTGGCTCTCTGCATATGAATATGTGGTTAGAATCGATGACTAGGCTAAACCAGGACTCATCCGTGAAGAGAATTGACATCCACTGATATATGCTATAATCTCTATGCTCTCTACACCTTTGCTACATGAATTCTAATACACTTAGATGTGACCGGGATTTAAATAGCAGGTCTTCCTATGTACAGCCATCTGTCCTGATGCCTTCTGGAAACAGCCATCATTGAAACTCGAGTTCCTATCTACGCATACAAGTTACGAGACAGCTGAGAAGCTATAGTACCCTTGCAAAGACTCACTATAATAGACAAACTGCAATATTCTGGTAATATCGTGGCTTTTTGCGCAGGCCTGGATGGATTGAAGATCCTGTTAATGATTTAATAATATGCATCTGACGATGGGGTTTGAATTGAAGTTTCTGCAAATCAGGACTTGAGGCTATCCTACTTCTAACCACATAACAGTTCTTTACATCATTCTATCATATAAAAGTAGGGATTATCATTTTTACTGTTAGAATTTGAATTTAACCAGGTGTTGAAAAAAAAGACACCAAGAAATTTAATGAGGTGTACTTGCGAACGAGAAACATATTTTATAATGCACGCTTATAAAGTCTGCCTTCTACTGGATTCGCCGATGTATACGATTACGTATTGAAAGCAGAAGTTTCACATTTTTGTCTAGTCGCAGGGGTTCTGCAATTCGTGAAATTATTTTTATAAAATCCAATAAAATATGTATTTTTTTAATTTTGAACATCAGTGTTTTGATTTTTTGATTTTGTTTTTATTACTATATAGTTATAATATATATTCTTTAAATGCTGGCAAAGAACATTCTTAAACTTTATTCAACGTTAAATTTTCATCTGTTTATTAAAATTGCACTATTGTGTGAGAAAAGAAATGCACATTAAGTATTTTCATTCAAATTTATTTGAAATAGCTAATATTTTACCTTGAAATTTTAATTATTCTTTTATATAAATATATTGTTAATGGCATTTCATTTTAAAAAAGTAACTTTATATTAAGTATTGCTCTGAAATTCCACATCGTTAAAATCACACCCTATCGGAATAATAATTATGTATTAAAATTCCTTTTTTTAATGCCATGTACATTATAATTACTTTTTATTTCAAGTATATCCTAAATTTCCAATTGCTTTTATATTGCTTGTTCTCTGAAAGTATTGATTACAAGTAGTTAAATATATATTTTAAAATACCCCTATCATAGTGACTATGTAAATCATACTTAAACCAAAGATAGACAAATTTATTAGCAGTGAATTTAAATTTGAAGTACTTAAGATAATGACAAACGAGAAACTAATTTGCTCTGGCACAGTATATATCCCATTTACTAATTTAGTTTCTGTCCAACTACATTAATTTCTATTCCAATAAACTAAGACCTCGAGTGAAAATGTAAATTCTCTAAATCTGATCCTTCTAAAAGCATTGTTGTTCATTTAATTCATTTCATTTGAAAAGTAAAACAGGAGTAATTTGTATCTCTTTTCCAGGTGAGCGATATTTGCGCCTACCTTTAATGGTCATTAAATGATACATTCTGTATTAACGATTAAACTTTCTGTCGTCTTGTATCTGAAAATAAACACAATTTTAAAGTAGATTAATTTTTAAGAGTCGAATAAGCACTCATTATTATTAAAAGTATTAAATTTATTAATAACATTATTAAGATTTTTCAAAAATTTTTTTTTCAACTTAAACTGGCCTTTTTCCAGAAACTTTAGATTTTACAAACTACGAGTCACAGCTCTACTGCATTTATCATTCTACTACATTGAGTCAGAGCAAACTGGTCTGTTCTTTTTTTTCTCAACTACAATTACTTACTTCATTTTACTTTTAAAAAAAAGCATTTAATTTATGCTTTATATATGTAATTCAACATAAAAACTACATTAATTTTAAAAAAAATGAATTTATTAAATTATTTAAAGTTATTTATATTCATTTGACGAAAATTATTTTTTTAACATATTTAAAATTAATTTAAAAAATTTTTAGTTTTTTATTTTATTTTTTTACTAAAAAAAAAATTGTATTTTTTTTAAATCAAACCAAATATATACCAAAAATTATTTTTCTATTATTTATTATTTTTAAAAAACTAAAAATTTTTTTTTTTAAAGAAAAATAAATAAATTTCTATGCTTTTTTAATTTCATAGATATCAAAAATTTTAGAATTTTTAAAAATTCAATTTATATCTAAATAGATGTTTTTTCTATTTAATTGCATTTTACACACAAATATTTGAGAAAAAATTAAAATGTTTAAAAATTTATGAATGATAAAACTATATGATATACTTATTTCAAAATCAATTTAAATATCTGATAAATGTTAAAATATGAATAAAATTAAATCTAAATATTATCAAATGAGTAAAATGTATTTAATTCAAAAACAATACATAATGTATTTTTACCAAAATAATCAAATCATAATATTCAATTACTTTCATAAATAGTTGAATATCAGGATAATCTGAATAAAATAATTGTTTGATATAAAAGCCTATACATAATTTTTTGGTACATAATATATAGGATAAAACTTTAATTGATTCATATATGTATTACTGTGCAGTGTCTAATTAATAGTGAAAAACAAATTCTATATATACTGGTAAGTAGTATAAAAATTTGGAGTAAAAAATTTGGAAATGGATTAACTAATGTAGTAGATAAGTTTACTGAATTGTGTACAGGTTAAACTTAGAATATTTTTTTTCTTTGAATGGATGTAGAGTGGATCGAATTATTTTTCATAATTTTAAAATCTATGAGTGCCGAAATGATATCCAGGATACATATAAAATTATTAAATAAAAATAATTATTTAATAAAAATTTAAAATAAAAATTAATTCTTATGTTAAGTACTGCCACAACAAGAAGAAAATTTAGTTGTTTGAGTATATATATATATATATATATATATATATATATATATATATATATATATAAATATATATATAATTATATATATTTGTGTGTGTGTAAATAAACCATAAAATTTTACATTCAGTAACTTTTTGAAATTGCCCCAATTATTATCTATGTTTCAGAGTAATCGTTTTAGAAATAAACACATATTCGTCGTACGTAACTTTGATTTCATCCGAATAAAAAAATAGCACAGAATAAGGCGTCTGAAGATTCAGAACGCTCTCTCTCTGTAATGCCAATTGAGAAGTAAACACGTGTGTGGGAAAATGCTGAGCAATGTTTTTAATTGCAATAGAAATAACCTTTGATTAGAGCCATCTGTTAAAGAGTGTTTCAGAGGAGCATTATTGCTGATCGTTACAAATTTTCCTGGGAGAGTTATTGCATCCTCATTATAAATGCCAGCAATATCATTTTGTTTTAATCATAGAAATAATTTCGGGGTTCAGCTAAAGGAATGAAAACTTCCTCGTTAAATTGGATGGCAGTAAATATGGTTAATATAGAGAGATGAAATTAAAATCTAGAATAATGAATAAAATAATTTTATAGACTTTAAGCTTACATATTGATATTATTACACACACACACACACACACACATATATATATATATATATATATATATATATATATATATAAATATATATAAATATATAATATATATATATATATATATTATATATATATATATATATATATATATATATAAATATATATATATATATATATATATATATATATATATATATATATATATTTGTAAAAAGTCAAAGTAATTTTTGTTAAAGTTTCACAGACATTTTAGTAGTTTATAAAGTTTTTTGCAATAAGAGGATACATTCTAAAGATTACAAGATAAAAACATCAGTCCCACTTGATTAAGTTGTATCAAGTGGGGAAGCCTCAAACTTTCGAATTATTAAAGAATGGAGAATAAAGCCGAAGACAAAAAATATCTTGGGTTGCAATGAGTCTACGGTGCGTGGAAAAAGAGCTGGGTTATAAAATGTTGCAATGTGAATTTTACTTTTCAGTTCTCTGTGCTTTCTAATGTATTTATCGAATTTCGATATTTATAGTGTAGTAAAAGAGATAGTATAATAAATCTAAAATTCTCAAATTTTTTTTATCAGAGTGAGTCTACTATGTGTGGAAAAAGATTTCGGTTATGGCATGTTGCAGTGTAAGTTTACTACTATTACGTAAACTATTACTAACTAATACTACCACTATTTTGTGGAACAGTTGTCACTCATGGATGTATATACTGCAAAAAAAGAATTACTATGATTTTAATATCATCTAACCGCAATTAAGTGTTTATTTGTATTTTTTAAAAATATTCAATCTTTTCGTATCAATTTAAGATTTTAAAATTACTCGTTCTTAATATGAATGTCACAAATAATTTTTTAAGTACAGGTATATTCCCATTATGAAGTGACAGCTCACTTTCACTATTCCCATGGGGAGGAACGAACCACAATTAGGTGGCTTGAATAATTATGAAATAAAAAAATAGAGACAAATACTTAGTTGAAAAATGAGAAGAATATGATTTGAAATAAATAAAATAATATTAAAGACATGGATGTTTAACCACAATAAAAAAAATATAAACAAAATAATATTATAAATTTATAAAAATAATAACCATCAAGATTTGAGACAGTAACTTTAATAGTTTTACACATTTAAATGTAAATAAAAAAAACATAGATTTTTTATAAAAAGTGTCTTGACTTGAATATGTTTTATTGCATACAAATCGTAGGATAATACAATATGCATTAAATAAATAATTAATGGAACTTAATATCATTATCCAGACTAGTTGCATGTTACTTAAATTTAGACATTGGTGGACAATCGTGTGACAAATCCTAATCTGATTTTATCATTGTAATATCTACAATGATAAATCAGACTTAAGACAGTATTCTAAAAATCAGGTTTTATTTAGCATTCATATATATACCGAATGCTAAATAAAACCTGATTGTTATTAGAATAATATTATTAGTATACGAACTTACGGAACCGAGCACTCAACGCAGATATTACTGTAGTACAAAAAATTGATTTTAAAATAATTTTATCCAAATATAGAGAAGATAAGGACATGTTATATTTTGACCACAAGAAACCACGGATGTTAATGGATTTCTTCTTGTGCTTTACTATTGTAGTTATTGAAACCTGTAGGTGAAAACACAATAAATGTATTTAAAGAGTAAGGCATTTTTTTTTAAACATTTATAGAAAATTTTCCAGATCACTTATACGTCAAACAAAGAAATTTTTACGAAACCTTCCGATCGATTCAATAAAATCAATGACTGAATGATAGGATCTTCGGTATTTCGAAAGAAAAGGTTTAAATATCTGGGTTAAGGTTTTGTTGCAAGTTCTTGAAACCAAATTTAAAAAAAAAACATAATCAGATCTTATATCGATTTTTGCAGCAATCAATGAACTGAAAGTAAGTTCTTCCGTATTTCAAAAGTAACTTTTTATCTAAATGAGTTATGTTAGGTCCTTACTTTTTTAACGTTACCTTTATTGATACATATCATCTACTGACCCAAGAAAATCACAAAACAAGAAAGCTTAGATTTTAAATTATCTAAAATATCCTCTAGGCAAGAACTGCAAAAAGACCTACACCAAATCATATAAGGGAATATTAGAGAAAGTACAAGATTAGGGAAAAATTATTTACATTTATGTAGCATGTATTTTTATGTTAGTTTTGTACTATTTAGAATTTTTTGCTGTTTATATCTTATCAGGGGCACACTAATGACAGACTGTGGCTCCCATGTAGTTGGAAAATAAAAGTTTTTCATAAAATCATGAACTTTTTAATTAAAAAATACATTGCGATTTTACAGTGAAAATAATAATTCTCGATGGATACTCTATTTATCCCTTAATTTGACAAGATGTTTTTTCAAATATTTTTTAATTTCTGTTATTTTTCCATGTCTGTATAGACATTAGGATCTCTGTAAAATAAACAAAAAGATATATAATTTTCCATTTTTGAGATAATTAATATCCGCTGTGGAGAACACTGACAATTATATTATATAGTAGTTATAAATATACATGTCCGGTGTAGCGGCCAGACTTAACCAAATTAAGGATTAATAATATAGTTATTTATGTATATTTATTATTTTCTAATTATTCAATAGTAGGTTTCTGAATGCTTAAAATAAATCTTATAATAATGATTATTTTTTTTCAATATTTATCACAAATGTATTTACATTCACTCTTGCATAGTGCTCTTTAGAGGCACAAAATGCTTTCCATGTGATCCAGGCCTATAATAGTAAATTTTAATTTAAAATTAAAATTTGTTTAAAATTAGGTAGAGGAAAATATCTTCAGTATGAACTGGATCACCGTCAAAATGAGAAGATTATAAAAAATCTTAGAAAAAATAAGCTGTTAGAATTGTATAGCTTTCTTTATATATTTTAAGGCACATAAAGTCATAATGTTTGCATTTATTTATATAACAAACATTATAATAACTGTGTCGAAATTTCTTATTAAAGCGTGATAAGTTTTATTCAGAGATAAATTAATTCTGTAGACATTAAAGAGCAATGATTTTCTCATAGCATTCCACCGTTTTGCTTAGTCGTTTCCAATAATACCGACATGCATTTTTGTCGTGTTGTGTACTGATTACTTGATATATAAGTAGACGGCTCGTCGGGAAAAAACAACGTCCTGTCGAGAAATAAGATCGAAATGTGAGCCTGCAATTTCGTATCTATTGATTTATTGTCGATAATGGTTCCTTTGCTTAAGTTGTTTCTAAGTAAAGTTGTAACTAAGTAAAATGTGTTATATGAGACGTAATGCTGAATAATATACATTTCCCTGACATATACAAATTGTTCGTAATAAAAATAAAACAAACGATTTATTCCTTAAAATTTTTAATTATACTGAACATAATACTAAATGATAAAAAAATACCTGTAGAGTAAAGCATATTTCTAGTTCAAATTCAAGAAATTATTATTACTGTAGTTTTTTTTACACTCATACACCAACACACACACACATGTACACACACACACACACACACACACACACACACACACACACACACACACATATATATATATATATATATATATATATATATATATATATATATATATAAAGTAGTAACTCACCATTTTATTAAAAGATAATGAAAATGTACTTTCTCTTTTCTTAAAACTTTCGTGAACTACAACTAAGATTTTGCATTTTTGTACGAAAGCACGTAACGTAATTCTTTCTCCGAATGAGTCAAAGTATATAAATTTCCAAACAGATGTAGTTTTGTTTTAAAAACTTTTGCGCACCTAATCGGGGCTTTCATTAACTTCCCTTAATTGGAGAACGAATGAGGAGATTCAAATGTGAGCTAAATGAACTTAATCAGTTGGCTGCAGGCGTCATATTGTTCATTTGAAAAGATTACGGCATGGATTTAAATGCAGAAATCAAAGCATCTTTAATTAGTGTTCGGAGACAAATGGTCTTTTGAAGGCTAGCTAAATTGTTTCTCAAAATGGAATGTGATTGCTTTCCTTTCGGGTAACACAAAAACTAATAAGCACTAAATACACTTCACATTCTAATTTATTTTTCGTATATTTTTTTTGCATAAAATTAGAACTGTGGCTAAAGTGGGTTTATTTTATTCCTCATACTTCAAGTGGTATTATAATTAAAAGCTTAATAGTAATTGTATCATCCCAACTATTAGACTCTCTTAGTTTGGACTGTTTTCGATTCATTTGGTTAAATTAATTTCTATGGTTGGAAGAAGTAAACACAATTAACTCAACTACATAATTTTAGTAGTGGATATATCTTGGTTTATATTTGGTTTAGAGCGCTACTGTCTACATTTTGCAACACGAGGGCTAATGAGACCGGGACCTACTGCTTAAAGCCGATTCCGAACTGCTACGCACATGCATGCCACAGTGGATTCGAACCCACAAACACAGACTGCGAAGGCCAGCACCCTAAACTTTCGGCCATCGTTCGGCTGATATTTTCTTGGAGTATGGTACAATCGCTAAGCCGAATTCAGAAAAGGTGGTTTTATGGAACAGATATGTAATGTAGAGTTTTTATGGAAGGCATGTTTACTTTTGACACCGGATAATAAAATGATACACAAAAATGTGTTTTAAAGAATAGAGAAGAATAGTTAGTCGGTCTGAAGATTTTGTGAAGAGGTTTGGTTTGGTTTGGAGAGGTATGATCTACGTGTTGCTTACATTTGGGAAGAAAAGATAGATAATGTGATATTGGCTTAAGGCAACAATGCGAGTAAAGAGAAATATTTTCACTTCATTTTAATAATATGAGATATTTATTACTAAATACATACAATCATATCACGTATAAGTGATATCTTATATACTAACACTTAAATACCTGAACGGGGCAAATAAATGAAGAACTAGTTTTAGAATAATTGTACGAATTAAATAAATTTAAAGTATTGGTACTTTTTTTATTATTTCGTAGAAGAAAAAAAAAATTATATTCATATCCCAAACAATTCTGTTTATTAGATTAAAATTTAAAAAAAAAATATAATAAAATTTTATTGAATTTCGTTTCATTTATCTATTGAATATAGATGTTTTGATTACATTGAGATCAAAAGATAGATAATGTGATACTGGCTCGAAGATACAATGCGAGTACAGAAAAATATTATCACTCAACTGCCATGTCCTCGTGTATGACAGATTTGAAATAGTGAATGATATGTATAAGAGCCAAACCTATATATCATTTTAATTCCATGCAATCATTCGTCTGTCTAAGTTCTCCTCTCCATCAACTGTATCCGTAATTATTCATTAAATTTATTATTCATATCTAATATTTATAGAAATTTAACGGATTGTTTATTTTGCAATCTAATATCAACGAAAAATTATATCAATATCAATTAACTAGATATTGAATATTATTGATAACTTGAAATTGTTTAATCATAATACAGGAAAATGCTCACATTACTATTCTTAACTGGACAATTTGATGTAAGAAGTTCACAATTTAGTAAAACCGTATGTTAACATTAAATTAATTCCTCACACAGCTCAAAAATCAAATAAATTTGTGACTTAAAATAAAACTGGAAAAGAGAGCTACTGTCATCAATTGCTATTCATTTTCAATGAATTTTCAATGTACTCAGTGTATAAAAACGCTGTCTACGCACTTAGAGAATATGATAAATAAAATAGTTAGGAATCCTAATCACATGCTGCAAAATCAAAACATTAATCTGCTTTATTTTTTTCGCATCAAAAAATTTATTTTCGTGAAATGATATGAAATTCACACTTAAATTGAAACAAAAAACATTTTAAATTTTTATATATATATATATATATATATAAAGTAGTAACTCACCATTTTATTAAAAGATAATGAAAATGTACTTTCTCTTTTCTTAAAACTTTCGTGAACTACAACTAAGATTTTGCATTTTTGTACGAAAGCACGTAACGTAATTCTTTCTCCGAATGAGTCAAAGTATATAAATTTCTAAACAGATGGAGTTTTGTTTTAAAAACTTTTGTGCACATAATCGAGGCTTTCATTAACTTCCCTTAATTGGAGAACGGATGAGGGGAGATTCAAATGTGAGCTAAATGAACTTAATCAGTTGGCTGAAGGCGTCATATTGTTCATTTGAAAAGATTACGGCATGGACTTAAATGCAGAAATCAAAGCATCTTTAATTAGTGTTCGGAGACAAATGGTCTTTTGAAGACTAGCTAAATTGTTTCTCAAAAGTTGGAATGTGATTGCTTTCCTTTCGGGTAACACAAAAACTAATAAGCACTAAATACACTTTACATTCTAATTTATTTTTCGTATATTTTTTTGCATAAAATTAGAACTGTGGCTAAAGTGGGTTTATTTTATCGTCATACTTTAAGTGGTATTATAATTAAAAGCTTAATAGTAATTGTACCATCCCAACTATTAGACTCTCTTAGTTTGGAATGTTTTCGATTCATTTGGTTAAATTAATTTCTATGGTTGGAAGAAGTAAACACAATTAACTCAACTACATAATTTTAGTAGTGGATATATCTTGGTTTATATTTGGTTTAGAGCGCTACTGTCTACATTTTGCAACACGAGGGCTAATGAGACCGGGACCTACTGCTTAAAGCTGATTCCAAACTGCTACGCACATGCATGCCACCGTGGGATTCGAACCCACAAACACAGACTGCGAAAGCCAGCACCCTAAACTTTCGGCCATTGTTCGGCTGATATTTCTTGGAGTATGGTACAATCGCTAAGCCGAATTCAGAAAAGGTGGTTTTATGGAACAGATATGTAATGTAGAGTTTTTATGGAAGGCATGTTTACTTTTGACACCGGATAATAAAATGATACACAAAAATGTGTTTTAAAGAATAGAGAAGAATAGTTAGTCGGTCTGAAGATTTTGTGAAGAGGTTTGGTTTGGAGAGGTATGATCTACGTGTTGCTTACATTTGGGAAGAAAAGATAGATAATGTGATATTGGCTTAAGGCAACAATGCGAGTAAAGAGAAATATTTTCACTTGATTTTAATAATATGAGATACTACTAATGATTAGTATATTTGTACACTCATATCACGTATAAGTGATATCTTATATACTAACACTTAAATACCTGAACGGGGCAAATAAATGAAGAACTAGTTTTAGAATAATTGTACAAATTAAATAAATTTAAAGTATTGGTACTTTTTTTATTATTTCGTAGAAGAATAAAAAATATATTCATATCTCAAACAATTCTGTGTAAAATTAAAAAAAATATAATAAAATTTTATTGAATTTCGTTTCATTTAATCTATTGAATATTTTTTGATTATTATATTTTGATATTTTGATTACATTGAGATCAAAAGATAGATAGATAATGTGATACTGGCTCGAAGATACAATGCGAGTACAGAAAAATATTATCACTCAACTGCCATGTCTTCTTGTATGACCGATTTGAAAATAGTGAATGATATGGTATAAGAGCCAAACCTATATATCATTTTAATTCTATCCAATCATTTCCCCGTCCATTCCCCTCTCCATCAACTATATCTGTAACTATTCATTCAATATATTATTCATATTTAATATTTAAAGAAATTTAACGGATTGTTTATTTTACAATATAATGTCAACTGAAAATTATGTCGATATGAATTAAGTAAATATTGAATATTATTGATAATTTGTTTAATTATAATGCAGGAAAATTCTGACATTACTATTCTGGCAATTTGAAGTATAAAGTTCACAATTTAGTAAAACCGTATGTTAACATTAAATTAATTCCTCACACAGCTCAAAAATCAAATAAATTTGTGACTTAAAATAAAACTGGAAAAGAGAGCTACTGTCATCAATTACTATTCATTTTCAATGAATTTTCAGTGTACTCAGTGTATAAAAAAGCTGTGTACACACTTAGTGAATATGATATATAAAATAGTTAGGAAACCTAATCACATGCTGCAAAATCAAAACATAATTCTGCTTTATTTTCTTCTTTTCAAAAAATTTATTTTCGTGAAATGATATAAAATTCACACTTAAATTGACAAAAAAAACATTTATATAAATACATTTTATATATATATGTATATATATATATTATATATATAATATATATATATATATATATATATATATATATATATATATATATATATATATATATATATATATATATATATATATATATATATATATATATATATATATATATATATATATATATATATATATATATATATATATATATATATATATATATATATATATATATATATATATATATATATATATATATATATATATATATATATATATATATATATATATATATATATATATATATATATATATATATATATATATATATATATATATATATATATATATATATATATATATATATATATATATATATATATATATATATATATATATATATATATATATATATATATATATATATATATATATATATATATATATATATATATATATATATATATATATATATATATATATATATATATATATATATATATATATATATATATATATATATTATATATAAAATATACATATATATATATATATATATATATATATATATATATATATATATATATATATATATATATATATATATATATATATATATATATATATATATATATATATATATATATAAATATATAGATTTAGATATATGTATGTATATATGTATGTATGTTTTTAAAAACAAACTGTAGTTGTCATAATTGAGTTGTTTTAATTTATTTTTCACAAATATATTATAGAAAGATATAAAGAGAAATATGCAGATATCTTATCAAGGGGTCAAAATGACACCTGCCGTAATTCTATGTATGCAACGACCACCGTAATTCTAGTGTTAACGAATGTATAGCGGATAAATTCCAGCAAAAATTTACATATGTGTATAAACATTCCAGTACATCAAACTTTTTTTTTCAATACATCCTATTCCATTAATTATTTTCCAATGCAAAAGCTTGCTATCATTCTAGAACACAAGAGATTAAATGGCATAATATCAGAAGGATAAACTGCACCTTTGAAGACAATGCGTTGCAATGTATTTTTTATTCGCTGATTAATTCTTCATCAATACTTCTAACCAACTGAATTGGGAAATAAATATAAAATGTAAGAATTTTAGCAATAAAACATTCTTTATTTTATACAAAAAGGTGATATTTCAACTAATTTTTGTCTTAATTTCCAAAAAATGTTTTACTCTAAGTTTATTATATCGATATAGTTTATAGTTTTATTCTAAGATCCAAAATCTATCAACTGCACGGAAATGACCCTATTACACATAAACGGCATGAGCATGGAAGACTTTAGAAAATGATTCTTTTAAAATGCTAATAAATTATAACTGTTAAATTGCTTAAGTATTTGCATTAAAATCGTGAAAATATTTTAACATAAATTTCTATCTGATTGAAGACAAATTAAGAAAATCAACTGTCCCCTTATGCTCATTTTAATTTTCTTCTTAATAAATTTTGATGCAGATAAATTTATAGATCTATCATTGAAAAAAAAAATAATCATTCTGTTTATAACTGAAAAGACACTAAAATATTTCTTTTGATTAATAGAATGAGAAATAGAAATTAATAGCGGAATATAATTTAGTATAATTACTTATATCACGAGAGAAGGATGAATTAAAACATTTTTTGCCAAATAAATAGCAATTTAATTTAACCAAGAAATAAATCATAGTTTCAATTATTGTGATAAGTCATAAATCAATATTATTACTTAACAAATTATTTAAGCATAATACCAGCATAAAAAAGCATCCAATCTCCTTTTTTGCAATCATTTTAAATATTATAGATCTTTAATCACTTTAGATACTTTATTATTTAAAACACAGAAATAAATTATAGTTTTTTTCAGTTTGTTTTAGACCACACATACATACATCTTTTCCAGACACATGACACTCTAAACTCTAAATTATGTAAAAATTTAGTAAAGTTAATTGAGTCTGAGTAATTACATCTTAATTGAACCATTCTTAGTTTGTTTTTACCCTAGTTCCATGTTATGTATATCGCAGTTAAAAAAAAACAACCTTAAAATTTTTAATCAAAACCTTATAATATAAATGTATATATCACACCATGTAGTAAATTCTACCTCAAGTATTATACAATGGTCTGCATTATATTTAATATTTTTATTCTAATTTTTAAAAATTCTATTCATTTTACATAACTTAAACTAATAATTTTAATTGTAAATTTTAATTACAAATGAAACCAATATTTTTATTTTGTTTAAAATAATTACATCTAAATAATGAACTTAAATAATTTTATATCCATTAAAATCAAATTAAAATTTTTTATCCATAATAATTGAACTTTTCTATTACATATTTTGAACACTGGGCAGAAATAACATTAAAAAAGTAAAGGTAAAAAAATGAAAACACATTCTATCTAAATCAATTTGTTATACCTAATAAAAATTTAATGCCATCTCATTAAATAATGATCATAATTTGATTTTTATATACACTTATACAAATAAAATCTAGAAATCAAACTGAATGTCGAAGACAACATTCAAGGGGAATACTAAATTCCCAAAGTTTTTACATTTAAGTGCTTTCACTTCAAAGCTTCAAAATATTTTTATTTAAAAAAAGTATACAGAAAAATAAAGCCATATCTTATTTATTGTTTAGTATATCCGTATAAATCTAACATTTATCCCAAAGGGAATTTCAGTTATATGAAATTTTAGAAGATTCCGTTTCGGAAAACCTAAAGTCAATATTAAACAAGAAGAGACGTCTCAAGGGGCCAGAGTGTTTTTTGGTCAAATCTTCAGTCTGATCAAAAGTTTTTACTGTGATGTTTATAGAGAAAAAAAGGTATTTCTCGAACACGTTCAATGAAAAAATTCTTAAACAAAAGAAAGATCAAAATTATTTATCCTGAAAAGCTCCCATATATATATTAAAACCAATAACCCTAAATTGTGAAGAAAATAATAGGGTTAAAATAGAAGATGATCTCTTTTCGAAAAAAGAGATAAAACATATTGCGTTCTCTTAGAATCTGAGAATTAAATAAAGGGGAACTGTTTCTGCAAAGAAGTTTGATAGAATTATGGGTTATGAAACATAAAGGAGGTTTTAATTGAGTTTCCTATTTTTATATATTATTTTTGTAAATAAATGGTTTTCATTGAATCTATTGTACATTGATATCTTGATTATTAAGGATTCATTACTGTGACAGTTAATGACATTTTTTAATATAAGGACATTATTTGATGCAAAATTTTGTATCTTGAAAGGTTATGCAGTTAGGTTGTTAGAAATATCTATCAAAAATAAGCTACTGATATGTCTGAATATTAATAGTAGGAGATATTTATTACTAGATACATACGCTCAAATCACGTATAAGTGAAATTTTATATCTTAACACTTAAATGCTTGAACAAGTCAAATACATGACGAACTAATTTTAGAATAATTGCACTAATTAAATAAATTTAAAGTATTTTTACTTTGTTTATTATTTCATTAAAGAAAACATTATATTCATTTCCAACAAATTATATTTATGAGAATAAAATTTAAAAAAAATTTTTATTGAATTTCGTTGTAATTCAGTCTATTGATTATAGGTGTCTTGATTATCAAAAATACATTTAAATGAAATTTAAATGTAGTCGTTTCACATAAGGGGAAGTAGATTTTTAATCTTTTTTTACTAATCTGCTTAAAAATTTAAAACATTCTTAGCACTATATTTTGATGAAAGTGTTAACGATTTGAAGATAGAATTTGTATACTTAAAAAAATTTAATTATGAATTCTTTGAAAAGAAAAGTTACTAAAATCTTGCATATCCCTTTTATGTAAAACAGGGTAATTTTTTATCGATAGGACAACTTTTTAGCCTAGTAATATATTTTAGATATTTTAGTAAACATTTGATGGGAAATAAAAAATAATAATACCAGTTAAATTAACCATTTTATAAACATTTTTATCAAAATATTTGTAAAAACTTTATCAATTTAAAAAGAATAATTTAACTATTTGAATTACATTTATTTTAATTTAATATATTGTATTCTACAGAGTAAACTATCCATAAATTTCGAAAGTGTATGATAGTATATAATAAAAATAGAAATATACTCAGAAAATTTTAATTCTTATAAAATTAGAAAAATAATGATTTAAAAATCCCTAAAGTTAATTATAATGGAAAATTAACATGATGTATATTAAAAAAAACTTTTTGATATTTAATCTTAAAAATAAATTTTCCATCTGAACTAGTTAGAAATCTCAAATTTACAGACAAATTTTGTCAAGCTAAAGTTTACTGTCCATTTATATCAAATGAACAGTATACAGTAAATAATACTTATTATCAAAGAATGTGTTTTTCGGGACTGAAAAAGTTTATGTTATAATGTCTGTAACCGAACAGTTAATCTTACAAAGCTTTCAATATATTTTTACAAATTTTAAACATATATGTCATTTTTGCTACCTGAGTTCATTGTGTTATCCCTAAACTCTCTACTCTTTAGTTACTGTGTTATGAACTCACGAATCCCCAATTCTATCCTTATCTTTCGTCTTTTATTTGTTTATGCTCTGCTCGTTGTCAATTGCTCTGCTTACTGTAAGAAATCCCTGGATTTGAGGGCTTGTAACAGGTAATACAACTGACCCATCATCTTGAAGATCTTGAAGAGTTCATTGTGGACGGCAGACGAATATAATGTTTTTGTGCATAATTCTGAGCATCAAAAATTATGTAAAAATTAAGAACGAGATTTTAAATGTGCTGATTCTCTAACATTTATCAATATCTGTTTTTGATAATGGAAGAAATATTCTTTGCTACAATATCTATATATATATAAAAGAAAAAAATATAAATTAAAAAAAGAGAATATAAAATGATTCATTTAGATAAAATGGCTAAATGGTGTAATGTCTGTGAAAGCCTTCTCGTAAACCTAGAGAATATTTACAAGAAGTTGGAAGGACTGGGAATGACTCACATATCTATGAAATATTCGTGACAAATCACGATCTGAACAGACCACCATTATCCACAACATATACAGTGGACAATTGTGAAAAATATGGAATTGAAACACTTAGATGCTGTAATTCTAGTATTTCGTTTCTTTGGAAATAAAAGTGTATGTTGAACTACTGCCTACAAATGGAACAAATAGTGTTTCTGATCTCGTCAAGAGATTAGTTGACTCTTGGATGAACATAGGACACAACTTAACATGGACACTTCAGACCTGAGTCTGAAGATCTATTTAGTGTGAAAGCTACAGTAATTGAAGTAGTTCCACAAAGCACGAAGTGAAATCTATCTCTTCCTTTGATAAACAACTACTGGACACTATTAGTTAGCAAAACTAAAACGGCAAAGAAGTCTGTCATTTTGTAATCTTACATGTATTATAATAAAATTTTTATTCGGTAGTTGTCGCATCTTTCAGTAAAAAAAATCTAAAATGACAACTTTCACCATTTAAGCTTATATTATGCGATATTACATATGAAGCAGAAATATATGATATCCACTTATGATTTTCTGATTTTACATGCTTGAAAGTACACCCACTATTAGACACATTATTTATAACTCAAAATTTTCAAATTGGAAATGTAAGAAACGCTATCAACTACTCTTGTTTCTATAAGTGATTAGGAGAGGGTAGAGGACTGATCTATATCAGATAATATTTTATTTAAAAGGTTGCATTTTACAGTTTGTATCTTAGGGTACCGGAAAACCAAATATACATGCTACACTTCATGGATTTCGAATTCACAAATTCATTCTAAAAGGTAGTAGGTTTTTAGGCCTTAAAAATATACCAGCAAAGGAGTGAAAACATGAAGCAAGGTTCATGAAGATGTAGGATTATAAAAGGGTATATTTAAACACAAATAGGGCTGTTTAGTTATTAAAGTGTAGTATGTTTAATATTTTCCTTTAATAGCTAAACATTTGATCATATATCAAGTACTTATATTTAAAGATTAAAACTAAGGAATCCTAACAATATTTTATTGAATCAGATATATATATACAAAATTTAGTAAGAAAGGCATTTGATTTTAAAGTAAAAAAAAATTAAAGTATTCCCCCATGCAGTAGTCATAAAAATTTAATATATTTTCAGAGAAACACAAATTTAATCACAATTTATTTTTAGATACACTTACATGTACATACGAAAAGAAAAATTAAAAGTCAGAAACGAAATACTTAGGGAATAATAAATTCCTAAAGTTTTTAAAGTTAAGTGCTTTCACCTCAAAAGTCAAAAATATTTTTATTTAAAGTAAGGCCACATCTTATTTATTGTTTTGTAGATCTGTATAAATCTAACATTTATCCTCGAGGGAACTTCAGTTATATGAAATTTCAGAAGATTCCGTTTTCAGAAAACTAAAGTCAATATTAAACTCGAAGAAACGTCTCTTGGGGCCAAAGTGTTTTTTGGTCAAATCTTCAGGGTGATCAAAAGTTCTTTCTGTGATGTTTATAAAAAAATATATTTCTAGAACATGCTCACGAAAAAGAAAGTCCATGCACAACAGCAAGAATGAAATTATTCATCCTGAAAAGCGTATCTATATATATTTAAGCCGATAACCTTAAATTCTGCTAAAAATCATAGGGTTAGAACAGCAAAACTCTTTCTAAAAAATTGATAATGCGATTTATGTTTTCTTTTAATCTCAGAATTAACTATAGGAGAATTGTTTTTGCGAGAATATTTGATGGAATTATGGGTTATGAAAATTAAAAGATTTAATTAAGTGTGATATCTGTGCTACAATTTTGAGTTAAATAGTTATTATGAAATCTATTGTACATTAATAGATTTAGCGTAATATCTTTTTATTGAAAGTTTAATGATAGTTTTCTAGAATGAGAAAATTATTTAATCCACATTAATTATTATTTAAGTCCCTGTGTCTGTACTTAAAGAATAGCTTCAAGAAATATTTCAAAAAATCATTTTATGATATTTTTTCACCTAGAAACATTCATTGATATCATGTACAAGTTATAGAGTTTATCTTAACACCTGAGATTCAGTATAGAGGAAGTCCTAGATGAACCCAACTTGACGTATAGAGGGCGGTTGTTGTTCGAAGAAATAATGACTATGTTAGCCAAAATTTATAAATTCAAAACTTATAGTCTGATATCACATCGTAGTTTAATGTTTTTTTTGCCAGCCTTCCAAAGTAAACGCTCTGAGAGAATGCGCAAGCATAGGAAAACTATTAAAACTAACTAATGTCAAAGCGAAGCTAGATTTTAGCCTGGAAAATCTGCTTCTTTGTTTGCAGCAGTAGCATCTTGTGTGCAGGGTTAAGTCGAAGTAATATGAGCTGTCGATATGAGCATCACAGAGGTCTACGGTATGAGGTTGGCACACTAGAAATGGTAAAGAAAATTAGGTAGATATTATTGAAATTTATTATTTTAAAACTGTCGATAGAAAGCGTATAAAATAGAAGACATAATCAGCATTTCAAAGAAAGGCTGTCCATTGCATTTAGACAGAAAATTTGGGCACGAAAAAACTGTGAGAAGAAGGTTATTAATCACAATAAAACTTTAAAGATTGAGTGTATTGTGAAATTTTACAGTAATAAACCATGGTTTAAGACAATTCATTACCATGAATGAAACATGGGCCCATCAATATATGTTTAAAATAGAGGAAAATGATAAAATGGACTGAAAATTAGACTTCGTTCAAAGAAATCGAAGACAGTTCCATCTGCATTCAAGATCTTGGTGTCACTTCTTTTCAGATGCCCATGAGATAAAATACCATTGACCATTTTCAGATAAAAATAATCAACGGTATGTAATAAGCAAAATTATCGCGGTTTTTCAGTGATAAAAACAAATAAAAACCGCCGTATTTGTCAAAATAAATAATACAATGCACCAGTTCAACTATTCGTTATCAAGTTGTCTAAAATTGATGAGTTGAATTTTGAATTTGTTCATCACACATTCTATTTACCATATCTAGTCTGATCAGATCATTTTATGTTTTCAAACTCAAAAGTCGATCAATGATGCAAGACCTAAACGACGTACTAAAGCCATTAAACATAACATTGATAAAATCGAACTGTGATAGTATGAACTATATATAGAAATAAAGCTAAAAGGAGACTATATGTAAAAATAAAGCTATATTTTCCCATTTTTTTCGTTTTCTTTGTTTGGATGGATACTTCTGAGACTACTCAAGTACTTAATTCTAGACGTACTTAATCTTATTTAAAGTAGCATTTCCTTAAGTATTATTTCATTAAAAGTATAAATATAATTTCTTATAAGTATTTTTATACGATCTTAAATAGGCTTATATATTTGTGGAACATTACTACAGAAAGACTTAAAATTTATGCTGTCCAAGTAGTCCCCCTTTCTTCTACAGTCCTTAAGGATTATCTTCACTTTGCAGACTAAAAAAAAGAGGAAAATAACAGAAGTATGAATTATAAATAAAAAAATTGCAAAGCTGGTATTTACTTTCTGTTCTCAAGTTCTTATATTCCTACCCACATACGATAATTATTCGCAAATGTTCTTATATAGTATTCAGTAAATTGCTGACTTTTTGAAAGATTTCTTTTTCAGCAACGGACGATGAACTTTTACATTTTAAAGGATATTACGATAACTTTAATCCATAATGCTCTTACATAACACATATAACACACTAAATTCTACTAGAAAATAGTATTTAATTAAAATGTGAGCTTATGTGATGAAAACTGAATTGCTCGACAATACTTCTTAAAAATGCTGCTATAGTACACCATACAAACCAATTGCTTTTTATTTTTTCATGCTATTTTTAGAATTTATACAGATACGTATAATTAAATATTTTACCTTAAATTAAATATCATTTATATACCATTATAATTTCAAGTTCTAAAGTGCTTTAGCGACACTATTTTGCCGTCTTATGTTAGTAAGTACTCTGTAACACGAGAGAGTTCTTTACAATTTTCGCCCCATAACAATTTAATTTTTTCACTAATTCGATTCAAAAAATTTATTTTATTTTTAATTGCATATATTTGTTTATTTTACATTTCTATGCTGAAAAATAATTCAAGAAGAATTTTTTTTGAAGCATATATTTTTTACAGGAAATAAAATTTTGTTTTCCATGGAAATTGTCTTTTCATTCTCAAGTACGCCAGGCAGAAAAATTACACATTTACAGTAGTGAATATAAAAAATACAAATATTTTCGATTACAATTGCTACACAATTATTTTCTAAGCAAATACTACAAGTACATTTACTTAACCTGTTTTTTCAATGATCAGATTTAGTGGGATAATCCTTGAAAGAGGGCAAGAGAAATTGTTCAACGTCACAGTCAGGACAAATAAACCTAGTCTCTTTTCTAATTATTTTGAATTTGCCATTTTTTTGCAGTGAACACATATAGCACTGGGTTGCAGGTCTTAGTTTTTTCTGTAGGTGGAATTACCTCTAACGGGTCTCTCTTGATCAGTCTCCCAAAATCACAAGTCAAGAGCATAAAGATAAAAACTCGTGGAGGAATTCAAAACTTATCCGAAAGACTGCGCTTTTAAAGTAAAACAGAATAAAGTTCGAAAACTAGCGTCGTATGGACACGTATAATGTTAATTTGACATTAAAAATATAAAAGATAAAGCCAAAACAGTGAAAATGACAAAATAATCAGATTGCGCGCATAAGCTGCTCTGGCAAATCATTAGAGATAAACGCGCTTGTACAGTATAAGTACAAAACAGTGGAGGAGTTAAAAATCATACCCAATTTTACAACAAGCACGTTAAATAGACAATCTAAAAATGAAATACATCAAAGAAATACAAATAAACATTTTGAAATTACTAAGTAAATAGAAAAATTGTGAAATTGAAAAATCATATAATATTTTTTCACAGAATAAACTTCGAAAACTCATGTCTTGTGGAAACCTATAAGGCTATTTTGACATTAAAAGTATAACAGATAAGTCCAAAACAGTGAAAATGACAAAATAATCAGCGCGTACGCCGTAAGGACAAATCATTAAAGTCACAGAAACAGCGCTCGTACGGTATAAGTGAAAAACAGGCAAGAAGTTAAAATTTATACCCAATTTATAACAAACACGTTAAACAGACAATCTTAAAAGGAAATACATTAAAATAATGCAACTGAAACATTTTGAAATTACTAAGTTAATAGAAAAATTGTTAAACTGAAAAATATTTTAATATTTTTTTTTAAGTGTGAAATAAAGGTCCATGACAAAAAGTCACTGTTCAATTCAGAAAGATAATCATTATATTAAAAAAAAATTTACATAATAAAGCGCTTTACGTAATTTGATTTTATAAGAACAAAAATTCATTTTCTATTTTTAGTCAAATTCTGTCATTTTGAAAGTCTTTTGTTTCCTTAAGTAAGAATGATGGTAGAGAAGATACGGCGAATGTAAGAAAAACATATTTGATTATATATATTTTTCTACATTTTAATTTATATATTTTTTTGTTTTGTATACTGTACTTATATTTTCTACATTTCTATAAAAATTGCCAGTTTTACATTTTGCTGCCCAGTCTAATTCAATATTATTTAAATTTAATATGCTCATTTTTAGAATTAAAACTTGAAATTTTTAAAAATAATATTTTATACATTGTGATTACTTTTAGAAAATTTTGACTTCATCTGTGTGTTTCTAAAGTCCGAACCAAAGTATAATACTTCTGAAACTCTTAATATCAATCACAAAAAAAAGTTAGTTGGGAGCATAGTGTACTTTGGTCAAATCTTCTGGGCCTTCAAAACTTCTATCTTTGATGTTTATAATATAGTTATTTTGACAAAACGCTTATAAAAAAACAATTCCATGCAAAACAACAAGAATAACATTATATAGCCCAAAAGAAATCCATATATATAGTTAAGAGAATAACGAAAAATTTAAAAGAAAATAATAAGCCTAAACTCTTTCAAAAGAACTCTTTCTGAAAAATAGATATCAGATAATTTAATAAAAAGGAGCTGTTTCTAGACAATAGTTTGATAGAATTAGGGTTATTAAATATAAAGTAGGTTTTGATTGAGTTTCATTTTTATTACATTTTTGGAGATAAAAGGCCTTTATATTATCTATTCTATATTGATGATTGCATTGCTAAAGAATTCCCATTTAACACATTTAATGTATCTTCAATATATAAGTTTTTTAAAATATAATATTTATTACCTTAGTTTATTTGTTTAAATATTAGAAATATTGGAATTAATAAGAGATTATTTAACTGTTTTACCCTTGAAGACTGCATTAAATTCACTTAAAACTGAAAACGTGTACTTTAACACATAAATGCCTGTACAAGTGAAGGAAAATTAAAATAATGACATAGTAATGTGACTTATTCAAAATTAACGTAGTATTGTGGTATAGTTATTTAATTAAAATTATAAAGCTTCTGTCTCAAACAAATATTTATATTAACCCTCTCGCGGCACATCCCGCGATTTCCACGGGCAACATAGATAAAGCAAAATTTGCACAACCCGTGATTTCCGCAGGCATGCATTTTAGCCGTCTATTTAACTGTGCAACCCGCTTTTTCCCCATTTATTCTTTCATTTTTGGCTTTTCTGTGATTTTTAGTTGTTTATTTAGCTCTTAACTAGCAGATGGCTTTAATTGTCCACATTTATGCGAAATATAGGAGAAATTTTTGTAGTTTTTGAGAGCCGCTTTTCATAGCTAAAAGATCTCTGGCAGGAAGCGTTTTCGCAATTTATATAACCTATACTCCTGACGATATTTCCGACACTGATAGCACTTTGACTCTGATTTCAAGTCAGCGCGTACGCCGTAAGGACAAATCATTAAAGTCACAGAAACAGCGCTCGTACGGTATAAGTGAAAAACAGGCAAGAAGTTGAAATTTATACCCAATTTATAACAAACACGTTAAACAGACAATCTTAAAAGGAAATACATTAAAATAATGCAACTGAAACATTTTGAAATTACTAAGTTAATAGAAAAATTGTTAAACTGAAAAATATTTTAATATTTTAAGTGTGAAATAAAGGTCCATGACAAAAAGTCACTCTTCAATTCAGAAAGATAATCATTATATTAAAAAAATTTGACATAATAAAGCGCTTTACGTAATTTGATTTTATAAGAACAAAAATTCATTTTCTATTTTTAGTCAAATTCTGTCATTTTGAAAGTCTTTTGTTTCCTTAAGTAAGAATGATGGTAGAGAAGATACGGCGAATGTAAGAAAAACATATTTGATTATATATATTTTTCTACATTTTAATTTATATATTTCTTGTTTTGTATACTGTACTTATATTTTCTACATTTCTATAAAAATTGCCAGTTTTACATTTTGCTGCCCAGTCTAATTCAATATTATTTAAATTTAATATGCTCATTTTTAGAATTAAAACTTGAAATTTTTAAAAATAATATTTTATACATTGTGATTTACTTTTAGAAAATTTTGACTTCATATCTGTGTGTTTCTAAAGTCCATTATGACCGTCTTAGACCAAAGTATAATACTTCTGAAACTCTTAATATCAATCACAAAAAAAAAGTTAGTTGGGAGCATAATGTACTTTGGTCAAATATTATGGGCCTTCAAAACTTCTATCTTTGATGTTTATAATATAGTTATTTTGACAAAACGCTTATAAAAAAACAATTCCATTCAAAACAACAAGAATAACATTATATATCCCAAAAGAAATCCATATATATAGTTAAAAGAATAACGAAAAATTTAAAAGAAAATAATAAGCCTAAGCAACAGAAAGAACTCTTTCTGAAAAATAGATATCAGATAATTTAATAAAAAGGAGCTGTTTCTAGACAATAGTTTGATAGAATTAGGGTTATTAAATATAAAGTAGGTTTTGATTGAGTTTCATTTTTATTACATTTTTGGAGATAAAAGGCCTTTATATTATCTATTCTATATTGATGATTGCATTGCTAAAATATTCCCATGTAACACATTTAATGTATCTTCAATATATAAGTATTTAAAATATAATATTTATTACCTTAGTTTATTTGTTTAAATATTAGAAATATTGGAATTAATAAGAGATTATTTAACTGCTTTACCCTTACAGACTACATTAAAATCACTTAAAACTGAAAACGTGTACTTTAACACATAAATGCCTGTACAAGTGAAGGAAAATAAAAATAATGACATAGTAATGGGACTTATTCAAAATTAACGTAGTATTGTGGTATAGTTATTTAATTAAAATTATAAAGCTTCTGTCTCAAACAAATATTTATATTAACCCTCTCGCGGCACATCCCGCGATTTCCACGGGCAACATATATGAAGCAAAATTTTCATAACCAGCGATTCCGCAAGCATGCATTTTGCCCGTCTATTTACCTGTGCAACCCGATCTTTCCCCGTTTATTCTTTCATTTTGGCTTTACTGTGATTTTTAACTGTTTATTTAGCTATAAACTAGCAGATGGCTTTAATTGTCCACATTTTTGCAAAATATAGGAGAAATTTTTGTAGTATTTTGAGAGCCCTTTTCATAGCTAAAAGATCTCTGGCAGGAAGCGTTTCGCAATTTATATAACCTATACTCCTGACGATATTTCCGACACTGATAGCACTTTGACTCTGATTTCAAGTATATTGAAGATAGTTATAGCGAAACTGATGAGAATTATATATATATATATATATATATATATATATATATATATATACAATCATTTTAAATTTCTGAAACTATAATCATATATATTTTTAAAATATTCTATTGTGCTATTATAATTTACTTACATATTTATTTATTGTCGTATTACTTTACAAATTATCCAGAAAAATAAATGTCTTCAATTTTTAAAGTTTATAGCACTTTTTAATCGCATATTGAACTCGGAAACATAATTTTAAACATGAAACAGGATTAAAGTATTGCCTTTGTAATTTCGAATAAAAAAGTAACTTTGCTATGTATTTTAAGAGAAATATATATTACTTATTATATATTACATATAATATAAATTTTCATTACAAAAATAGCATCATCCCACATTTTTAAAATCGCTTATCTAAATAACCTTGCATAGATATTGCAATATTTTAAATAAACATCAAGAACCAATTTTATTATGTTACATATTGCTTTACAATAATTCTTTAATCTTAATGCGAAGTTATAAAACATTTTTTGTTTATATATATTTGTTTTATTAGAAAAATTGACTGAATCTTTGTTAAGTAATCTTTACAGAAATAAAAGTATATATAGGTTTTAAAAATAAATGTATGCTTATTAAAACATTTTGTGAATTTCATAAGGCATACTATACTTGCTGAAGTTTAAAACAACAAAGAGAGAAAAAATTTTCACAGGTTGAAAAATTCCAATCTAAATTCGTGAAATTTTTAAAAGTATAACGTCAAAACAAACCTTTTTATTTATTGAATTTAGACAATATTTGTTTTAACTAAACGGTATCTTTCAATTGTATGCTTCCTTTTTTATGATATCCTGTACATGTAAATTACAATTTGGCAAATTTAGAAAGGAAATGTCGATCTCTGTGAAAAAAATTCATAATTTTAATTTGATACAGAAGTATACTTCCAAATGAATTTTAAGTAGTTTCTTCCTTATTAAAGTAACGATGTCATATATTAAAAAATTAATCTATAACAGTTTTTCTTTTTTGCTAAAAAGGGATGTGATAATTGTTATACTTACTATAATAATTTTAAAATTTTCATTGAATTCATTTAGAAATACTTTATTCACATTTTCTAAAAACTACACTTTTTTGCATATTTTTTGGGGATGAATAGAAATAATTAATGGCGGATTTAATTGGTTGCCTATTGGTGTTAGAATAAAAAATCTGAGCTTCTGAAGCTTACAGGGTTCAGCTTAGTCTTTTAGAATCAGCTTAATAACCATTAACCCTCTCGGTGCGTATTTATTTTATCACAATAGGTTCAAAAATTGCGTAATTTTTTTATTACATATTTCAAATCAATATACATTTTATAGTTATAATATATAAAACATTTTTGTAAAAGAGTTTTATTTTAATATAGAATTAGGTCCTAAAAAAAGGTGTTCAGAAAAATGAAATTGTAGAATAACGATATAAAAGCTTAATTTTGAAAATTAATCTTGGTTAAATTATCATTTATTTTATAAAATACAAAAGCAACACGTATATACTAATTAAAAAATACAAAAGACTTACAAAACATTTATTAGAAATGAAGTCTTGTATGATAAATTTCAAAACAAGGCTCGATGCAAAGTGCTACCTCGCAATCCTTGCACCAAATTCGCGTTTTTTTTTTCGAATTTTTTTTCCACCTTCAGTTTTTTAAAAAACAGACATCACACTATCTACGAGGCTTATATAGCAAAATATGCCTTCTTATTCATGTACTGTTGGTCTCTTTTACTATTATTTGCAACATAACCTCGTCAAAATAAAGTTCAAAATAGTCCAAAACAGTTGCATTATTTGCCATAGTGGAATTTAGTCCGGGATTTCCAAGGAAAGGAAATGAAGCAGGAGCTGGTGGAATATTTTGCATATCAATTTTGCACCACTGTCGAACATTTTAAATAGAAAATAAATAATTTTTTTTCTCACATCCTGCCAAGGAATCCGAGAAATTCTCATCAGTTCCGCTATAACTATCTTCAATATACTTGAAATAAGAGTCAGAAATCCACTTTGGGC
>CM063498.1:126765541-126780541 GCA_032207245.1 Pardosa pseudoannulata
AATGTGTATTTCACCAAAAAATCTCTGGTCTTGAAACTTTAAACTATTTTTTTATTCGCTCAAATTTCCATTATTTTATTTTGTCCTACACATTTCATAACTTTTTGAACAATAGTTTGGACTTTAGACAACTTAAATGTAATCTTAAATGTGAAGTTTAATTATGTACACAATGTTTACTTCCATATACAGACTCGTACGTGTATTTCATGCTTACATAGAGATACTTTACACATAACTTACATGAGTTGAACAAAAGTAGATAGCATTTTCAGATGGTTTCAAATTCGTTTAGAACCCAATTTCAAATACACAAATTCAATCAAAAATGTAAATATTTAAAATTCACGTGACTGAAAGTCGTCGAAATGAACCTGTCTCAAATTTGCGTTTTCTATTTCACTTAATTTATTCAATTTGTTGAAATATAAAGCTATTTTTTAAGTAGCTTTAAATTGTTGAAAATAGAATTTTGAAGTGGCTATATTTCAAACATAGTGAAAAAAACTAAAATTAAAATTAAAATGCACATCTTGAATCAATAAATATATTTTAAAAAGAAAATTTTACAATCTAATAAATTATCGTATAATTGCTTGGATTATGCTACAGATTTTATGCGTACAAATGATTTGAAATTCTTAGTTTAAAACACATGTTTTGATTTCTGTCTTCCCCTTAAAATTATCAAAGAAGAAATGATTGCATTTTATATATTTCTGTAAACATAATCCCATAATATTTTAAATGTGAATTATATTTTTAAAAATTCAAAACTTTGTAGGTTAAAAATCATTTGTTCTATAGTAAACTAGTTGTTTTTCAATATTAACTGAAATATCTAAAGATTGTGTAAACTTTCCCAGCTTTCTTTTTAAAATCTTGAACTCCAACAGAAATAAAAGTGACAAAGACTGAATAGCTTAAAACTCGGAAATTGCATTCGTAAGATTCTCAAATATTTAAAACGATATAATTTTTTAAGCATGAAAAAAAAGAATATAGAAAGGAAATATACCTGGTGTATGTTTGAGTTTGCTTATTGACTGAAGACATACAAACAACTGTAAATGGAACCTGCCCTGATTTATATGAAGTCCTGAGAGTTCCGATTTTAATGGTTAGAAAATAAATGCTGAAATAATGTTTTATAATATTACTGTTGTCGAATGCGACATAAGTACATTTATATTTAAGATTATTATAATACCAATTAATTAATATGACATAATAACTGCTGAAAAAAATAATTTGTTATCAACATTTTACAAAGAGGTAAAATTACTTTTTAATTTTAATGACAAGTTCTTTTTCCATAATAGCTTTTGACAACATTTGTCTATGTAACAACATTTTTTTTCTAAAATCTTTAAAATTATTAAAAGAAAGATGTGTCAAACAGTAGATACAGTTCTATAGTTATAGTTCTCTCATATATATTACATTCGCTTAGAAAGTTTTTTTTATTAAAATACTCCGATTTATTCCATAAGGTATTCAATTGTGTGTGAGAATTTGAACAGAAATACATCTTGTAAATCATTGCACAGTATTAGTTAAATAAAACTATCTTCACTCTGCATGAAAAAAGCATTCAATATTTTTATTTACATATTATAACAAAGTTTGTTACAAAGGGAAAAATTCATATATATTTATGACTCCTAACAATTTGAGTAGAAATATATTTTGTGAATCATTGCACAATATTAGTTAAATTAAACAATCTTCACTCTTCATAAAAAAAAGTAAAAAATAGGACAAAATAAATATCATTATCTAAAAAAATACTCGTAATTTTAAATAACACTTTATAAAGTTGTATAAACTGTTTTTTTATGTTCTTTTCTTAATATACATTCAATATTTTAGATTTTCGATAGCGAATTATTGTTCTTTTTTTTAAATATTTGATATTAAAAGTGCAAGTTTGTGATATATTGCACCAAGTATGTAGTGTAAAAATTTAAATGTGATCACGTTCATCAATATAGTGAGTTCAAACCCAGGAACAATACTTGAAGACTTCTTTTTTTTTCTCAAAAAAAAATGTGATATGAAAATTTCTTCTCACAGCATATAAAGTTTCTTTATTTGTAGAAATATTAAGATATAGATTAGGGAAGAATTTTTCTATTTTTGAGTTGAGTTTTAATAATATAAACGGGGTCGAAACTGTAAATCAAGTATAATTTTTATGAATAGAAAAATTAAGTAGCATACTTTTAAACGTTAACAATGATCAATGCATAAAACATACCGATGATGAAATTTTCATATGAAGCCGTGCCTTAGAATATCGTGCACATAAAATGCTTACTGATGACGAATGTAAAAACAATTGTGTGTAAGTCGTGGAATTTACAGAAATTTAATAAACGCTTTATTCAATAAACCGCGAGAATTTTAGAACCCTTTCTTTTTCGTATTAGAATTGATTTGAATAGGAAAGTAAATGTATATTTAACAATTTAAGTCACATGATATAGGTTTAATATAAATATTTTGAATATTCTTGTTTCTGGGTACAATTTCTCATTAGTAGGATTACCTATGTTCTTACCTGTATGTGGAAAATCTGATAATTAAATATTTTTTAAAGTTGTATAGTTTGGCAGCTCCATTATACTACACAAGACAGGCAAGATAGCTAAACACTTGAGTGTGTTGGATATTTAATTTATACAATACCTACTCACGAGTACAGAGAAAAAACAGTCTGCTTAACCCAAAATATTCTGCATAAAAAAACCTTTAATCTTTAGATATTTTTATAACACATCTTAATCTCATATAATGTATTAAAACGGTGTGCACATTTTATGAGGATAGGTTCAGATCATTTAAATAGCATAAATAACTATAACTACCGCTGCACGTAATGCATTTATCCTAATGTTATGTCCACTACTTAAAAACTTGTAAAAGTCCGTTTATTGAGAGCTTTTTCTAAAGCGCCTCAGTAGCCTGCACACATTATTCGTTCCTTGGAAAATGTTTGTAATAGTTTTTTTTAAGTTGCAGAAACAGCTATATATATCAGAAACAAAATTGAGTTCAATCACGTATATATATATATATATATATATATATATTAACCATTTAATTAAAAAAATTATATGATATATGTTTATATTAATTTATATCTTGATACATAAAATATGTACCCAATGCAGTGTAATAGGACTGAAAAAAATTTCAAGATGTTAGTATCTATAGCTATATCTGTAAATAGGGGTATATATTTACACAGTAACATAAAAAATTTAAACGTTATATTTTCTTGTTAATAAAAATTAATATATATATATATATATATATATATATATATATATATATATATGATTCACTCTCTATTTAAGAACTAAGTAAAGATTATAAACATTATATTTTGTAATTTTTTTCAATTTTTTAAACACATTTAATGAAACCGTGATTGATTTAAAATTTTTAAAATTTTCCTTAATTTTATAAAGTCTTTTAATATCGTTTTGTGCACTTCACATAAGCACATAGGTACTATGAGAGCACTAATAATGTGTTGATAAAGCACATCTTCAAATATAATAAAGATGAGCCGTGAAGCCTTTAAATCAACGTATAAACAGAGGTAATTTTCCCCAGCTTTTAGCCTTTGATCAAACACATCCATTACTCGTATCTACACTTCTATATTCCATTTTCTTATTTTGTTTGAAATGACTCCAGATAAATATATCATTACAAAAATGGGATAAAATGGGATTGCCTTCATATAAATAACTTCTCGCATAAGACCCCAGTAAAATTAATTTAATCTTTTGAATGCTTGTAGCTACTGTATCTTAGTATTTCTCAGAATAATCTTAAAATTAAAAGTTGAAGTAAAAATATATGTCATGTAGTCCCCGTTTTTATTTGAGTAGTAACCTGTGATCAAATGTATAGTGGGATTTTATTTTGATTGCGTTGTCTAAAAGTATTTTAGTACTAAATTTAACCACAGGTTCTGAGAAACTACAGACGTAAGATATTGAGATCCGCGTTGCATCAAAAAACACAACATGTAGTTGACACTTTTTGATATATATAAATTCTTTCTATTTTAGAATTTTTTACACGGATTGTTTTTAAAACGTCTAGGTCATACTAAATATAAGAGAGAGGACCTAATATCGATTTCAAAATGTATATAAAAGGGGGTACATTTGAGGAGCTTAAATGGTGTGCCCGAAACACTGCTGGATGATGATTATCTATGGATCTTTCGTCGGTCTGGTCAGGTCTTCCTCCTGAGTGTTTGGGGTGCGGCCGTGCTATTTGATGCAGGAACACTTCCTGTCGGACTTGGCTGGACTCTCGAATGGAATTTTTGGTCGATTTAAAAGTCATATCATCTATTCGACTCCCGAACCTCTTCTGTCGGACTCCTCTCTTCGTCTCGATAAAACACCCACAAGTACATAACTCATACCGTTTGATGTCGAATTTGATGAATCCTAAGTGAATAAAACATACTATTTGCAAAGGAAAAAAATAATGCCTGACAAACAAAACGGAATAAACTAAATTGGTCTGCTTAAACCCACCTTGAGACCGCCAAAATTGATTTTTTTTACTCATTTCTTATCCATACCAATTTATAAAACAATAAAAAATAAACTAAATTATTATTTAACTCAGCAAAAGGTAATCTCTTAGGGACTCATAAATAACTCCACAAAGGTACATTCTTATTTAATGTCAAGTACAGAGACGGGATTCTAATCTGGGACTGGGATCAGAACCCCGTCCGAGACCACCGTACAAAACAACAATATCAGTTGAATATAAATATATGGTCCTCTGTCTTTTACAAAGATGTGATGAGGTCAGATTTAGATCCCGAGCATTTTACTTCTTGTATGAATGAATAAATTATATAACCGATCTAAATCGCCTCATCACAATATATTTTAATGCTATATATTAATTTTGTATTTGAAATAAATTTGGTCATTATTTTTAGTTGAATTCAATCAGCTATGTGTAACGCTTAAGTTCACTTTCTTAGATATAAGATACGATAATAATGATTTCGAAGACTCATTCGTTATGTGAATCATATAAAATGGCTTTGAGCATTGAGGAAATTGTCTCTTTGCTTCCCAATTTAATATACATCCTTGAAAAAATGTTCTCTAATGAAAAATATACCTTCACTTTGTGGAAGCGAATACATATTTTTATTCTCATATTTCTTTTACTTATTATATTCTATTAATTTTACTTGGTTCATATTGAAGTGATTAAGATTTGGATCATGATAATCAAAGGATAGAGTAAGCTTCATTTTTCCAGTAGATGATTAGATCTTAAATTTTTTGGGAAGATGTGACGAAAGAATACGCCACTGAAAAGTTGAAGATTTCAACTTCACCGAAGATTTCGTGCAGGTATTTCTTTTTGAGAGGAAAAAAATGATGACTGCAAAACCCTTCTCTCTGTGATGTTATAAGAGATGAGTAGACAATTGGTTTCTAGAATAATCTTTGGGTCACGTTAATAAACCAACAGGGTAAACATCGTTATTCTAGTGGATGAATGGCTCATGAATTTCTTAGAACGAGAGATGAAAAGAATACAAATACAGCAGTCAGCACCGCGACAACTTCTTTATTCTTTATTCTTTATTACAGGCGATAGTTACTAAAATTCTTAGCGCCAAACAATGTAGGTCTTTCCAATAAATAACATTTCAGTACTTCCATGAACATTTCGAAAAGAAGTAAATGTCACGATATTTCCATGCCCCTATGTCAGTGATTAGAGAGGCAACGAATCAATTAATAAATATTCTGCAGTTACTCCCTGAATTGGAAAAGTTTTCTCTTCTCTTCTATAATAATTTTCGCAGTACTATAGTACAAGCTCTCAATTTCTCAGCTAACTGAACCTCGATCAGGATCGGCCCCCTTTATTTATATCCTCGGGAGAAACTGGAAAAGCCAATATTGCTGAGCTCTTGGTGACTTTTTCACCACTCATCGCCAAACTTCGCACCAAAACATTAGTCGCCAAAAACATCGCCTTTGGATCAAACATTTCAATTGCTTATATGGCCACTGACATCTGCATTTTTATCTTTCCAATCGTATAAAACTTCAGATACATGTATCACTGTATTTATTGAATGTCCTCATAGAAAAATATTCCATAATAATATTCAATGGTAGATACTTCAAGAATTGAATAGGATTGTATTTCTCTATAATACAGTTTAAATTTGAGTTATAAAAGGTTTAATAGCACACAGTCTTTTTTAGACATATTTTGACAATAAAACGAAATTCGTAACATTATATTGTAATAGTCCATATGTTTTCAACATCATTTTGGTAAATTTGCAAACATATAATATCTAGAAGCAATTTTGAGTATGAAAACGTTTACCAATTTATTACATTTTGCTATAATAATAGAAATTTTATAGAGAGGACTATAAAATTATACTTCATTTAAAATTTTCATTTTCATACTTCATTTAAAATTATATTGATTTTTGAAGAGTGAATAACATTAGCCGGTTTTGATACTTTTGTTTGATTGGTTAATTTTTATCAAATGCCTGTCAAAACCTGTATAAATAAGGTTAATGTACTTTTATATTTTTTTCTATATTTCTGACACTTCTTATAAGTGTGTAGTAAAGTAAAATCTGTACAAAAACGTAACAATAAAACGGAATTCAATTTACCTACGAATTATTTATTAGAAAATCATTTTCGACTACAAATGTGCTGAAAATAAGTTAACGTGATCTAAAATAAAGAATATTGAATCTGTACAATACTCTTAGGGATATCTGCATAGTTACATTTATTTAAAATCCCAATGTTTTTATATTTTTACTTCTTTTTCTTATGAAACACTTAAACTAATATAAAAATATTTTAAATGTAGGTTCCCAAAAAATAATAAGGCAAGTTTCAAATTCTTAGCAATATAAGATGTTTTTATGGAAATACACTAAATTATAGAAATGTTCTCTCATGTACTGCTTTTTTCCATACAAAAAATGCCAATTATATTACAGTACTAGGTAAAGATACAATTTTCATCAAATTCACTAATAATATATATATATATATATTAAAATAATCGGTTGTGCTGCAATCTACTGCTGACTAATACTTTAATATATATTACATTTTTTTATTATATGCCATGTCTTACACGATTTGGATGATATCTGTAAAACATTGGATGTAGCTACACCAAATAATGTTAAACTAGCATGCAGCCCGTCAAATGATGGGATGAGTAAAATTTTTAATTTTCTAGGACTGTAAAGTTCCCTATGAGTCAGGTAAAATAATGGTTTGTTTTTTGGCTCAGAATTATCTTGCAACAAAAAATAATCAATGATTAAATTAAAAATTATCACATATGTACCTATTATGTAAGCCAAATATAATATATATATATATATATATATATATTAATATCTAAATGCAGTGATAAAAAGTATGAAAATAATGCAGCAGATATTTATATAAATGAGATGGTTAAAGTAATGACGTCTTAATGCTAGAAAAGCCTACCGATGGCCGAATGATTAGAGTGCTGGCCTTCGGAACCGAAATTCGTGGGTTCGAATTCCACTGCGGCATGGATGTTCGTAGATATATATATATATATATATATATATATTAACAAAAAGTAGACCGTAGCTCTCCAAATCAAAGCTAATGATAGAAAAAATGTTAGTATGAAATTTTGGAACACCAAAAATACACTTGATAACTCCTCTGCTTAAGTCAGTACTTATCACCTCTATATGCCTTTAAATCAGCCTATAAACAAAAGTAATTTTCACAGGCTTTTGGCCTTTGATCTCGCACTTCTATTACGCCTATCGTCCATTGTACCTTCCATTCTCATACATCCAGGGAGATGGCTTCAGATAAATATCTTATTATCGGAATGTGATAGAATGGGGTGTATCCCAAGTAATCATTTCTAGTGTAATACCCATTGGGAGTTATCTCCGTATTATGAGGGTCCGCTTTATTGTTATATCAGGCAGCTTTGTTTGAAGAATCAAAGTTACTGTTAATATTCATTGTATCTCATGTTATTATATAATGTGTCACACACTTTAACAACGTTTTCAAAAAATTATAGTTCACATCAGTTGTTAATGTATTCTAATAAAATTCTAATAAATGAAAATTTATCCTCTAACAACCAACTTCTACAAATACATATATTTGATCACCTGCCCTTAACCGGGGAAAAAATTAGGCTGAAATAATGATATTAAATATATATATAATATATATATATGATATATTATATATATATATATATATATATATATTTATATATATATATATATATATATATATATATATTTATATATATATATATATATATATATATATATATATATATATATATATATATATATATATATATGCATATATATACTTTTACAGTAATAAATCTGATCATTTATGAATATAGATATAACGTTTCTGTTTAAAACTTATTCTAATTGAATGTCACTAGTTCTGACATTGTTGTCTATTTGTATGCACAAATTTCATGTTTATCCCATACAAAATTTTTTTATGTCTAACATTTCATCTGTAAAATTATAAAATATAATTATTATGTTCTTAGTTAATAATGCTTTAATTAGGAGAATAATGAAGTTTATTAAGATATGCTTAACATTTTATATTAAAATTATGTATGTTTTTATCTATCATTGTATATAAATGTTACAAAAAATATATATATTATATAAATATTTTTTACTATAAATATTTTGTGTATATATAGATTTATAATATCAGAAATGTAAATATACAATATATAGTTAAATATTTTTATTAATACATTAATATATATATATGATGAATATATATATATATTAAAACTCTGTATATTGTGTATATATATATTACACTACATTTATAAATAAATAAATATAACATATATATGTTACAATATATATAAGTAAATATTTTGATAATCATATAATATATATACTATATATATTATATATAATATAGTTTATATATATATATATATATATGTAATATATCAAAATTAGTTTAACTTTAATATTTCTTCAAAAACCTCCTCTCTCCTATTTTAATTCATCTAGATATATTTTTTATCAGCCTCTAAATGGTTTGGTCAATGAAGTATTTTCCACTTAACATTCCTTTCTGTCATAAAACTGTAAACTTTTATATATATATATATATATATATATATATATATTTTGCTGATAGTGCATTTAATTCGCTTAGTAAGTTGTTTTGTTGTGGGAAAATTTCTTGTTGTCAGCGCTCTTGGGGTGCACTTGTGTCGTATATATATATATATAGCTTTTGATTATGTATCGTCCAGAAGGGCAGATGTGTCGTGTTGCATATATATATATATATATATATATATATATATATATTACTTATAGCTGTTGAACTTTCTCCTAAATTTAGACAACGTTTGCGGTGTAAACTATATATATATATATATATATATATATATATATATATATATATATATATATATATATATATATATATATATATATAAATATATATATAATATATATATATATATGTATATATATATATATATATATACCTCCTACAAGTGATCCTTTTGAAATATATATATATATATATATATATATATATATATATATATATATATTGTGGAATTAATTTTTTTTTCTAATATTTAAATATTTAATGATTGCTTCAAATATATTCTACCATATACCTATAACACACGCATATATATATATATATATATATATTATATATATATATATATATATATATATATATATATATATATATATATATATATATATAAATTCAAAGATAACAAAAAAATATAACATTTTGTTATTATAAATTCTTTAGACAATTTTTCTTCTTTCTTTCCAAACCAGAGGATATTATTTGACAATGAGAAAGAATTACACCGTGAAGTGAAGCAGGGAACTCCAATAATATATCACACCACTAATGAGACATTTATCAGGGTTTAGTTTCTTCTAATATATAAAAATGACCGTAGTTGTATCACCATGAAGAACGTACAAGTTTGATAAAATATTGAAAAATGATCTTGATTAGTCTTGATTATCCAGATTTAGATTCAGGTAGGGATAAACTGCTAACGATTTGCTCATATATAATTGTAAAGGATGGTTAGTATATATATTTATATTCTAGCAGTTTAATGTTGTAAATGTTTAAGGTTGCTTATCAGTTCTTAATTTTCTTTTCCATTTGAGTTTACAGGAAAGTTTTGAATGTTTTTCTGAATTGAAAATTTAGGTAGCAATATATGTACATAATATAAAGCATAACATTTATTGCCGTATTGCATAATATTCTTCTCTTTAAATATTAATTATTAGAAAACAATTAGATTTCCAAATATTTAATATGGATACAAAAAGAATAAAAAGTTTTGGATAAATTTTTTTTCAGATAACAAAACATGAATATTTACTTCAATAACATAAAAAAAATATTTTATAGTACATTTGTATTACCTTTACATAATATATAAAACCGATGTAATTGTAGTAATGTAAACAGGAAAGTTTAATAAAATACTGAAAAATTCGCTTCTTAGTACAATTATTGTGATTTTGATTCTGGTGGTTGAAAACAAATAGAGAAACTTTCCTATATAACAATAAATAAAAATCAGTATTTTTTTATTCTAACAGTTATAGAACTATATAAATGATTTAATTGCTTATCAGTTTTTATTCATATTTCATTTTCTTAGTTTAAAGTGAATTTAAAAAACTGAATTGAATAATTAGGAATCAATATATCCACATTCTAAAAAGGTTACATGTATCTCATGTATTACCTCATAAATCATCTATTGAATGTTAAGCAATAACTGTTCTAAAAATTTAGATTTTTAAAAACTTATTAAAAATATATTGGGAACTTTAAAATGTCTTAATAATAAGTGAAACAGAGCAATATCTATATCAATTACACCAAAGAATTTTTTGAAATTGCACTTTAAATACATTTACCTAACATATAAGTATGTCCTCAGTTGTAGCAGTATGGACAGTGTCCAGGTTTGATAAAATGCAGAAAAAATGAGCGGGATTAGAATTGATTACCCTGGTATGGGATTGTGATTTAAATACACTCATATTAATTATCTCATGAATAGTATTCAAAATGCAATGCAGAACGTATACATCTGTTTTGGGTAATATATAATCTTGTATACATAATAAAATAATTTTAAAAATTAGATTAAAATACTTTGTATATTTAGTTAAAATGTCTTTAACTATAAGTGAAAATGTTCAATATTTATTTTAGTTACATTAGAAGAATATTTTCAAGAACACTAGGCTTACCTTTGACGAGTATTCCGACAAGCAATATTTATTTAATTACATTAGAAGAATATTTTGAAGTGCACTACACTTACCTTTGAAGAGTATTCCGACAATACTGTTAATGAATTGGCGACCGCATCAACTTCGCTTCATTGAGGTTGGTAAATAAAAATGATATCTAGACCACAACAAAAACAAACAAGGTACTTTTCAAGACGATGCGTACCTTTTCTTTTAAATTTTATGTGTACATATGTAGCAAGTGCTCATAATAATTAATAAGTACGCTTAATAATGAATATGTAATAGCACATATAGTATTTTCGTTATGTATGATAAATTAATTGCGAGTGCTACAACAGTCCCCTTACACCTAATATATAAAATTCACTGTAATTGAAGTAGCAACAAGGAAAATTTGATAAAATATTTCTAATAAAGAAGCTTTATTAGTTTCGATTGTTGTGCCTTAGATTCCGATGTTAATACAAGTGTAGTTCGATTTATTCATACAACCATAATTAAAATTCGGCATATACCTAATTTAAAGTATTAGGAGATTTAAATTTTATTCATGGCTAAAACTGATTATCCGTTTTAAAACAAATTACGCTTTTCTAGTTTACAATGAAGCTTTTATACAACAGCGGATTGCCGCCAACCTGGGAATTCAGGTGTATGGCGTTTGATATAAGTCCGGTCTCCCCGCACAGCAGCAAAGGCTTAAAATAACTTAAGTATCTTGAATTTTTGTTCTTTAGACTGAATATACCCTAAGCTTACGCGTGAAGGACCATAAAATTCTACATTATCTAGAATCAGTTTCGACACAAAGGACAGGATGCCCATATACCACTTAATGTTTAAAAGCTAAACCCCACAGGCCAAATTTTTTTGGGGGAAGGGCGGTATTTCATAGAAACCCTGCACGATTTACATGATCGAGCACCTTTGTAAAGAGAACATACTGCAAAACTAAAGCCTATTAGAAAATTAGAAGTACCATACGGCAACCATATTTAGAAAATTTTACTGAATTGAGCATTTAAGAAGCACGTGTTTCAAACGTTACAAGAGTCTGGTATATTACTTAATCTTCTTCCATTTTCATATATTAGCTATTATAAAGCTTTATTTTTTCTTAAACATACATTAGAACTTAATACATATATAAACTACATGTAATTTTTTTTTTGAAATAAAGCACTTATTATTTTTGTTACATTAAACATCATTTAATTTCCCTTAATGTATAAAAATTACTATAAATGTAGCACAGTAGGACTATATGAATATTTGATAAAATAATGAAATGTAAGTTGGTTATTTTTGATTATTCTGATTTTAATTATGGCGGGGATGCACTTGGGTCATTTACATATATAATAAAATAAAGTAAAAAAGTAATGTTTCATATTTAAGTAAATTTAGTATTTTTTTTTACTAGGAAGTAAAAAACTTAAATTCATTAAATTCATTTAAATTCAATTGGCTTATGAGTTTTTAAACGCTTTCCTTATTTAAAGTTTACATTGAAATTATGAAGTGTTTATAAATTTTGTCAATTAACTATGAACATTCAAGAAAATATACATGTGCATGATACAAATATACTTGGGCTGGATTATTGCTTAACAAAAATTCTCTTAAGGATTTAGAAACAGTTAAAAATATATATGCATGTATATTCAGGAATTTAGCACAGATACATGGATTTAAAAATCCTTAATAAGAAGTGACACACATGATGAGTTATTTCAGTTATATGAAAAAAAAACTTTTAAAGTGCACTTAAGCTACATATAAGTTCAGTTAAAGAGTACATATTTGAACTTTAACTGAATACATATTTAGATTCTGAAAAATATTTTGATTCAGAAAGAAATAAATTAATTTTGCTTTCAATATATCTTTTGAGTAACTTTAAATTTTAATCTAAATTTGCTTTGGTGAGATATATTAAGATGTAAAGATTAAAAAGTTGTTTTAAAATATAGAAAAATTAAATATTAGTTTTTTAAGTAATTTCTAGTGTTGCAAGTGAAAGAAAATGAAGGACTTAAAATCTAAGCTAATAGCTTTTCCACCAAATTTCTCCTTGCATATAGCTGAATCCCTCACCAGCATTCCAGAACTTTGCTAAAATTCTCTCCCTAGGGCTCTTCTGCACATGCAAAAATTTCATTGGCTCTCAGGATCCAATGAAATTTCTTCTTTTCCCAAGCAGGATCCTACCTTAATCTTCTCTACTAACTTGAAAAAAAAATTAACTTATAATATTGAGTAATTGCAGTTCATCATTAATTAGGTCCAGTACTATCAATGAACTATTTCTTTTCACTTAACTTATATTAAATGAACTTATTTTTATTCTTATTGTGTACCTTTCACCGAACTCGTGAACCTTACTTCTGTTATACCTAAAATTAATTAATTGTTAGTATCCCAGTCCTCATTATCGTGTTGCAATTATTGTTATTTCTCATGACCATGTGATCCAGTATACTGGCTTAGATGGCTTGGCCCAGGAGAGCCAGTAAATAAAGCTCCAGTGCGATGTCCAGTGCGATGAAATTATCACGAATCAATTTTTTAAGGCATTTTTTTCAACACGAAGGCATTAGGTAGATATACTTGCTAAAAAACAGTGAGACAATATGTTTAGACAATATTATGCATCATCAATGACTCTTTAGAGTATATGGGAAATGTATTTTTACCCATGAATTATCTTTTACTACAATACGGTAATTGAAAATGCCCTTATTTAAAAAAAAACAATATCCAGTGCGTCTATTTAACATTAGAAACTCAAGCATGTCCTTATACTCTAAATATTGATAGCAATATGTGGCTTTTCATATTTGTAATCTTATCTGTAACAAATTTTCTCTTCAGCGATACTCAGACGTTTTTCATGGAAGTGCCTATTGATAAAATAAGACGGAAATTTCATTGTTACAACAATTATTTTACTATCCTATTAATAGTTTGCATAAAATCATTGCTTTGGGATATTTTCTTTCTGCTTTACAAGTTTAAATTCAAAAGAAAGAAAAAGCTTGGTTAATAAAAATAGCTTTGCTTTAGTATTCCATTTGAGATACGAATTGAATTTCATCCAAATATATGGTAATGTATGCAAATGAAAAGTAAATTAACTTTAAGTGATTACGATTCGTAAATAAATAAAAATGAAAGCAGTAAATTATATGAAATGAATATACATTTCTAAATAACTCAAAAATGTATAGTCTTATTAGAAAAATTATTATATTTGCTAAATTCAATTACGATGCGTTCTATGTAGTACTTACACAACCTAATTATTGAGAAATATTTCAGACCTGAAAACTAACACAAAATTTTTTCTAATATTGTTTTTCCATTTCAAATATATTTATTACCAAGAACTAATATAAACAACTATAAAATTATAAAAATCTTTTGTTTAACTAAATACATGATAGTTTGAAAAAGTATTTATAGATTTCTTTCAGTTTTTTACACTATCTTCTATGAAAAAAAAAATAAAAGGTTTCAAAATGTTGTTCACAAATGTCATAATGTCGGAGAGCCCTGTCACAAAAACAATTTACATACAAAATTTAAAATTACAATATTAA
>CM063498.1:126788041-126813041 GCA_032207245.1 Pardosa pseudoannulata
AATACTAATTAAAAAAAGGCCTGCCACTAAGAAATGTTTTAAAAAATCTTTTATAAATCTCTAAATGTTAAGTGTTTTAATACTATTTATATACGGGCTGACCATAAATAAACTGACAGTGTTGTAACGTGATCTATTTGAGAGATTGACACCACATTTTGTAATAAGATTAAACAAGACAGGAAACCAGGATTCCTCGAAAAATCAAATTAATTATAAAAGTCACCGCTAGGGGAATATTTAGCGCTGTATTATAGAATACAGAGTGTTAACAAATGCAAATCAATAAGGAAATTAATTTCTTGATTGTGCCAATGAATGCTGTTATACGGAATATATAATACCGGGTAGCCATAATTAAACTGACAGTGTTCAAAGTGTTCTGTAGTGTGATCTATTTGCGAGAATGACGCCACATTTTGTAGGAAGATTAAACAAGACGGGGGACATAGTATTCCGCGAAAAAACAAATTAGTTCCAAAAGTCACCGCTAGGCGAATATTTGGTGCTGTGTAATAGAAAATTGAATGTTAACAAATGCAAATCAATACGGGAAGTAATTTCTTAACTTTCCCAATGTATGTAGCATGAAATTTGAATAAAAAACTTCTTCTGCTGCTCAGCTTATGTGATATTGCGGATTACAAGACTTTATCGGTGCTTATGCAGAGTTTACGCTTTTTTAAAAGTGCTGTCATTAGGCACTTGATTAAATCAGAAAATGTGCATTGTAAAAGGTAATTTTATTAAAAGATAATTTGCATTTGTTAACACTCTTTTTTCTATAACACAGCACCAAATATTCCCCTAGCGGTGACTTTTTTTGTGGAATACTTTCCCTTGTCTTGTTTAATCTTCCTACAAAATTTGGCGTCATTCTCGCTAATAGATCTCGCTACAGAACACAGTGAGCACTGTCAGCTTAATTTCCGCCACCCCTGTATATACCACTATAAACTAAAACCCAGTTAAAACTTAAACAATTCAACTTTAAAAATTATTTAGAAATACTTAAATCGAATGTCTACATAATAAGAAATACAATTTACGCAGTTTGACATCATGTAAAGAAAAATTAATACAACAGTATTAAAATAATATTTTGTTTAAAACTTTATAAAGATAATGAAAATATAAAGCAAATATAAGAAAGTAAAAAAAAAATATTTATTAGAATATGGTCATATTTTTCGACATTTTTCCGAACTCAATTTTATCCATGTATCATTTTAATAAACAATTCATCCTTTAAATCATCATTTAAAATAAACATTTTTATATAAACACCTTATGAGTATTTTCTCTAGAATCTTGTAAAATTGATTTTTAAGAAAATACCATTTATCCTATCTTCCTAGACTTATGTTTAAACTTAACACATTAGCTGAAATTCTCAAATTAAAATTCCTTACCATTTTGCTTTACAAAAATCATCTTTCTAAACTTTCGGAAATGCTTGATTTATTAAAGACAAACCTCCAACTTCCTCCTGTGTGGAACTTTTTGTAAAAGTTTTTATTGTGAATATCTCCCAAGGAGCAGAACAAGACAATTAAGGAATTTTTCTTTTTTAGTGAAATGGAATTTAAGAACTGGTAAAATATCTGTTGCCTCCTATACCTCTGCATTATATTTATCGTTTCGCCCAAGTCTATTTTCATTTTTGTATGAAGACCTTTATCATTATTATTATTTCCCATAAGCTGAAACAAAGACAAACATGTCTAGCGCTTATCATCCTCTCTGGAGTATAAATAACTGTAAATGTAAGTAATATATATATCGTAGAAAGCAATTCTTAGTAAAATAAGTACCTTAAAAGCATATTCTCATAATATAAAAGTGAAATAAAGATGTACATAGAAGGAAATTTGAGTTTAAGTCGTATTTTGGGGAATATTACACAACGAAATAAAGATATACATACTTGCGCTGATAGAATTTGTCCTTCGTTTTGACACAAATACGTTTAAATTATTACTATTGCAAGTATCGCGTCCGTCTCTGTCGGGGATCAAGAAATGTGTCGGTTAAAGCGAACTTTTGGTTCATTGTATGGCGCCGAACATTTCAAAACGCCGAACAATCTGAAAACGGCAGTAATGGTCCTTTTGAAGCACGGACGATTAGAAGTGTCAAATCTGCCGTCTTGTCATCGCACCGACAGAAAGAAGAAATTTTTCTTTGTGTGACCGCGTCGGCTACTCCAAGGACGAAGGTCAACTGGGGGGGGGTCGATCTCCCCTAAAACCGAGGTTTCCTGTTTGGAAAAGGAAAAACGGGAGGGAACTCCATGCGGAACTTTCAGATGAGTAGGTTGCCTAGAGTAATCTCCTCCCTGGACGACTTTACATATATCTTTCTTTAAATATTTTTTTTTTGTAATAAATCAACGTTGTTAAGTTTGAAATCATCTACCGCTGATTATTTCGTCTCCATACCTTCTCCCTATACGAGACCCATGCGAAGTCATACCCAAATGACTTACAATCGGAAATAGAACGTCGCAAACCGCTCGGCGAGTTTACAACTATATTGTATTTTTTATACATTTTGTTATCATTATTAAAAAACGCTTTTAAATTAAAACAGCTCTATTTATTTCCCTGTAAATATTAGAAAATAATGTCATACAAAACAAGAAAAATCTCTTCATGTAATATATTTCAACTTGAAATTTAAAGAAAACACTTTGTAGAAAAGTACACAATTTAAAGTAATATGTAAACAGACGGAAAAAATGTTTTTTTCAAGAATAGAGTGCTAAGTTGTTTCCATATAATAACATATGCTAACAATAATATGTCGTCTAACTGTTTAAGTATTAACTATTAATTGAACTATTATGTTTTTATTCATGTATTTGGTTTACTGCTAGAACTGACATATTCTGCCCTTAGTTCATGCTACATAAGTATTAACTCAATCTCAATGTTGCTTAATAAAACTTTAAAGCATTACTAGCCTTATTAAAGCATATACAAAGTCATCTTATCATTTCTTAGCATTGTCAAATTTCAATTTATCCTTTTAAAAGTTAAGTTTATAAGCAAATAATCATTAAATTGCAAAAATTTGAAGAAATGTTCTTTTAAAAGTACCACTGTTGCAAGTAATATAAAATTACTACTTTTAAAGTAACTTTTTAAATGTACCCGAAATGAACAATTTCCAGCAACAAAATATAATTCTTAAAATTACAACCTATGAATTCAGCGTTAAGAAATTTTGTTTTTATAGGTTTGTAGTAAACCCTGGTTTATTCTTGGTTTGTGTAAATATCCAAACCAAGGATGAATAACCATTAAATCCCGGAGGGTATTTCTGCCATAAAAATATATAACTATATATAAGTGAATAAAAAATCGTTCTCAATTTGTGAAAGATAATTTTAAAGGTATAATTTCTGTTGTTTCATTTTTAAAGTGTTTTACTACTCTGCAGACTTGAGAATTGAATATTTTCAAAATGAGATACATATCATCGGTTAAATTAGTATTTGAAATTTATCGTTGTCATACAGGAAAATTTAGAGTATTCAGCCACCAACAGCTTGAGGAAATACTAAAACATGATTGATTTCATCTACAAAATTATAATACAATATAGATTTTTTTATAAAATTAAAGTTTTAGAAATACCTGTCCTGAATTATAACTGTACGTATATGCATGATGCATTCGTAAGTTTTAAATATTTGAGTTTCCCCTAAATATGTATAAAAATGTAGTATAAAAATTCTCACTACGTCATTTTTTCAATTCTTATTGTAGAAAAATTACTATTTTTCTGCAAAATAATTTTTTGTTCAGTAATACTGAATTGGATAATAATTCTTTCAGTAATAATGTACTGTACTATACTATGCTGTTCAATATTATACTGTACTATACTATACTTCACTACACTATACTGTGCTATACTATACTATACTATACTATACTGTACTGTTCTGTATTATACTCTACTATACTATACTGTACTGTACTATAACATACTATACTGTACTATACTATAATAAAATGCACTAAAATGTACTATACTATACTGTATAATACCATACTCTACTGCATTATACTATATTATACTATACTATACTGTACTATGCTGTACTATACTATACTATAGTATACCGTACTGTACTGTTCTGTATTATACTGTACTATACTATAGTGTACTATACTATAATAAAATGTACTAAAATGTACTATACTATACAATACTATACATACTATATTATACTATATTATACTATACTATACTATACTGTACTGTACTGTACTATGCTACACTATACTACACTGTACTCCAAAATGTTACGAAAATTTGAGGAAAAAGTTCAATTATACAGTGGTCTGTGTATTTTTCAGAAATCTTCCAAATACAACATTACCAATCTTATAAACGCATATGTCTGTGTAATGAATTCAAGCAATTTAAGCATTAACTTTTAATTGTGTCCGTTTCTCTTTTATAACATTACTACATGCTATATAACCATGTAGATGGGTATAAGTTCTAAAACTGTTATTGTATTATTTTTATCATTTATTCTGCTATTTCCATTTCTATTCCATAAACCTGTATAATCTATATCGGGAAATTATTAATATATTTGTAATCTAACATTATAAAATTTGTTTCCGATCACTGTTACTCAAATTCAATATTACTTTTTCAGTAACAGTTGTGTTAATGAAAATCTATTTAATAATTTAATGAAGTTACAAATGTATAAAAGTTTCTCTTAATGCATTTTTAATGGTTATTCACTCTCCGCATATTCAGGAAATTTAATTCCATCAGAGAGATTAAAAAATAAATAAGCGTATGCCTCATGTTCAATATACGAAATCAATGAGAAGGAATATTTAACTGCAGAAAAGTAATTAACGTACAGAATGTATTGACATTCAGTCGAAAATCAAATTACAAATTACACACTTGTGCACTGAAATACGCACCGGTATAAGTTAATTGGTTTCATTTTAAATCGTTAATCAAGCAGTTGAAAGAAATCTTAGGCATCCGATAAACTGAATAAAATCCAGGTTTCATAATTCAGCTATGTAATTGTATATTTTAAATATTGTATTATATTTTTAAAATAAATATGATTGTCTGTTTGTATGACGTTTTTATTTTGGAATAATCAATTGGGGACAAAGAGTAGCAATTTGTTCGTAAAATGGTAAAATTATATATCTACACCTTTGTTGCATTAAAATTGTTTTTCATAACAATAGATTCTTTATTGTGTTTTTTAGAAATAAAAAAGCTTCAATTTCTCTTTTTGAAAAGCTTATTTTTAAAATCCATAATAATAATATAAATAATGATGTTATAAAGAATATATAATACCGGGTGGCCATAACTAAACTGACAGTGCTCACAGTGTTCTGTAGAGCGATCTATTTGCGACAATGACGCCACATTTTGTAGGAAGATTATACAAGACGGGAGACGAAGGATTTAACGAAAAAACAAATTAGTTCCAAAAGTCACCCCTAGGGGAATATTTGGAGCTGTGTAATAGAAAATAGAGTGTTAACAAATTCAAATCCATACGGAAATTAATTTCTTAACTGTTCTAATGGATGTAACGTGAAATTGGAATAAAGAACTTGTTCTTCTGATGAGCGTACGTGATATTGCAGATCAAGAGAATTTATCAGTGTTTATGTAGATTTTACGCTCTTTTAAAAGTGTTGCCATATTGCACTTGAACTAAATCAAAAAATGTACATAATAAAAGGTAATTTTATTCCATATTTATTTGCATTTGTTAACACTCTATTTTATATAACACCGCGGCAAAATATTCCCCTAGTGGTGACTTTTGGAACTAATTTGTTTTTTTGTGGAATACTTCGTCCCCCATCTTGTTTAATCTTCCTACAAAATGTCGCGTCATTCTCGCAAATAGATCTCGCTACAGAACACTGTGAGCACTGTCAGTTTAATTATGGCCACCCGGTACAATAGGTTTGATTTAGAGATAAAACACTTTAAATATAGTTTAGTTATTGAACAGGATTATTTAAAAATATTTTTAGAGCGTTATATATTATATACTTCAGTGTTTTTCTATCTGTAACACGTATTAGGAATATAAGTGAGTATTGGATTTCCCTGCTGCTTTAATGGGAAAAACTGTAAAATATTTATAAGGAAATAAAGCATTTGTATATTTTTATCAGTAATTGCATTTAACAATGACTGCTTAGAAATACCTGAACGTTTCTACTGGCACTTATTTATATCTGTTAAAATAAATTTTAGCCATTGATTTTCTTATTTAGAAATTAATGAGTAGGTTTAAAAATTGAAATTAAAATTGAAAAACTATTTTATTTTCATAATCAGTCTTGCTAGAATTTCTCGAAAACCTTTAAAACTGGAGGATTCATATATTAAAACTAAACATAGAAAGAAGATATTTTCTGACTGTCCAAGCTTTGAAGGATGGTTTAAAAATCATATATAGAGCAATATATATCGAAGAGTTATTACATTATGACCATCCTCTATTTATAACAATGACCTATCCAGAACAAAATCACTGGGAGTCATCTGCTGATATTAGAGTATAAAAAGATGCTATGCATTGAATTTCCAAACATAGAGCGAATAGTGAAATAATGGAAAAGCAGCTTATTTATTTGATTTTGATATTTTTTTATCAAACCGTTATGGCTCGGCGACTGGGAACATCAATATCCGAAACGACATGTTTGGTGGCTGTTCACCTGCAACTGTTGTGAACACATATCGGAAGGGGTTTATGGACAGTGAAACTACTAGTCTCTGACCAGAGGTGTGTTGTCCACTGCGCATTGATTCCTGATCAGAGCGGATATTTCTAAGGATTGTTCGCAGTGACTGAAGAGCTAAAACAGCCGAAATCACCACCAGCTACAACAGTGGCGACTCCCACAGTGTTTTTCAACACAATGAGTTCATTGTTGTGTATGGGTCTATACAATCGAAGGCCGAAGAATGTCCCCTACACTGTTAAAACGTCTACAATGGGCATCAGATTTCGGAATTAGAAGAATGGATGAAAGTTGGATGGTACATGGAATCACGTTTTCTAGTCTACACGGGCATGGTCGGATACGTTGAACTTCCCAAAGATCCCGTGGCTTTCGGAATGCACAGCTGGATGGAGACAAGTAGGAGACAATATAGTGTGGGCAATGATTTCATGGCCCCACAATCCTTGATGTCTGTGCGCTAAGTGAACATCGTCACATATTATTGACAACAGTATTTCCGGCGGAGAATGGTGTTTACGAACAAAGACAATGCATCCTGTTATAACAGTCGAATTCTTCAAGGAATGGTTCGAGGGACATTCCTGTAACTTTCAAGCCATATCTTAGCCTCCAAAATCACCTAGCATTAATCCAATAGAGCATTTGTGGTCCCACCTGGGAAACCAAATTCGAGCTGCTAATCTACACCCTCGTAAAGTAGGGTAATTGCCGGACCATTTGGGGAACCATGCCAAGTGCTGATGATTTTGAGGGCTAAATGTAGTCCTACATGTTATTAATACAGTGGTCATAATTTAATGGCTGGTTAGTGTATTTAAAACTTAATACGTTGTAACTTTAGTTGTGTTAATGTTTTTTAAAAATAAATGTATTTTTTATATAAAATATATGATTCCCGACTTTTGATATCTACCTCATAATTTTATGCTTCATTGAAAGCTTGACAAGGGCTACGCAACCGTTTACTATTTCTTTAGTCAAAGTGATAATATTTTAATATTTTTTTTATTTTTATAAAAGTTCAAATTATTAAAGACAGTCCGCTTTAAACTCCGCAAAAGTCCGTGATTCAAATTCAATAATATTACATATACACATATTAGTCTGCGTTCGTTTTGCCTCTCCTTGCTTGTTTCCGTGTAAAGCAATGCATCTGGGTTACTTGGAAAAAAGCCGAACCCTTGGATTGAGGCATAAATCTGGTACTAAGAAGCCAAACCAATTATATAAGGTATGACAACCCAATTGTGCCTGTTAGTAACGTACAAGCGTATAAGGGAGCGTAACTTTGTTTTTATATCATATAACTTTTATTATTTATATTATATTTATACTACCCTAGAAATATTTAATAAGTGCTTAAAACTTGTAAGTTTCATACAACAGATAGAAAAAGTAGTTTTATTTTAATATCATCTTCTTTTACCACATTGATCAAGAGGTTCCTTCATTAAACAGTAAGCTGATAGAATGTCTTAGAGAAGTAAAATGTTCAATACCATTGCCATTTTTGTTAATAATTTGATTTTGTGGTAAATGTTTTGAAATGAATTTGGTAATAGAAAACTTTTTTTTATATAAAAAATTAAATATCTTATGATTTCAGATTGTTTTTTAATCTTACACTACACTTTTCCCATAGAACCTTTTGTCAGTTTCCTAAATGAAAGGTCGTATTTCATACAAAATTCAAATTAAGTTTTAGAGTATATTGCACAAGCATTTTAACAAATTTTAAACAGAAAAAAAATTAGTTAAGGAAAACGAATAATGCATTATATTTTAATTTTTTGAGACTTTTCATGCTATATTTGTTCATATAACTTCCACTTGGTAAAGAAAAAGTGACTACATTTCTTGTGCAATTTTCTTAAGAGAATGAAGATGCATATATAAATAAAAGCATCAAAGCTAGATCTAATCAAAGATAATCAGAATTTTTCTAGATTCTGCATAGAAAGTAATTACTCATTAGCTCTAATTGATTTTTATGGTCCTTATTGTATAAAAAAATAAATACCATACTTTTGAAAACCCTCACTATATCAACACAAAAATGTAATAGATTGTCATTTCAATTGTTCCATTTCAGAAGTTAGAAGAAACAAACATATTTAAAATAAATTCATTCGATGAATAAATCTTGACAAATAGCCTTAAATTTTGTAATTTAAAGCTTAATTAAACCATTATTACATGTATTAAGTCATTGAAGAATTTAATTATTTTGTCACTGAATCAAAAGAAATACATATTGAAAGACGTCAAAACAAATTCGACAAACACAATTTATAATTAATAAGATATGAAGTAAAAATTTCACAATTGAAATCAAACTGAGAGACATATTCCACTCTAAAATTGAACAAATGGTTAAAATTGATTAAGTCAAGTAAATATAGTGATGAAGGGTTCGTTAAAGGTGACTGGGACACGTAAAATATTTCCGTGGTCCCAATGTCCTCCAAGTTCTCAATCGATATCTCTGGGGGTACCAAGCCAAGTCTATGGATCTTCTTCTTGGTCCCTGCTTCAAAATCACGAGTACTAGCATGAGCATAAGTCGTACTTTCACCCTTGTAGTGCTCGTTATAAGCGTTAAGGCTCACCCCTTTGCCTTAAATCAAATAGCTTCCGGATCAATCGTGCTTGGTTTGACCAAGTGGCATAAGAAAACAACAACAACGGCAAATACGGTAAAAAGGAACAAAACGGTATTAACTAAAAACCCATTTTAAGCGCTCTTAGAGGGTTAATCACTTAAAGCACGATTTTTTTTTTCTTAGTCGGAGGTGAGGGGACTAGTAAAAAATGATAGTTTTGTTTCTCTGTTTTCTTTTTTACAGAAAAGGAATATATAGGTATAGTGTAAGTTGTATTTTGCAAGTTCAGTTGGGTGTGGGAAGGAGGTGACTAGGTTATGGGAAAGGGGATAAAAATTTTGAAAAAAAATGTTATAAAAAATTGTAAACGATCTGATTACGTATTTATTTTGAATTTCGCCAGTGTCAGATAAATGCTTTAAAGGACTAAATAACTTGACTACTTCCCTTACAATTTTTTTTAAAACAATTGCAAAAATTCATCACATTTTTTTAAAAATTATTATTAAATACAAGGAAAAGAAGCAAAACAAAATATGTAGGTTTAATCTGAATTTTTTAATTTTTTTATGAGTGTAAAAATACTTAGTTAATGTTAGTTATACTATCCCGAGTTATCTCAGGCAAATGGAAAAAAGTTAAATAATCTTTGTATGATAGTTTTTGAAACAAGGGGCAACACAAAATGTTACCTGACATTCTGTACACTGGCATCTGGTCTCTTTTCTTACATCCTTACCTCCGCAATCTGTTTTACGGGAGCACAGAGTACACTGTCTCGTTAGTTTTAATTTTTTTTTCAGTAGCAGGAATAACATCTAGAAAATACCTTGAGATTAACCTGAGTGATAAAGGACTAATGCTAGATTTTCCTGATATGGCAGAAAACTCGTCGCGATAATTTTCTGAAATTAGTTTTCTAACTAGTGGAAAACACGTGACCAGTTCAGTAGGCAAACTACCTATCAAAGCTGAGTATTTCCTCTCCTTTCATTTCCTACAGGTCGAATAAAACCGCAATAAAACAAGTCGTACAAATTCTGATTCACCCGAGTTTTCTCGGGATAATAATTAATTGCAATGTATACGAACCCGAGATAACTCGGGATAATCAGGTACGAGGTTAAAATATTATCTTATTTTGTAAATTGTAAATCTTATACTGTTGAAATATCTTTTGTTCCGGAATATGATTTTAAACACTCTAACACCTCAGTAAATCTTGGGATATATGTGGCTTTATAAATAAGTGTTTCAGTAAAATTATTAAACTAAGTATTGATTAAAAACAGCTATTCATACAAATCCAAAAGAATCGACGATTTTGTCATATTTTATCATAATTGGTGTTAAACCTAATTTATGGTACCCTAACAAACTAAAGCATTAAAAGTAGAAACACATTATGCAGGTTTAATTATCACGCTATTTTAGCTTTTGGTCATTCGGGTTTCATTTGTTCGTTTCTAGCTCCATCTTTCAAACTATTCCTTCAACAAATTCACCGGTTTTGTGCCATAAAACTCGTAGCTATGTGACTCATTATAGCATTTTAAAGTTTTTACCAGAATTTATTGCTGCGTATTACAAACATAAAATACGCATTAACTTATATGACGAGAGTCTGAAATACTTTCTTTATAACATGGAGTAAGATCATTAAATTCAAACGCTTATCTCTTGTACTCCTTTTCCAGTCGTAATACCTCATTCCCATTCGAAAAGGAAATGCTAAAACACTCCTACTTTTCTCTGTTTCAAACTTTCACTATAATTCTGTCACTCACTCACATCAATTAATAGGCTCCCATAAAACTAAAATAATATACTTATAATTGTTATATATATATATATATATGATATTATATTATAAATAATATATTATATAGTATATATAAATATAAAATATATATATATATACTATATATATATATATATAATATAGTACATATATATATATATATATATATATATAAACAATATATATATATATATTATAATATATATATATATAAATATAGACATATATATATATATACCATATATATATATATATATATATATATATAGTATATATATATATATATAATAAACGATATAATATATATATATATATATATATATATATATAAATATATATATATATATATATATATATATAAATATATATATATATATATATATATATATATATATATATATATATATATATATATATATATTGTTTTAATGTACTCACTAAAAATAATCCTAGGAATTATTCTTAGATACCTCATTGATGGTATATTTTAATGTTACACTTTATTAGAGGATAGACTAATATAATGCACCTATGATTATACTTTTGCAATATGGACTGTAATTCTACCAGGACAATTTATTGAGTTCACACGGGGATTAAAATTGGAATATTATGTGTGTAATATATTATGTACGTAAGAACACCCGAAAATATCTGCATGAACTATATATTTTCATATTCAAAATGAGATTTCATTTATCCAGAAACATTTTAAATACACAAATTTATTTCCGTAATGTATTTGTTTTTAATCAATATTTCCTATTATTTAACGTTTTACCATATGTTCAGTTTAATACACCATAAGAACTATTAAATAACTTTTTCCGTTCTAAATTGTCTTCATGTATGGTAGACAACATAAATGTACAGTTAGAATAAATTTTGTCTAAATCAATAAAAACAGGAATGTTACTGCTATAAAATTGAAATTAATGGTTGTCTCTTCCTTTGTTAAATTTCCCGATAATGGCTGAATTATTAGGGCACTGATTCCCAGTACCGGAGTTTGTGGGTAAAAATCCCACTGTGGCATGGATGTTCGTAGCCATTTGGAATCGGCTTTAAGCAGTAGATCCAGGTCTCATTAGGTTGTGTGCAAAAAAGTGAACCATTGCAAACCAAACCAAACCTTTGTTAAATAATAAAAAAATATGCATAAGTTTTTGTGCGAAAGATACCATTTTATACAGGATGTATTTAAAATTCTTCGGCATACATAGATGAGGATAAGATTAATCAAGAGGAACAAAGACAACATGAAACGATGAGTCCCAAAAGGGTGTTAAATAAAATAGTATCAAAAATTGTGTCTGAAAATATACATAGACGATAAAGAAAATAAAGGAAAAATATCTCATACCGTGGGTGCAAAATGTCTCATAATACCCAGAGTAAAAAACACCTGTTATAACAATTCCTGCATATATCATCTTAGCACATTATTGAATAGACTACAGCGACAGAAGAACGACTGATAAACACGTGTGACAAGGCCAGTTATTTTTTGGATTTCTGCTGTGGACACAATTCCTCTAGCTATTACTTCTTGTTTCTTCACTGGCATATCCTAAATGAGGTATTCTATGTTTTCCCAGAAGAAATCCAAAGAAATCTAACATTTTTGAATAAGTTGGGATATATCTTGAATATTTAATACTTCTAAAAACAAGAAGAAATCATTATATTGGTAAGTCATTTTCTCCACTGCAGATTCCTGTAGCAAACAACTTTTTAATTGTTTATAGATGTTCTGATCCCTATACCTTATACGTACAGTTTAAATAAATGCTTCTCATGTTGATATAACCATAAGCCTTCTAATATGTGGTTTTGCAGTAGATGATGGATAAAAATTTTGACCTATTATCTTAGTAATTATCTCGTCTACGGTAATGGCATAGCCAGAATTATTAATATTTTTATAAAGACAACATATTTTAGCAATTTATTTTGTCAGACATGATCTGTCAGATGGTTAGTAAATATTAAAAATATGAAACTTTTCTGAAATATGATTTTTTTCTTGAATAATGAATTTTTTTTTCTCCTGTCTATAAAGTTTGGTTACACATGTATATGGGCAGTTACATTAGGTTCAAGTATAAATGTCGTGTTACTGTATTTTTAACGAAAATCAGAAGACACATCATTTGAGACAGTTGATTAAAATTGAGAGGGAGACTAAAAGCTGTTACAAATCACCATGCCAAAAGTGAAACATAAAAAAATGTATATCCAAGAGCTCTACCTCCAGTTCACTGATAGAAACTAAACAATTATTATAATCATCCTAAGAGTGGAGAAACACACGTCTTCCCACACCATTCCTATACAACCTTAACTACAGTATAGTTGTGATCTTCCATAGATCTGACTCTAGGAATAGAGGCTTCATTTACACACTTTCTAATCGGATAACTTTTTTACCTAAACAAATCCACTAACTTCTCGCATCTCTCACCTTTTTTATCGTTAATAATTTCTAACACATAGTTATGGTAATTCATTTCCGCTCTAGGAATAGAGTTTTTGTTTGCCCACTTAATACTCGGATAGCTTTTATAGGTCCTTCAAACCACTTTCTCGTATTTGTCACATTTTTATTCGTTTTGGGACATTCCAACACATAGTTATGATAAATCAATTTATCTCTTGTAAAAGAGGCTTAATTTGCCCACTAACCTCTTGTATACCTTATTTAATTACACCAGTCTAATAATTTCTAGTATTGTATATCCCTTTCTATTTTATTTGGACATTATATTACATAACTATCGAAAACCATTCTAAATTCTATCATTCTAAAATCAGTTCTAAATTCAGTTCACATTATTACTAACACATAAATATTCTAATCTATTTTATCTCACACTGTTCTAAATGTCTGCAGTAGGTTAAAAAAGGACAAAAGTGAAAGGAATTCTGTATTATTATTTTTTTCTTTTTATTCCAACATAGAAAAAAGCATATTTTCAACTTTATTTAACATCATCATGTTACGGATATTATTTAACAGCATGACAAATCGATATTATTTTTTTCTGCACAATACTCTTTTTGGTGTCATATTTTGATAGCGTAATATTACGGATAGCAGTAAGAATATTTAAGAATACTGCTAATTTTTGTAATAATATCTCAGTTTTTTTTTTCAACTCGTATTTCAGATAGTTTACTACGTCAAATTTGCTTTTATTAATTTTGTTAAAACCTTGAATGCTCGAAAAACTTGAAAAATTATATATTATAAGATAGGTATGTATCAGAACCTAAAATTAGGGCAGTATGTTCCTGGAAGAAAATTAAATAAGGCAAAATATTCGTTGTAGAGTATGAGAAATGCCACGGAATGGATTACGTTTGTCCCTTAATAAAACTTTACATGTATCTCAAATATTAAAACTTATTTAGTCCTGTATGACTTATGATATCCATTCACTTTTGCTTCTTATGTATTGAAGTCTCTTCTGAATCTAAATTTCAGTAAGAATTTGAAAATTGTATAAATTTTGTCAATTTTATAGTGGCTCGTAATACTGAGTTCAAAATTTCGAAAATAAAATTTTAACACTGTATTTGCTTAAAATACATAAAATATAATATTATATTATATATATATATATATATATATATATATATATATATATATATATATATATATATATATATATATATATATATATATATATATATATATATATATATATATATATATATATATATATATATATATATAATATATATATATATATATATATATATATATATATATATATATATATATATATATATATATATATATATATATATAATAAGAATAAAAAAATTAAGCACTAAAAGAACTGTATTTTGTGCAGTGATTTAAGCAATTAATTACATTTTTAAAGGGTTAAAATGTATTTCTGATACTATAGTTATATTAAGAATATAAAGAAATCAGGTTGTATTGTAAGGCCTAATTGTTCTTTTATATTTTAATATTTTTCTGAAAATAAATCTGTTCTTTCATTTCTGTACTTTATGTTGTGTACAAAATTTATTTCGATTTTCTTCAGTACTGATCATAATTTAGCTACATATTTAAATGTACATAATACATTTAAACACACACACACACACACACACACACACATATATATATATATATATATATATATATATATATATATATATATATATATATATATATATGTGTGTGTGTGTGTGTGTGTGTGTGTGTGTGTGTTTATCAAAAATACTGAATTTCGGTACATTATGCCCGAAAATAAATACGCTGTAAAATGGTTAATTTTCCATGAATGTAGCCAGCCTAAATGTATCGTCGTCTTAATTGTAGCAGTTAAGAAGAAGCTATGGATCAGTCATATCAAGTGGGAAGCGCAATAAAATAAAATGCGCAAAATCCCCCAGAGTTTATATCCTATCCATAACTCATCCAAACCTACGCAGTGTCGTTCTCGAATATGACGCACATTATGCGCATTCTACCCTGGAAGAATTGGAATTTCGAGAAGATTACTGTTACACGACCGGGTTAAAATTAGACTTGAGGGAGTGGTTAATATTCAACAATTTTATGATCCATTAAAATATTAAAAGGATAGTTTCCTGGACACATTATATGTACCTTTATGTTCACATAATTATCATTCTTCTTGATTATGACGGGTGCAAATATCCTCTTTATACGAGAGATCCGTCTTTAAATTTAATATATCTCCATATATATATATATATATATATATATATATATATATATATTTATATATATATATATATATATATATATATATATATATATATATATATATATATATATATATATATATATATATATATATATATATATATATATATATATATATATATATATATATATATATATATATATATGTGTGTGTGTGTGTGTGTGTGTGTGTGTGTGTGTGTGTGTGTGTATAAACATAAATATATATAGCGGGTGATGGTTATAGTTAAACTTCATATGTAAAAGGCATGGTTTCCTAAAGCTAAAACGATTGAACGGAATGCAACGAAATTTTGTGTATAGGCTCATGAAATTTGAAAAAGAAAATTAGTTCTAAAATATACACATGAGGACATCTTTTCGAGAAGAATATGAAATTAAACATAATGAAAGACCAAAACAGAATACAGAAACAAAATTAACAATCTAGAACAAGAATTATGAGCAATAAAACGCAAAACCGGGAGAAGCTATTAGTTGTATTAGAAAAATACCGAGATTTGCATGCTTGGGAAGAAGAGGAAGCTTTTTGAAAAACAGGTTTATTGTTATAAAACGCTTGCAGACGTTGTCATATTTAAGTTGAGGTATCCGGCTGTACTAATGACGGTCTCTTCAGTTGAACGTGAGTTATTGGTGCAGCTGTTTTACGATAATAAGAAGATTTCTTCTGCTGCAGTTCGCGAATTTCATGGTAGATAGAACCTTCGGCATTAACAAATGTCTAATAGAGGTATATGGGCCATGATTAAGAGATTTTAGAGACGAAGAAATTAGGACTTCAACCTGGAAGAGCCGTTCAATGTGTTGTTGACGGTATCAACAACTAACGTCGTTGATACCGTCAAGACAACTGTTGACGCAAAGTCATAGACATAAGAGTTTGGAGGCAGTTGCGCTTTCAGTTTCTCGACAGACAGACTATTCTTACCTTACGTCCGAAAATTACTCAAAAATAAAATGCACTATTTCCCATAGAATTTCTGCCCCACCCAGGAACTTCTTGATTTTGACAAGCTACAATGTCTCTTATTCGCTGTCATGGCTTTGGAATATTTCGTGGAACAATGAGACTCATTTCTACTTCAATAGGACAGTAAACACACAGTCATTGTCTATTTTGGGCTAAGGAAATTCCGCATATCAACCCTGAAAATACCCTACAGTTTCCAGAGGTCACTGTGTAATGTGAATCCTTGGAGACATTCCTCCTTGGGCCATTTTTGTTTGAGGAAATCGGTGAACGTGGGCTTGTCACATGTTCAGATACGAGCTGTATAGCTAATTTCGAATGTACAAACTACAAAAAATAGTTAAGAATTATTAAGAGTTAAGTTAATTGTTAAAATTTGTTAAGAGATGTTGTGAACCAAACCTTTTAAATTAAAAGAAACCAACAAGGAAAATGATTACATAGATTAATAAAATTGAAATTTTCTGTAATGGCTATATCTATTCAATACATAAGTCAAACATCATGTGGTCTAGAGTAATATCATAATAATGAAAAACAGAAATAAAAAAGAAATTTGCAATTAGGAGTGATTGAATAAATCTAATTATATTTTGGTAACACTGGTTCTTGCATGTTTGTTTCAGGTACTTGTTTTTATTTTAAATTTTGAGTCAATTTCAAGCTAGCGGGATAAAGAGAATGTCTTATACCATTAGTATGTGACATTACTGAAACTATGCTATACGAATAAGACTAATTCAGTTCAGCAACGCCTTAAATTGTAAGTAAAATAGATTAATAAACCGAATGTCTTATATTGTAAGATAGGAAAATAAAAATTTCTGATCAGCATATGATAACCAAAAATATCAGGGATAAAATATCCACTGTACTATCATCTGTCTAACCGGATAAAAAATGTCTCAAAAAGAATAGTTCATCCATTGAAGTTTAAGCCCAATGCTATTGGGTGAAAGAAAATTGCTCTAAATCTAGCTGGATTTCAAGCTTTCAGACATTTATGACTTCGTGCAATAATTTTGAAATTAATTAATACATTTTTTTAAATACATGCTCAAATAACTGTGCATAAAAATCAGAAGCATCCTTAAAAATTACCCAATCTAAATGTAGACCAGGTGTTGTCCTGGTATTTCTTTTAAACTGACTGTATGACAAAAATGTTTTTATTTAATTTTAATTAATTTATGCACCAAGCTAACTAATTAAATTGACTGCTTTGGACATTGAAGTTTTACATTAATTTAAACTCTTAAACAATTATTTTAATATCATTCATTTTTAAACAAAGAATACTATCTCTTATATCTGTTTTCTAATCTTGATTATTCTGTGCAGTAATTTGTTATATCTGATAGTTCCTGCATGGAATTAGAACAGTAAAGGTGTGTAATTTTGTTTAAACAAATTCATCCGTTAATGTTCACGTTTCCTGGTTATGATGAACGTCAACAATTTGTCTGATTTTGAGATTCTTAATATCTTTTTCAGACTACGTGTAATGTTATGACAGCATTCAGTGAATAAAATATTTAAAATCATCATCTGTAAGCTGAGTCAGCATTATTTGAATGTTCGGTGCTTATGCAGTTACAAAAATTTTCAAAATGCTTATACAACCTTTCTCTACACATTAAATACGTTTAGCAATTAACTCGCTTAGTGATTTTGTTAACACTACAGAAATGATAACTTAAATTATATTTCAGATGTGTCCTATAAACAATATACATACATACATAATACTATTAATAATTTTGTTATATTATATATATATATATATATATATATATATATATATATATATATATATATATATATGTATGTATATATATATATATATATATATATATATATATATATATATATATATATATATATATATATATATATATATATATATATATATATATATATATATATATATATATATATATATATATATATATATATATATATATATATATATAATGTGACGCCACAACTTCAACACCAACGGAATGCAGTCATGTCCATTGGGAATTCAGAATCACCAACAGCAATAACAGCTTCGACTAAATTAGTTTATTCTAGTCTCATATCATTACAAAGAGGACACACATCTTAACATTGCTCTCTTTTATCAAGGAACCGAGCAACCAGAACCACAATGAACAGCGAACAACAACCCTTAGAACCTTGGTGCTCTCTTATCTAAAAATATTTCTAAACGGGAATCGACGTCATGATTGACTTCAGAAGACAGCCAATCATGCCGCTTAGAAAGTTCTCGAGAATTCTAAAAACCATCCCACTGACAGAGTGCCGTGTGCAAACCCCAAAACCAGAAGAATGGAGATTTTAAATATATATATATATATATATAATATATATATAATATATATATATATATATATATATATATATATATATATATATATATATATATATATATATATATATATATACATACTGTGTTAAGAAATAAGTAAAGGCGTAAGATTCTTATCGAACATCCTCAATTACTATTCTTATTTTATTTGATTTCTTTTCCATTTGGCGAAACAAAGTATTTTAGTAAAACAATAGAAGCATCTTGTTTGAATAATAATCCTTTACATTATATTATATTTTTAAAGAGTCAAATTTTTGAAAGAAAAACAGGTTTTTATCTTTTACAAAGTACAAAATCAACATCCTTTTCATAATACAAATGTCTGTTTGTGACCATATTCCTGGGTTAAAAAATGTTAGAATCCTTTATTTGTAATACTGGTTTATATTTTGTTTACTGCCCGAATACATGTAAAGGATTATCTTGGAAATTTGCAAGGAATGGGATTCCCCCCTCCCCCAGAAAATTTTTTCGGCATTTGTTCAAACATCCTAGGCGGAAACAAAGATTTATCCGGGTATATAAATATCCATTAAAGTTCTTTTTGCATCTTTAATGGGGGTAACTCACGAAGCTTTATTTACACAAACTGCAGTCTGTATACCAAGTAGTTTAATACCTGGAAAGACATATGCTTTTAAACATTTTATTCCTTGTTTTCCATTTTCGTTTTTACGACTTTTTCTCATGAAAATAGACTGAAAGTTTTTCGATAAACTTAACCTAAAGCACTAGGGGTACTTTTGTCATAAAAAAGGTATACGGCAAAGCATAAAAAATTTACAAGTAAATATTATATGGTTCGGTAAAAGATAAGCCAAAACATTTATTTTTTTATCTCTATATCGTTGTTGCGTTATACATTTACGTATGTAAAAATATACATGTCTTTACATACATATAAGGGAGAGTTGTTGAAACCATGTCTTATATATTTTTATAATATTTTTCAATATATAGAAAGGTAGGTAAATTTGTATGAAAATATAATTTAATCATTTATATCATTGCTATAGTATGTAAAAATTTTCTCATTACCACATCAAGGGTCTATTAACAAAGAAGTGTAATGCAAACGTGATATTTCCAGAATGTTGACGAAGGATATTTTTGTTTAGAAATATTAAAGATTTCTTTTACGCAAAATTCTAACCACTTTCTCTATTTATAGAATAAAATTATTTCACTAATTGGATTCTTTTATTAGCTTTTGATTTGTGTAACTGAAAATAATAGTGTCTACAAACTCACATAAAAGATCAAAATTAATAAAGTTTAAAACATAGTTTGGAAGTAGTTTTTTTTAGTATCTGTCAAGTAAAACCTTATATATTTTTAAATAGTTTTAAGAAAGTGTAATCAAATATCGCTAAAAACTTTTAAAATAATATTGAATAAATTGTTGAATAAGTTTTAATGAAATAAATTTAATTTTTTCTGGAAAATATATTTTTTGTACACTTTAGTTACATTTTATATTATATTTCCATATTTCATTCTATATTATACTGACAGTTAGGTTTACGGAATGTTTATATGTTTAGTAACAACCTTTACCAGTCATACGTGGAAAAAGTATGGGATATAATATGCGAGAACTTTGTCGAAAGAAAGCTAGCTTTCTGATTGAGCACTGACTATTCTCCCTTACTTTATAAAAGCTGAGTGATATTTTTATTAAAATATTTAATTGATGGAATCTGAATTTAATTACTTATTTCCTCACTGTAGTACTGCTGTACTGTAACGTAATTGTGCTTTCACGAACTAAATTGGAACTGTAATTTTATAAAATGTATCCTTTACAAATTATATTGAATTTAAATATTAATGAAGTTATAAGAAAATTCTAAATCAGGCAGTATTCTAAATATGAGAAATTATACGTACGCAGATATATGCACCCACACGCATCCTCAAATATGTTGAGATGTACCAAATGGAAACGAATTTTAGTTTTTACATCATTAATGGCTTCTGTACCTAACATAGTATATTCCTACTATATAGGGTCTGGTGGGTACAAAATGCATGATTTCTCATTTTTAGTGCTTTGAAAAGAACTATAAACAAGCAATTTTTTCCTGCATTCTTGCAATGGGTTCACTACCATTATTGTTAAAATAGTTTTATATATTTTCTTAAATTGCAAGTTAATAATTTGTATTTCTTTTTTATAACCATTTGACTCCAGAGGTCTCATAAAATCAGTAGCAGATAGTTTAAAATGTGTATGGATTAAATGTTATTGATTATGCAAAATTTAATTAAAACTTTAATTTTTAGCTACAAACACATTTATATGTGATATAATTACAACTTATATTGGAAAATAGTAATGACCAAAGTTATTAATTTGAGGTACGTTCTGCTATATCAGAAAATGTCATCACATTTCTGGCTTTAGTTTGTACCAGCTTTCTTTATCGTCTGGAATTTTCTAAGACTTTTTTTTATCTTACAACAGCAATGAGGAAATTGATGTAAGTATGGCCTTAAATCCTTAAATGGCAAAATTGGAAGTGGTTGAACTAAAAGTTTGATTAGAAAAAGTTTCCATAGTAGCTGTTGATGGAGTTTAATGCTATTTCTCCATCTTTTTCAGTTAACATTATTTTGTATTTTACAGCCCTTTTCCTTCACAGTATAAAATAGTAGTTTCAACAATTTAAGGAATGTCACTTTCGACAATTTTTGAAGACGGCTTTCCGTATACCACATCTTCAGGATTTATCTCCAAGCACACTTCATAGGGGCAAATATTTCGACATTCCAAGGTTGTATTTGATGAAAGTCAGTGAATGGTGATAAATTAATCTCTCACATGTTTTACTGTCTTATATGTCAAGTGATCATCACATATCAGAAGAATGTGTTCCTGACTCTGTACCCCCATATAATGCTCCAGGTGGTCCACCTTTGGTCCATATATATTTGAACACAATGAAAGGTCGAAGAAAATTTCCAGTCTCAGATTAACAAAACAGTCCTGTAACACATATATTTTTAGGGCCAAAATCTCAATTTTACTCTTATTGTATTAATTTATACTACAGGAAATAAATTTTTAAAAATATTATGTAATATTATTTATACTAAAATTGAAGGGCTGGTTTAAATAATTACATCTAAAATTTAGAAATTTAAAATAAATTGTTAAGCCTATCTAACTCCCATTTTCTCCCATCACACAAAAATTAACCATTAAATATAAAATATTTAAAATTTTTCTTGCCTGTACCTGAAAAAATATTCTTCAGAAACATGTGCGGTTGAGCATTTAAAAAATACTGAAGGTAAAAGAAATAAAATATTACTTTTTTGAAAGTTTTAAAGACCTTAGTAAAGAGGAATGTGTATTCCTGACTCGCAAAAAGGCAATGTATGTTGACAGCTGAAAAATATAAAACTTCTTAAAGAAAATAAATGTTGCCAACAAATGTCTAAAAATATATTACAAAGCTAAAACATAATTGTTAAAAGTTATAATGTGTCTTTTAAGTAAATTATAAAACATACCCATTTTATCCCACCAGAACCTTTATTTAATTGTATATATTGTACGATTACACATTCATGAGCGAAAACTAACATTTATTTATGTTTTTGTATTTTTGTAGAAATAAAAAATATATGAAACACATAAGTTAAATAACATAAAAATATCTATAAATATCTAAATTTTAAGGAAGTAATTTGTCTAAATAGATTAAATTTACTTTTTTATTTGTTAAGTCTATAAAACTCTAATTACAGCTGATTTTTCTGTGATAATCTATTTCATGATTTTGTGTATATCAACTACTTTTACGATTAACCTTTAAAAAAAATCTTAATATTTTTTTTAATTCTCTGTGTAACATATAGAAAAAAATATCCTCAAAACACAAAAAAAACCCCAATGTATCTGATGTTATCAATATTCCAGCAATTGAACATATTTTATCGATAAATTTTCCTTTAACTCGCGGCTTCTGTAGCTATATTGGTGATGAACGTTACACCTTTATGGCACTTTCTGTTTAAGTTTAGTACTGCAGGCAGAGAAAAGCGTATCAGAGGCGCTTGTAAATTTTATGTCATTTTTCTCTCCCCTTTTTTTTCTGGACCATAATGGTATAAAGGTACTAAATTCTGAGTCGTCTGTAATTCTAAAACTTTTATAGTATCTGGTAAAAACATTTTATTATGTTTGAATATTGCTTTCACTAGAAAGATGACAGGCATTAAAAATATGAACCCGAATAAAAGTAAAGATTTTATCCCAAAATAAGATAATAAGATTGGCTTGACTTGAATGAGTAAAAGTTTTGTGGGTTTATATTTCCTCGTATACTGATCCCGCTAGAACTGGCAAATGGATTTAAATTTCCATTTACTGAATAAAAATAAAACAGAAAAAAAGTCTTATAAAAGACATACATATATGCTTACTCTTTGCAATGGATTTAAGAAAACATATCATTCAAGAAAATTACTCTTTATTTAAAGTTTCCGAAATATAATTCGTATTAAGTATTTTTAATAATGGTTAGTATCTAATATTTTCTGAGTTTCATTATATGTCCTCTATTGTTACGTAAAAGATAAATAATTTATACCATTAGAACATAAATGTTTCATTGGCCATACTGATGTCATATAGAAATTAGACATTATGGACATGAATGGGTTATTCATTAGAACATTTGTGAAAAGAGCATGAAGTGTAACATTACAAAGTATTTAATAAATTCTATTGCATTTTCTTTGTCACACAGAAGATAAATATCGATACCCTAAAAACAAATGCCCCATTGGTCATATGACAGATATGCCCTGATGATATATAGGAATTGGACATTGAGGACATCGATTGATTATTCATAAGAAAATTACTACAAACAGAATGAAGTATAACATTGCAGATAATTTTCTAAATTTCATTACATTTTCTTTATTAGCACATAGAAAAAATATAATGTATACCCTATGAACACAAATACTTCATAAGCCATCCTGATGATATATAGATATTAGACATTGCAGACATAAACATATTATGCATCAGAACATTTGTGCAATTAGGGTAAATATTAACATTGTAGAGTCAGTTTGTCACATAGAAGACAAATATTTTACACTCTAAGAACACAAATGCTTCATTGGTCATTAGGATGACATATGGAATTTGGTCATTGTGTACATTGAATGGTTATTCATCGGAAAATTTGCAAAATCAAGGAAAAATTCAACATTACAGAAAATTTTTAATTTAATTTAACTGTGGTATTCAATTTAAAATAACTGTTAATATTGAAAGACATCTGTAGACTAATCAGTCAGTTTAACAGTTGAAATGCCACACTCTTTAGAAATTATGGGCATGAATGGGTTATTCATTAGAACATTTGTGAAAAGAGCATGAAGTGTAACATTACAAAGTATTTAATAACTCCCATTAAAGTTTCTTTGTCACACAGAAGATAAATATCGATATGCTAAAAATAAATGCCCCATTGGTCATATGACAGATATGCGCAGATGACATATAGGAATTGGACATTGAGGACATCGATGGTTTATTCATAGGAAAATTACTACAAACAAGATGACGCATAACATTGCAGAGAATTTTCTGGATTTCATTACATTTTCTTTATTGGCACATAGAAGAAATATAATGTATACCCTATGAACACAAATACTTCATACTCCATTCGGATGATATATAGATA
>CM063498.1:126820541-126825541 GCA_032207245.1 Pardosa pseudoannulata
CCTATATAAGCTTTATTTATCATTTCAAAGTCGGGATTTCTCTGAATCTAATTAACTTGGCTAAACTCATTTAGTAATTGAAATTCACTACCCTACGAAAAATTTAATTTGCATGCTCGCAGTTTTCTCATCTTCAAATACTGAATAAAAGTTGAACCAGCAGAAATGCTTTTTAAATGTACAATTTTATTTGATTGCCTTCATTTTCAGACTGAACATGATACACAGCATACGAAAATACGTAGAATATCTTCTTTTCTGAAACACCTCCCAATTCTCAAAAGGGACTGTTGTAAAAGAAAGTAAACTGTATGCGATATCTGCGTTCTAGTTAGGCATTAATAATGTTTCTATTCTATTTGTACAAATCCGTTTAATTAAGAATTAACGTTACGAATTCTTATATTTCCCTTGTGGCAAAATGAGCAAATAGATATTGCATACGAAAGCTCTTAAAACGGTTTTGAATATCCATTAAGAAAATTTTTGTCCGTTGTTAGAAGCTGTAGCATTTTAAAATTAAAATGATGATTCGTACATCCTGTAAATAATCGCAGGAGAATAATCATTACACTTACTGTAATTATCCAAGCTAAAATTTAATATATGTTGCAGTTTCACATTCTGCCAGGAGAGCGAATACTTTTACAACTTTTCCCTAATTATGTTTGGGAACACATGACTTTAAGAGACAGCAATTATTATAAGAATTAGGAGGATACGTTAGATACATAACTTTCTCAATATAAGCAGCTAAAATTCATATTTTCATTTCCCACAGGGAATTGAAAGTATGAATCATCTTTTTCGGGATTTTTATCGAAGTAAATGTTTCAAAATCATTAAACGTGTAGTGATTATTGTATATATTAAATCTTTGTGCTTGTTGATAGAATTTTAATGATACAAATTATTAAAGAAATATATTTGTAATACGAATTTAATTTAGAACTTAGGTGAATGCAGGGAATTTATATTAAAATAAAAAACAGTATATTATACTAGCACACTACTGTCTGCTATTAAAGAGTAATTTCTTACAGCATTGAGTAATTTTTCAATATATTTTTTACTGTAGTGGCTTTTGTAGTGGCAAATTATATGTATGAAGCTATATTATAATGAATGATTCACGGTGGAATTATAAAAAAGCATGAATGACCAGTAGTGATAAAGCTGTTGTTTATTTTTTATGTATTAACCTTATAACTCCTGAATTTGTAAACCGAGATCTCTTTAAAAATTGCATAATTTTGTTGCATAGTTTAAGCATATATGTATAAATTGGAGAAGTGAAATACTAATTTTTTCTAGATAAGATTTTTTATATTGACTTTTATCATGAAAACTAAACTTTCAGAAAAACTATCTTCAGATGCTATCACATAAAAATTTATTTTTTAATAAATTTCAATTGAAATGCAGTTAATTTCTATTTATAACACTCTATCTATAATTTTATTATCTAATATAACTATAGTTCTAGTCATATAATTCTATTTATCGCCTAATTAAATGTCTAATACTGTATATAATTTATTCCACTGGTTAAACAGTGAAAAGGCAGAATGTGCTTCTTAATAAAGGTAAAAAAACACATTCTAGCGAAAATCGCGGGATGAGCAAATTTTGCTACATTTGAATTTCCCGTGGAAATCACGGGATGAATAGTCAGAGGGTTAAATATTTATAGTGATAAAATAGCACAAATTATCAATTTCCTGATCTCAATTTTGAAACCCTAAATTTTTAGACATTTTTAAGACTGTTTCATTGGTTTATTTTGTATAACTTGTTAAAATCTGTAAATCTGCTTCAACTATCTTTAGTTTTATTAAATTTTTTTTATCAACAAATTTGTAAAAATTATCTTTTGATACTGAATAATGAAATTTCACAAGAAGTGAGATGTAAAGTCAATGTTTTTATTTTAAATTGAAAAGGATTTTAAAAATGTTCTTATATTACATCTATTTTTTTATATGATTGGTTTCTTTTTTGCTTTAAATTTATTGTAGTTTGCTATCGTTAGGAGAAATATTATACATATTACTCTAAAATTTAGCCTTTGAATATATAAAAGTTCATGCATTGTTTAAGTATTTGCGTATTTAATTCAGCGGCCTTCATTTAACCTTCTCCTATAGGAAAGAATGTTGGAAATGTGTCATGTAACCAAACTTCTCCTCACCGTCAAAAGATTACTTGTTTTAGATAACAGTAACCAATTTTAATTTTTACTAAAATAACGATAAATTTCAAATGTTCTATTGAATTATAAGTGTTTGTATTAATTAAAATTTAAATACTCCATGTGATTTCTTACCATCATATCTCTTTGAATTTTATTAGTTATTTTCTTTCTATCTTATAAAATAAATGTTAATTAAATTAAATTGTTTCTAAAAGCCTAATTTATACATCAAATTATAAGTGTTTGTATTTTATAAATTTTTAAATACTCCATGCGATTGCTTACCATAATATCTCTTTGAATGTCATAATTTATTTCCTTTTTTCTCATAAAATGAATATTAATTAAACAAAATTGTTACGAAGTGCATAATTTATGCATTCCTTATATAAATGAAATAGTGCAGATAATTTTACTGGTAAAGTGGAAAGTCTTACAATACTAGAATGCGTAGATTAAAAAGTTAAATTTTTTTCAAATGTCTAAAATGTACGTTAGAAAACTAAAATAGTTATATCACTTGTAAAGGAAATACGTCTGGATTGTCTTTAGTTAAGCTCATTTAAAATCAATTACTTAATAGCTCCAAAAATATTTTCTTTTTACTTTAACTATTTTAAAACTATTTTACAATGACATTATTACGATTTCAAATACAAAATTTGAAAATATGTAATTTTAAAAGTCCATATTATTCTTAAAACTATTCTGGTACTATCTATCTTTATAAATTAAATATGTGTTCTTCCTGAAAACTTTGCAAACTGGACTTTTTTTCTACTCTTTCAAGATCCTATATTATTTTAAACATTCTTTCCAACAGATTTAATATTATATTTATACATTATTACAATTTTAAGAAAGCATTTCTTAGAATAAGCAGTTTTGTAAGATTCTAAGTGATACTTTGATCTTTAAGATGAAATAATACAATGATGTCTTTTTAAATATAATGAATAATTTTAAAGAAGATCAAACAGGATATAAAACTGTTTACATTTATACCAGAAAATATAATTCTTTATTCCATTAGATTTATTTTTAAAAAAATATAAAAATGTATTAATTAAATAATGCGAAATTAATAATAATAATAATTTTTTAAAAAATAAATATTTACCGAAACTCTTAAAAAGCTTTAAACTTTATCCAATTAGAAGATTAAAACTGAAGTTTTAAAACTGCCTTTCTTCCAGACTTTGAATCCAATGAACACAATTTATTAATTAGATAATATTTTAGCCTTTTATATGTCAAACTAATTAACAGGGATCGCAGAAATGGTATTTTCTTATTTAAAAAGATGTGATTAATAGAAATTATTCCTAATTTAATTGGGATTAATAGTCATATTTCTTTCTCTATGATGTTTTTTAAATTTTCCGTAAAAGGATTACGTGGCCGTGACAGCTAATTTGAGCAGCATTTTCTTTTCAATTTTATTCCTTTAAAAGTAAATTTTATATCGATCGCACATTAAGTAAAGAACTTTGTGAATAAACAATCCTTGAAATGAAATTGGTATCTCTTCATATGTTAATCAGTGTATTTGTGTATATTTGTTTTTTATCTTTATGCTTTAGAATATGAATGCCGTATTATAGGAGGAATTCATAAATTTAATTTTTCAAAACACAAATGCAGCATTGCGTTGAGTGGCAGAGTTTTAGTAATATAATAAACTCTAATTTTTCTGTGTCATTTAAACTCATGCTTTAGTAGCCAAGTAAAATGATTGTTTCAATTTAGAATCACACTAAATGTGAGATGAGGAGCATATTATATTTTTTTTCTTAAAATAAATACCTCGTTTACAATTTAAACGATTTTCTTTAATCTTAAATAACATGTCGTCTTGGCCTTTGTAACTGTGTATCAAGTGAGGATGATCTAAGTTTAAATTCTGCAGAATAAATGTCTATTATGAAAAAGTATATGATTCATATCATTAAATAAAGTCAGGCAATCAAAGTAGTAGTCAATAAATACAATTCATAAGTTTATATATTATGAGCATTTTTACTGTGGGAGGTTTCTTTCCATATTCTTTGAGATAAGGAAAGAGATTGTGATTCGAGTGTCCATTCTTTAAAGTAGTTGGTTTGTCAATTTAACTTAGTATAGCAATATGTATAAGGGAATAATTATGTTATTTTTTTTAGAATTAGGTTAAATGTAATCTCTTCGAAAGCAGACTGTTACTAAAAATAATCGATAAGCATATCCATGTACCTACCCATTGGATTAAAAAAAATTACCATGGGTAAAAGAAGTGGTTGGTGTATATATCAACATACAAAATCGGTTCATGAAATTGGTGTACTATAAACATGCGAATAAAATTCGGTATACTTTAGAACATTTTCGGTTGTCAAATCATGAACCGTTACCTCATTATTTAACATAAAGTGCACTTAATAAACAATAATTTTCGTCAGAAGGGCACAATATATCTCAGATTTGAAACATTATATATATATATATATATATATATAAATATATATATATATATATATATATATATATATATATATATATATATATATATATATATATATATATATATATATATATATATATATATATATATATATATATATATATATATATATATATATATATATATATATATATATATATATATATATATACATATATATATACATATATATATATATATATATATATATACATATATATATATATATATATATATATATATATATATATATATATATATATATATGTATATGTATATATATATATGTATATGTATATATATATATATATACATATATATATACAT
>CM063498.1:126830541-126845541 GCA_032207245.1 Pardosa pseudoannulata
TTTTAAATGGGTTTTTATACATTATTTTCACATGGAGCCTCAGACGATAAATTTCATCGATATCATAATTAAAAAATAGTCAGTAAATTTGTTTTTAAACAAATGAAGACTTCACTGATTAATGTTGATCTTATATTATTTTAAACACATTAAGATGATTCATTAAAATATAAAATTTATTTATTACTCTTTAATTTACTTTTCTTAAAATACAGATATTTTGCGATTAATTACATGTCTAAAATCATTCAAATATTTTACATTCTTATATTAAATTTTTATTTTGTAATTTTAAACTTGTACTGCCACTAATATTTATTATACAATAAAAATTCTATTTCACGCCAGTATTTTACGTGATAATTTTTTATGTAAAAACCCAATCCCATGCAAACAAAAACCTTTTCATAATGAAACAAAACAATAGTCTAAGTCTTCCATTCGTAACATTGAAAATTTTCACGATTACAACACATTCTTTATACCGTACAAAAAAGGTGAAAAAAATAAGTTAGTACGGTGTTTGTGTAAAAATTATGTTCATGAAATATTTTTAAATAAATTTCTTTTCCTAACAATGAAGAACTCCTAACTAGTAAAGTAATTAATATATTTTTCTCAATTTTAATCCCTTATCTAAAATTGTTTATATTAACATATGTTTATATTAACGCTTCTATTCAAATTAATTGAAAACAATGAAACTCAGTTTTGATGTCCACGATTAACTTAAAAATTACTAAAGAACCATTGTAATAAAGATTAACTCTTTTATTTTAAAACATTAAACTTTGCTAACGCAGAGATAGCTTACACGAGAAACAATCCATCAACATATGAAAACAAAACTTGACTTCATTTTATAAAAATGTTTTGTGTATGCAAGTTTTTTATGCTAAATTCGGAATGAAAAATGTTAAGATCAAGGATGTCATTTCTTTACTAGTCTGAGACAGAAAAGTTTGGTTAGCAGCCGTGAGTCCTCTGTACCCAAGAAAATACAAAAGCTAAAATTTAGGCTTCTCATAAGTCACAAAGTTTACATCAAGTTGGTTCGTTTGCAAAGTCGATAAATATTCATGACTGTACTTTCGTAGAAACTGGGAACAAGAGCTAAAAGGATGAGAAATCTATAAAACATATGTTCTCTTTCAAGTGTTATGAACCCGAGCTTTTTTAACATTTGGTCGACAACACCTCAAAACTTGTGGCATCCGTCAAGCTACGTAAACTATTTAAACATTTATGTATTAAAATGTAAACAATTTCAAAATAATATAGGAGTTAAAACTAACTCTAAATAAGTTAAAATCACAATAACTGCTTTTTATATACTATTGTATACTAATTGAGTATTCTAACGTTCAAATTCTGATTCCTATTTCGAAATTATAATGTCATGGGTTTGAAATACAATAATAAATAGAAAATATAAATAATGCTATATAATCTACTGTCGAGTAAAACAGTTATAACTTTATATAGAAAGCATCAAATAAATCAAATCACAGTCGAGTATTAAAGTAATTTTTATTATTATATACAGGAAATGTTAATAATCTAGCACTTTCTATATAACCAATTTTATTTACCTGTTAGTAAAACTTGTATAAAAGTTTAAAAATAACATAAATAACATTTTCTAATAATTGCAAGAATTTTTTAAATTGCGTAGTAGGTATATCGATTCATTTGTATACCTAAAATTATGAACTTTTTAAAGGAAAATGATATTAAATCGTGCACAAAATTAATATGACATATCCTCATATATTATACATGTGTGTACTTACGAGATTAATGACTAAAATTTTTAGCTCCAAGTCTAAGTTGTTACAAGTGTAAAATGTCTTACTTTCTTTTAAACTTATAATTCATTTTGACTTTTCATTACTTAAAAACGTTTTTACCTACAATATAAGTGATGTTTAATGAATCATATAGTACAGTTTTAAATACAATAAAGACTTAGTATTATTATTAATATAAAATCAAATTACATAGCATATAAGTGACAAAATAAATCAATTATTTTCTATTTCAATTCTAAGTATCACGCTGTATATTTCTGATACATATTTATGCATGTTTTAATCAAAACTATATATTACATTTTATGAATCAATATAAAGTCAATTTGCTTTTATTTTTATCTTGGTATTATGTACAATTTTAGCACTTATTTAAAATATTGGAAACATTTGCATACATTTCTTTCTTCAGTATTTCATATGCAGGTCTGAAGCTTTGTTTTGCAAATCCTAAATTTCTTTATTTCCTTCACTAAATAGATATTATATTATATTTCAAGGTATCTTTTAATTATTCAAATCTAATCACCGTTTAGCAATTATAAGAGAAAAAATCAAGTCAAAAACCTTGTAGAAAATCCTAAATCTACCAAATTTCAAGTGATTAACATTATTAGGCTCTTTTATCTCAGAGATACAAAATTACAAATAAAACTGAAACACAGAAAATTTTCCTACACTCTGCTTATAATGACTGCGTTATACAGGAGAAGGGGATCAAATGGACATATACTAATAAGGTCAAAGAAAAAAAATCAGGTCGAAAGCCTAGCAGGAAATCCTAATGCTATCAGAAGACCTCAAGTGACAAACATTATTCGTCTATTTTATTTGGGAGATACAAATTTACAAATAAGGCTTTGAAACAGATAATTTTCTTACAATTTACTGGTAGTTACTGCATTACACAGGACAAGATGGCCAAATGCAGAGATACTAATTAGGTCAAAGAAAAAAATTTAGGTCGAAAACCTTATAGGAAATCATAATGCTATCAGAAATCTTTAAGCGACAAATATTATTGGCTTCTTTTTCCTCAGAGATTAAAAATTACAAAAAAGGCTAAAAAACAGAAAATTTTCGTACACTATTCTGGTAGTTACTGCATTATACAGGAGAAGACCAAACGGATAGATACTAATAAGTTCAAAGAGAAAAAATCAGTTCAAAAACCTTATAGGAAATTGTAATGCTATCAGAAAACTTCAAACAACAAACATTATTGGGCTCTATTATCTGTGAGATAAAAAGTTTCAAATAAGGCTGAAAAACAGAAAATTTTTGTACATTATACTGGTAGTTACTGTATTATATAGGAAAAGATGACCAAATGGACAAATGCTAATAAGGTCAAAGAGAACAATATCAGGTCGAAAACCTTATAGAAAATCCTAATGCTATCAGAACGCATTAGAATTTCGCAACTAACCGCAACTAACATTATTGGGTTCTTTTATCTCAGAGATACAAAATTAGAAATAAGGCTGAAAGACAGGTAATATTCTTACACTGTACTGGTATTTAATACATTATATAGGCTAAGGTAACCAAATGAACAGATAATGATAAGATCAAATTCACAGGAAATAGTTTTTCCTTTATAAAATAAACACATAAACTCATGTGTATATGACAAATCAGCGAGACCTATCGAGAGTTACGAGATTTTTTATGATGGATAATAAAGGAATTTTTTCCCTTTTTCCAAACAAATTTTGAAGAAATTGATATTCTGAATCATTTGATAAAATTCGAATTTAAATATTGCATAACTATTTAATTTAGTAAGACATTGTTAAAGCAATGAATATAAGATTTTCCTCTTGACATTATTTTCTTTCGTTTACTTTAAGGAAAATGCCAATACTAATATGCTTATAATATCATTATTATCACACTTGAATCTTCTATTTTGACAGATATCTACTCAAAATGATTCCTGCACTTGATAACACAATAACCTTTAACACGTAATTGACAGGCAACTGAGCAGTCAATATTTCCCTATGTAAAATTGATAATATTCAAAATGCATTAAATATTTATTTAAATCTTTAAGCTTCATTTACATGGGTTGGTGTAAACATTAGAAGTTAAATATTTAACTTATGATTTTGAAAAAAAACAGAAGCAGATCCTAAATATGTTTACCATATAATATGCCTAAATATAAATACCATATAGGATCATGTACTGGGAAAAGCTGTATTATAATATATATGCAAATCATAACAAATATTCTTATGTAAATATGTTTAATGTTCTCTCAGTAATGACTATTTGCTCAATTAAAAGCAGTCTGATCACGAAGCAGTTGTGTGTCATAGCTTAATCTTTACAATTGTGTATATCCTTGTATTTATAGAATATTTTTATAACGATTTATTAGTATTTTGTAGTTTTTATTTGTACATCTAAACCTAATCGCGTTAATACAAAATTAGTAATTTCTGATTCTTTGATTACTTAAAAAATATCTATATAAATATAGTTTATTTTCTAAATGTTGAATATGCTATTTCATATGCTTAATTATAACAAAGATTGATTTACAAAATATAGAAACCAATTATAACACAGCTAAATAAAATTTACCCAAAAAACTGATTTCACTTGTATCTATAATTCGTCTCAACATGTTTTATTGTAAATTTAAATTAAGCCTTTGTTAAAAAGTTATATAGAATTATATAATTATGACGAAAAAAATATTTTATTACTATATACAGAATTATATTTCTCAATGTTTTATTAAATTATATAGAATTACGTGATACAAAAATATTTTTGTTCCAAAAAATGGATTATTGTTAATCACATTCGAATGTAATAATCCATTAATAAACACAAAGCATTAATAAAAACATCTAGCACAAATTTGGGCAAATAAAATCTGATTTCTATAAAAATATTTTTACTACCCGGATTAGATATATTATTTTCATTCTTCAATTTACAAATTATTAACCTAATTGGTCTTACTCGTTAACTGTAGAAGTAGAATATATAGGTCCTTTTCGATAATTTTTTACGTGTTAATCTTTTAACACATCTTAAAGCTCTCGAAAAAACAATGTTTTTATTTATATCTTAAGATAGTAAAATTTAAGTTTTTTATATCACTTTTGAATTAAGGACTTATCTTAATGTTTAACTTACATGTATTTCTTTTTATTTTAAAACAAAAATTTTAATACATTTAAAAATAGGTTTTAATGCATGCATATATACAATTATTTAATCAACATAATATAATAATAAAGCTTATAGTAAATGTGTTATTAAAAACAAACGTTTTGTAATTTGTAAAATATTCAAAGGATTTAAATGAATTATTAACTGTTGCATCATTTTGAAATGTATCAACTTTTAACCCATAATATCAGAGATAGTTAACACTATTTCATATCAAAATACTAAATGTGTCAATTCCCTTTCACGAAACTTGATAGATATTACTGTATTTCTCTTGAATAATTTTACCGTTTTTATCTATTTTCATGACTCCATTGATCAGTTGTCCAGTTTCTGTGATCTCTGAACTACAGTAAACGGTGGCTGCGATGGTCAACTTTCAACGGGAATCAGCATTCAGGACGGCAGGCGAACAGGACCCCTTTGTGAAGGTGTTTGGCCACAGTAATGCAGACAATGTACAGCATCATCGGATTCTTGCTTTTGAAGAGCTACTGGAAAATGAAGGTATCACTCAAATGGATTAGCCAGAGTACTCCCCTGAATTAAATCCTACCGAACATGTGTGTGATCCTTTGGGGAGACGCATTGCGCAACGCTTACATCGTCCGAAAACACCCAACAACTCAAACAGATTCTGATTCCAATATGGACACTCCTACAGAAAGGAATGTTGGACCAGCTGGTTCTGGGTATGCGGAGACGGTGAGAAGCAACCATTGTAGAAGGCATATCTCATATTAAGGAACATCTGCTTGTTGTTCTTCCTCTTGAATAAACAATGATGATTTACGATACTATGCGTTCAATAGAGATTGTTTTTATTTGAGTCCATAACATATGGATTGTGTTCCTTTTACAGAGCCGATGCTTTCATCCTTTACATACATAATACTCTTTCTCATTTCTGACTTTCATGTCTCTCGGATGATTTCTCGTGGTGTTGGGGGAAAAAACCCACCTGTTGCTTAAGCTTTGCAGAGTGTAATTGTTCCTGGGGAAGAATGAAATCTAGAAAAAACGTCTCGCAACAACTCCAAGCAATGCACATATTCCATCTGGATAGTTTCAATGACAAAATTGGAAAAACGTGCCTCTAATTGACCCTACCTTTTCCCGCGTATTGCCCAGATCTGCTCTCAGAGAATATTACTTCAGTATATTAAGTCAAAATCAGAATCAGAATATGAAGAGTCTTTTGTAAATTCAACACTTCGTTTATAAGATGACATAGATATATTACATAAGTGCTGCAATGAATGAACGACACTTAATGAAGACTGTATAACTAAATAAAGTTTTTTTAATTTATTTATTTTAGTATATTAAGTTAAAATCAGAATCAGAATCTGATGAGTCTTTTGTAAATTCGACACTTCGTTTATAAGATGACATAGATATATTAAATAAGTGCTGCATAAGTATGACTCTTAATGAAGACTGTATAACTAAATAAAGTTTTTTTAATTTATTTATTTAGTATATTAAGTTAAAATCAGAATCAGAATCTGATGAGTCTTTTGTAAATTCGACACTTCGTTTATAAGATGACATAGATATATTAAATAAGTGCTGCATAAGTATGACTCTTAATGAAGACTGTATAACTAAAAAAAGTTTTTTTTAATTTATTTATTTTAGTATATTAAGTTAAAATCAGAATCAGAATATGAAGAGTCTTTTGTAAATTCGACACTTCGTTTATAAATGACAATATATTAAATAAGTGCTGCTTAAAAGACTCTTAATGAAACTGTATAACGAAAATTAAAGTTTTTTTTTTTATTTATTATTTTAATAGTATGACTGTCTTTTCTGAATTGATAAAAAATCAAACTCTTGATATAAATGTTTTCGAAACATACCCGAATAGCTGAGAGTCAAAGAAAAAATTCTTTTATGCCTAATTAAACTTTTTGAGTTATATTGAACATTTCCAATATTTTTATATTTTAAGAATATTGAAACTAAGCTTAATTTTTATTTTTCAATTTTTGCAGTTAAAAGTACCAGATCCCTTAACAGACAAATGACGATATTAAAAGATTTTAATAAACATATTTAAAAACAATAGTTTTAAAACAAATGTTATAAAAAACACTAGAAATCTAAACATCGAGAAATTCAAATATTTTATTGGATCTCTATTTTTTAATACGCATTCACTCACCGAAAGAAGAAAATACCAATATAAAATGTAGAAGATCTGTCCGGAATAGCTGAAAGAACTAAATGAAATTCTTTTATGCTCGATAGTTTCAGAACATCGATTTTATATACAAATGTCGGCGTTAACATCAAAAGATCAATTTATTGAATACTGTGCTCTCGAAGGAGTTTAGGGCTTAATCAAACCAAGAATATACACAGAAGTCATTGAACTTGCTAAACATTCTCATTTAACTTTTCAAAGTAAATTGCAAAAAAAAGGAAGGTTTTACTGTTTTTGTTATTAACATATTACAGAGAAAGAGAGTTTCTGTAAAAATTTATCTCAGTGATAATGTTAAGCCAAGTGCAGAAAAATAATAAAGGTTTAAGTTTGGAGTCAGCTTCTCAAAAGCCTATTTCTGTAAATGTAACCTAAATAAAGATATTTATAAATTCTGATATAGAAAAAGCCTAATATAAATAAAGCCTTTAAAAAAGTAAAATATAAAAACAACATTACTAGTAACACATAGCTGAGTAACAATAAGGATTCAGATTCATGCAGATCATGTAATCCAATAATTATAAAACTGCTCGACATTATAGCCCGTATTATTTTTACTTCTCCGGACTACTAACCAAGGAGAAAGCTAATCAGTTAACAGTAAAACGATGCAGTCGGACCATTGAAAGAGACCGGCACAACTCTAATTACAACTTTATTTCAGAGATGCTAAAACGGACATCTTTACTAGTCAACGACAGACAAAGGAAAGACACAAAAACCACTTTGATCGAACAGAGGTCACAAAAGAGCGACGACAGAAAGAATTGTCCCAAGGGACAAGAAATTTACTCAGCGAATTTAAGTGTTAAGATCAGGAAAAACGTGGAGCCATTTGCCGGCGACAGCTGGAAAACGTGTTGAATAGACAGACAATTTATATCTATAGGACAGAAAGCTTTGGAAAATCTATCGAAAGAATTTTAAGTCAAGGACGCTCCTTTCATTAATACATTTAGAGGCTGGGGAAAAGATTTTACCGAATTAGAATGGGAGAGAGGATGTTTTTAATTAAATATTATAGTTAAATAATTTTGATTACGCACACACACACACACACACACACACACACACACACATATAATATATATATATATATTTATATATATATATATATTTATATATATATATATATATATATATATATATATATATATATATTATATATATATATATATATATATATGTATATATATATATATGTATATAATATATATGCATATATATATATGTATATATATATGTATAAAATATATATAATAAATAATATATATATTTATATATAATATATATATAAATATATATATATATATATATTATATATATATATATATATATATATATATATATATACATATATATATATATATATATATATATATATATATATATAATATAACATATGTTTGTATATGTATATATTTTTAGTATATATATATTATATATAATATTAATATATATATTGTTACAGTTATTGTCTTAAAAGCATTGATTGTAGTCCATTAAGCTGTTTGGGGTATTTTCAGTTATTTTTCAAAATTCTAATAACGTGTCTGTTTTATTCTATTTCATTTATTTAGTCTGCAGTATTTTTACCAAAGACCCATCTTCTCAAAATGTTTTTATAATTTGCAGTGATTCTAACCAAAACATATAGTCGTTTATTCAATTTTTAACAGTTTTTATCGAGTGTGAAAATTTACTTTTCATTTATACGATTTTAAATTGCAGTATATCTAATAATTGAATATATATTTTAGTCCACTCAAATTTGTATTGTTTGCAGTAATTTGACAAATGGATGTTGCAGTATTACTTGTTCTACACTGCTACATTTTTAACAAAAATCTGTTGTTACTAATTCACGGTTTTTAGAATTTATCCCAATAAGTTCTTTGTGTAGTCCATTAATTTTTGTTCTTTTTACGATGTGTTAGAGACACTTGCTTTGTTATTTTAGTAAAGATAAGATTAAAAACAAGTATTCGGAGATTTTTATACGTCAGGTATCCCTGCATGTCCTTTACGTAAATAAGCAATGTGTGTATTCTTTTCAATCTTTTCGTGATTCTGTAGTCCTAAATACTATTTGGTGTATTTTTAATATAATGCATATGTCAAATATAAAAAGTAGCCATTTTTGAATTTCTAATTTCTAATTTCTAATTATTTTTTCTTTATAATATATATTATTTACTGAAATAAAACATTTGCTGTAATCGCAAATGCAGCACAGAGAAAATACATTTTTTAATGAGGATAATAAATAAAGTAAAAAATAATAATTCAAGTAGTTTTAATGTTGACTGAAATATATGCAGTTGAATAAAGTATAAAATTATATATTAACAATGGGTTCATTTTTAAGTGCATATATATCAGGAAAAATACAGTGTTAAAATGTGGTTAATATTATAATCTCTGTTATTTGTATATTATATACTGTGTTAAATTTGAAATTGTAATGTTTGAATATTGATGATTATTTGAAATTTCTAATGTCAGTTATTTCTTTCGAAAATATTTCTTGTTATACATAAGAAAGATATATTAAAAATTTTTATTTTCAATTAACAAATAAATTACTTTGTAAATTAAATAAGGAAATTTTATAAGAAAAATTAAATAAAACAGGCAATCGTATATCAAAGTAATTTTTAATCATAGGCTACAGGAAATGTTTTTTTTTATTTTAGAAGCTGTTAATATCCTCTTTCATGTAATTGTAAAAAGTTAAGCTATTTGTAACAGTTTAATATAATATAAATAATAATTTCTAATTATTTTCCAAAAATTAAGGATTTTATAAAAATTACTTAGTAAGATGATTGTTTCTTTTATTCAATTTATATAATACAATACATAAAGTAAAAAATAAATCGTGTATAACATTAGTTTGACTTAATCACATTTCTATATTACATACGTGTGTATGCATGAAATTTTATTTATTTAATGCAGGACTGCTCTAAATTTTTATATTCCATGTTCATGTTATTTTTTAAGTCAAAATGAGAAAAATATTTATTCGCTAATAAAAAATGCTCATTTTATTATTTATAAAATATATACTTTAAAATTTAAAAAATAATTTTTAAAATATAAAAAGTTGTTTTTTAAATAATAATTGCTAACTATATATTTATTTTATACATAATACTGCTGTTTTATTCAGCTTATCAGATGCTATATCTACACAAAAAAAGAAGAAATTTGAACTAAAATTCTAAACTAAACTTAAAACATTAGACATCTAACAGAATATTTTAAAATGATCAAAGCATATTACAGAGTAGTTAAATTCTTTAATTTTTACCTGAATGTTTAACTTTTATAAGGAATTTTTAATGGGTTCCAACATTCACATAAGTTAAATGCACCTTACATATATTATTTGTGTATTTGAACAATTTTTTACAGATCAGTGATTTATGCTTTTATAATGAGAGGCACTTTTAGCTTTTAAAGTTGCCGATATTTTGAAACCATGAAACTAAAAAATATATTAAGTTATGATTCGAAGATAAAAAATTTATTTAAAAATATAATAATAATCTGGTTCTAAACATTAAAACACACAGTGTAGTCGTAATCTAATGGTTCAAAGACCTAAAATCCTCTTATTTTTAAGCCAATTCTTCCACTCACAACCTCAATTGTTTTGATAATAAGACATATAATTGAAGCGTAGTAATTAAATACTTTAGAAAATAATATAAATTCCGTATCAGAATCCAGATTATATTATGACATTTTTTAAATTTTGTTATCTAAACAGTATAAATCACTGAAAATAATGAAATAAGTTTTTTTCGTTGCATTTCATTACATATAATTTTGTCTCAAATGTGTATTTTAATCTTTATTACTTTAATCAGGGTGGTTTTATATTTTTTGAAATTTTAATGCTAACAATCTGAAATCCAAAAAGAAATGGAAAACATACAATTATTTTTATGTTAAAATAAATATCGATCAAGATATAAATTTTTCGTTGGAGTTTATATGTCGTGCGCTTTCGAGTGGAATAAAGAAGTACAAACATTAATAATAACAGAAAAAAGTTTAATTAATTCTTGGAAATGAAGACGTTTATCTGTATCTAAGAAATAATTGTCATTATAAGCACTTAGTAAACGAAAAGAACATAATAAGCTTGAAAATTCAGAATATTTTTCTGTACAAAAAGGAAGGAAATGAATAATTATTTCTCCAAAATTTGCTACGTACATGAGTTTCTTTTCATTTCTGGATAATTAAAAAGACTGTGTCTTTTATTGTTAATTATGATAAAAGGGAATCATACATTTCGAAAATAACTAATTAGCAAGGAAATGATAGTTCTGCTTTTAAAAAACTTTGCTATCCTCAATTTTATCTTGGTATAAGATAGTGAATACTAATTATGTGGGGTTTTTTTAATTGTAATTGTCCCAGCTCTCCTAGATATGAAATTTAAAGTCAAGTCGCAATTAAAAAAGTATACTTAACTATTTTCAAATTTAAAAAGTTTAGTTAGTTAAAAATAATGGCGGAACAGGAATTAAGAAAAACAGGAATGAATATATGTTCCTTAAGACAGATGGAAATTAATCTTAACATAAATTACTTTTGTAAACTAATGTCCTTGAAAATATTTACATCTAATATCCGCACATTTCGTTTATCCTGTTTTTAAATTAAATTTTTCTACCAGTGGAAATTTTGTGAGCGAATGTCTATTTCTATATTATAAAATGTTATTTCTTGATTACATAATGTTATGTTTTATGTTAACTTTTTTTATACATTATATTTAATGTATTTGCAGAGATTTAAGGCTTGCAAAAAATTTCTGTACAAACAAATTACTTTTATTATAATTAGTATAAAGAAATAGAATTCATACCATATGTATAAACTATGCAAATTGTTTCTGTAAAAGCACTTTATCATTTATGTCCAGATTATAAGTTTTTTGGCTTATTTATACTTTATTTACCATTATAACATAATAACTTTCTTAAATAATGATAGAATTCTGAATATGAAATATTAATACTTAAAATCAGTTCTGAAGGACAATATTTAAGGGCACTTCAGTATATTTAGTTAGTTTATTTTAACATTATTTTTATATTGTAGTATTTTCCTTCTCTCGAAATTATCGCATATAGCATCACCATATAAGTAATTTTCTTTTCAACCCAGCCATATATATAATATCCCAACCAGCGTTCTTTGCAAGTGATATTATTTCATATAAAATTAGAATATATCCAATCCCGACACGAGCATTCTTCGAACTGAAAAAAATACAACATGGGTGGTTATTTTACAATAGAAAGGTAATATCAGTAGCAAAATTTTTTGTCGTCAGAGACTTACCGACCTTCCATTAATTTTGTGCAGGGTGTCCCAAAAGGTCGTTTACAAACTTAACATGCTGATCTGTCATTCACGATGAACAAGATTTACATAGGAACTTGTGTCTGAAAATGCAAACTGCGACCGCTAGAGTGCTGTGATCACAAGTGTGGAGCAGGAGAAGAAAAATGATATCGACAGCAGTGTTACTATGTTTTTTACTATAAATGAGGATTACATCGCAGCAAATGCTCAAAATTGTTTCCCTTAGCCACAATGCGCGTTTCACAACGTCAGCGCATGGATTCACTAACCCGTTCAATTTGGCCAGGAGTGTCACGGACACGTGCTGCCGCTTCCACGAACCTGGAGATAAGATAAAGTCTGATGTTAGGGTGTCTCGTACACCATGGACTTCATGTGTCTCCACAGGTAAAAATCCAGAGGAGTCAGGTCGGGGGATATCGGCGGTCCATCTAAGCCTATCAAGCTATTTTCCTGCAATTACTGCCCTCCATCGGTCACAGTTTGCATTTTCGGACACAAGTTCTTATGTAAATCTTGTTCATTATAATATGACAGACCAGTATGTTAAGTTTGTAAACGACCTTTTGGGACACCTTGTATATTTTATTTTGCTGTCAATTCGTATTACTTTCTTTATATATTTTAACTTGATTTTTTATATATTCTATATATCTTTAATGGTCCGTTTTCTATCCAGAATATCCCACTGAACACTTAATAAAAAAATTTTAAAGAAATATGAAAACTTATACAGTTTTTGTGACTTATACAATTTTTGTTTCGCTACATAAAGAAAGATGAAAGATTATCATTTCAAAAGCCCATCCTAATAATATAAAATGTCTGCTCCAAGTTTATCTAAGACTCAAAATTGTAATTCTTAATATTTTTTTAAGCAAGTCAATTCTTCTAGACTTTAGTGGACTGGATTATCAATAGGTTATATAAGTAAAAAATATCACGTCAGATTTGAAGTATTCGAAATCGTATTTGAAACCCATTTACTGATATCTAATAACTAATTCTACATCCCAATTATGTCTTCCAAAATATATCCCAACCATGGGACTTAAATGTCTAATTAATTCTTAACGAATGTATAATCACAGTAGAATCTGGAACTTTAGATAGGTCATGAAAGAATATTAAATTTTATGTGAAAATGTTAATATAAGCCATTAAAACATATGATATAATCATACAAGATTTTATTAAAAAATTAACATTCCATGAAAATTAGAAAGTAACAATAGAATTACACTACGTAAACAGAAAGTATTCAAGATACAGATGTGGTTAACACATAATTTTAATATTTTCTACAGCTGTTATAGAGGCAAAATGTGTACTGTAGAGATAAATCTGCAAAATTATAATTGAAATTCTTAAATCAATTGACCCATTCACAGCTAAAACTATAAATAAAATTTAAAAAAAACAGGCTATTTTCTTTCTAACTACTTTAAGATTTCAAAGTAATTAGTTTATTTTCATCAAACTCTTCATAGGGATATTGTTGGTAATTAAAAATATTAATATAGAAGTAAACTTAAATCTTTTATAATTAAAATGTATTGATTTTCATATGTAGAAATATTTTACTATTAGGTAAATATCAGTAATTCTAAGAAAATAGAAACAAAAATGCAAATTCTAATATATGTGCATTAAATATGTTATTAATTTTATTTCATTTGAATTCTCTCTTTGTAAAAGGTAGATGTTCTTTTACTTGTATGTCTTTCATACCAAAATACACCATTTATCATAGCGTAACTATACTTCGTATAGATATTGCCGCATAAAGACGCTTTGCCAACTATCTCAGTGGCCAAATGGTCAAAGCGTGAGATCCAAACCCGAAGATTGTGGGTTCGATGCTTGCCATGGCGGTTGATCCAAAGTACGGAATTTTAATTTTAAAATGTTATTTATTGTATCCTTATATTTTAGAACATTCTAAATCTTTCTTTAGTATGTAAATTAGTTATTTCTCGAATATTCTGTTCGGATATAAAGGCTGGCACCTACTAGCTGTAGGCAACTTCCCAATCTTGTAAAGTTGCGAGTTTCTACTCAGCTTCAATAAATTCATCTCTTAAGTTAAGCCGTGTGTTCATTCTTTTATAATTAAAATGTATCGATTTTCATATGGAGAAATATTTTACTATTTGGTTAATATCAGCAATTCTCAGAAAATAATAGCAAAAATGCAAATTCTAACATATGTGCATTAAATATGCTATTAATTTTATTTCATTTGAATTCTCTCTTTGTAAAAGGTAGATGTTCTTTTACTTGTATGTCTTTCATACCAACCTACAAAGTTTATCATTGAGTAACTATACTTTGACCAGATATTATTTAATATCCTCAGACGGTCATTGTCGATATTAAAATTTCTTC
>CM063498.1:126848041-126855541 GCA_032207245.1 Pardosa pseudoannulata
TGTTTAACATATATTTTTATAGCAGTAAACGAATAATCAGATTAAAAATGTGATAGTGCTAATATTTATTAGATCTTTGGTTGTCAAGGTTTGAGATGCGAACTGTGTATGATATACCATTGTATTCACACTAAAATGAATCTTTGAAAAATATGTGTTCAGAATAATAAAGTCCTAATATTAAAAAAATAGTTTGTTGCAATTTAAAATCTAAGTTTACAAATCGTACATCTATTATTTTTAAACAAGAGTGATATTGTATATGTACAGGTTTTACAGTAAAAAACTTGCAGCAATTAAATTAATCACTATATTGTTCGATGTCAATAATGGTATGATTTCTTTGTATAACTGATAACTGAACAATCTATGTAAGCTCTCATGACAACAATCTGTTATTAATAAAACTCATCTTATTTTCTGGATACTACTCATTACAAGAATAATTCTCTGAAAAAAATCTTAGTTTCCATATTAACAATGGCCATGGATGGAGCATGTGGACATATATGTACGAGTTATACAGTAAGGAAATTTGAAGAAAAAATTAAAGTAATCACTATATTTTTGATGGCAAAAGTAGTATAATTTATTTGTATAACTAATAACTGAACAATCTAAGTAAGCTATCATGAGTAACAAGCTATTATAAATAAGACTCATCTTATTTCTAGATACTACTCATTACAACAATAATTCTCTGGAAGAAAAAAAATCCTAGTTTCCATAATAAAAATGTAAATGGAGAGAGCATGTGGACTGATACAGCATGTGTAACGCGACTATTTGCTAATTTGTTTAGCGGTAGCTGGCTAATCATAGAGATACAAGCATCTGTGAAACAGAGTTTTCAGACTTTTTTTCTTTTGAAAGTTCAAAATTTGACACTTTGAGATGTTACTCAGAGCTCACTACAAGAAGTATTATCAAGAGAAGTGTTATTCATGTGTATAAAACTATTGAGGAACAGATATACTGGAATGTTGGCTCTTTATTCTCCATATGCAACATGATATATTATTGGTTAGATACTGGACTTTTAAAGGAAGGATAAGGTACTGATTATAAAACACCTTACATACAGTCCTGAGTTCACCACATGATTTCTGGCTCATCTGTTACATCAAGGAACAACTAAGAAGTCGCTAGTTAGACAGCGGTGGTGAATTCATAAAAGAAGCAGTTGTGCTTTACAAACAATTCACAAAAAATGAACCAACAAATGTGTTGATGAAATGGATAGAATGTTGAAACAATTTCATGGCCTATCAATGTATTTTCTTAGCAAATTACTACTTAAAAGATTATAGTTAATGGTTATCGGTTTTTGCATAAATATAGCTCTCATTTCTTAATGAACAGCTCGTGTCATCGATATCAATATATTTTCAGTTATAAAGGTAAAACTCTTAAATATTTGTGCTATATAATCACTTATTACAACTATATAAATTTAAAACATTTCTTAATGAAATGATGAATTTCAGTTACTTGTATCCATTTTATATCAATTTTTATATTTAAATCTACAAGCAAATCATTCTTTTCTATCTAATTCTTATAGAGAAGATAATATTTCCTGCTTTCAATTGGGGATTTTACACTTGAAGTGTTTCAAAGTGAAAAATGGGGAAAAAACCGTTGGTTTGTAATGCTACAATATATTCAAGATTTTTTATATACTGGTGTATTACTACTGCTTTAGATATGAATAGAATATTTATCCTACAAGCTATTTTAAATGTATACTCTTAAATGTAATATGAAACGAATATTGGTTTTTTAACTGTAATGCAACTTCATATTTCATATTCATATTTGTTCTATGAAAAATAAATTAATTTTTCATGCATATTACAAAAAAGTTTGTTATGGTATTCGTTTAGCAAACAAGCACTTAATGCACTCTAATTTTTTTCACAATAGTTATATTTTAATTACTTGTTTGAAAATAAAGACGCAGTTTTAAATATCTCTCAGAAATTTACGCTTCACATAATTATTCATTCACTACAGCTAAATTATATATATATATATATATATATATATATATATATATATATATATATATATATATATATATATATATATATATATATATATATATATATATATATATATATATATATATATATATATATATATATATATATATATATATATATATATATATATATATATATTTATATATATATATATATAATATATATATATATATATATATATATATATATATATATATATATATATATATATATATATATATATATATATATATATATATATATATATTATATATACATATATATATATATATATATATATATGTATATATACATATATATGTATGTATATATATATATATATATATATATATATATATATATATATGTATGTATGTATGTATATGTATATATATATATGCATGTATATATATATTATATATACATGTATATATATATATATATATATATATATATATATATATATATATATATATATATATATATATATATATATATATATATATATATATATATATATATATATATATATATATATATATATATATATATATATATATATATATATATATATATATATATATATATATATATATATAAATATATATATATATATATATATATATATATATATATATATCTTCATAAAGCTTAATCGAAAAATTTCCACAGTCTCTCTCCGAATTTCCTCAAATGTTTTAGAGAATTATCCACAAAAATCAGATGTAATATTATCATTAGGTTTGAATATAAATGTATTGCCTTTCTGCTAATAAATTTTTTATTTTCTTCTCTAATTATGTACCAATTAAGTTGTGAGAGATTTCTTTTTTTCCTTTTATTTTTCTTGCACATTTACATACATAATCAATAATAGAAATCATTAAATTAAGGAACTTTCTATCTAATTTGATGCTTCGTTTTCTATGTAATCTAATATGCTTTTTGTCTCTAATTAATTAAGTAAACTAGAAAAGCATAATAATGTTTAGTAGAGAAATAACACTTTTGCTTACAAATTAACCTATTTAGTGTCCTTTTAAGACTTATTCTTCTATAATCTTTTATAATTTAAGAAACAATTGTGTAGAATGGATGTTTATACGGAAGGACATAGAAATGTTAGACAAATTTTCCTAGAACTTTTATAAAAACTGTAAACGGAAAACTATACATTGGGGGTTATTATATATTATAGAATATATGGGTTTTTTAACTAATGTACAATTCAAAAGTACTGATTTCTGAATAGTAAACGAAAAATTTATCTTAATAATTAATTTACATTTAGGACTAATGTTTTACATACATCAGAATACATTTACATACATTACATACATTTACATACATTAGAATTTACAGACATATGAATGCAAATTATATGAAACATACTGAGTTAAGGCATCATAAACTATATTTTTAGAGGTAAATATATTAATAGAAAACTAAAGCACCGTATTGATATCCATCAATTAAGAAACTTTAAATTCTTGTTTTCATCAAGTCCCTATTATTCTCAAGACCAATAGCATTTTTTTTTTCTTCACATAAGGGATGCTTTCTAGATGAATCCTCATTCATGTTGATTGTGTGTTCGTTTCAACCAATCATAAATTTTGAAATACTTAGTAAAATTATACAAAAATGATATATTAACACCTGCTTTAACATCATAGAAATTATAAATCTAAATTTCTTAATTTACTACAATAAAATATAGAATAGTTAATATTGAAAGTCTTAAAATTGTATATTAAAGGTTTAATAGTTAAGACATACTGTTAATTTTCTTTGATTCTTCTATACGTATATCTTTATTATCTATAGAATGAATGATTGTTATTCAGATAATTAAATATTTAGATTCTTTTAATTTATGATTAGTTTTAATCTCACTCAGTTTCAACTTATCTTGAAATTTGCACTCGTTTTAGAAATTCTTAATAAAAATAATTCTGTATTATTAACTCATTGTTTAGAATATAGTATAGTAATTTAAATTAGATTATTTTGTGAACAGTAATTTGATATATACAATTGTTTTACCAAATAGTCTCCTGCATTCATTGCTCAGCTTTTATATATTTAATCAATTAAGGGAGATTAGTTCACGACGTTTTAAGAGTTAAAAACAAACTCAAATTTCTAAAAAAATTATTTGTTTAATGAAGTGTTTAATGAGCTAAACTTTGTGAAATCCAGTACACTGAACAAAGACTCTTTTAGAAGGTATTAGTCCTTTTAAATAGCCCCTTTATATGAAATTGAATAAAATAAATTTTTATATTGAGATCTGACAAAGCGTATTAAAGATATTAGTAAAATAACATTAGTAGTAAAGAAAACTGGTAGATCACTTAATAGAAGTAATTTTCACGAATTAGATCATTTAATAGAAGTAATTTTCAATAAGCTTTCAACTTGGAAAACCTGATGTATCACAGATGCACAAGATGCTACTTCTGGACATCGTAGTTGCACTTTCGTAGTTTTCATTACATTCATTTCAATTCCATTGGTCATAACATAAAGTTTTCAGAGTTCTGGTGTAAAATCAAACTACAAATGTTACCGTAATTTCGTATGTATAGTCCGCACGTATATACTGTGTTTAAAAAGCAAATTTCATCAGCCGCGGAGTATCTGCTGGTTGGTTGTTCATTGCTCAAATCATCAAAATCGGATGAAGGTGTAAACAAAGCCTGTCAGCGAACGGTCGAATATCAAACAAAAGCGCGACTCACGAAGTGCCAAGAAAACATCGTATCGTATTGGTAATAAACCATGAAATAAGAGATTTGAAAAAAAAAATTTCCATTTTACAACTCCTCTTCAACCTCCACTCAAAATACAGTTTCTTTTAAGTCAAAGAGTTTTTTGCTGGATGAGATCCCGCCTACCATCCTCTTATTTTAAATTAATTTTACAATTTACACTAAATCACAAATTTGTGATGAAAATCACACTCAGTTTACTTAATTTGTGATTAAGTGAAAGTTTCAGTCTATTTAGTATGAATGTTATGTGTTTCCTTTGTGTTTTCTTTGTTAATTCAATTAGATTTTAAATATTCAATTTTTGTAAAATTTTTCCTCAAAATGTTGTTTTTGTTTATGTATCAATTTGTTGAGTTACCATCCCCTCGCCAGATTTCAAACGCCACGCTGCAAGCATGCCACGCACGCAAGCTGCAAGCACGCCAAATTCGCCAAATGTGATTGAAGCACCAACAAGATCCATGATTAGAAACAGGAGAGTGGGCTAAGAAGAGGAATTGAAAAACCCATAAAGCAGAACTAATCAGTAGTAGCAAGTAGCGCAATCTTTAATCGTGTCCTGAAGTAAGGGGAATTATCGATATTCACTATTTACAGCTCCGATTGACAACATCAAGTAGGTGGGTTCTAGATCGAAGGTTAAGGGTCGAAGGTCATTTCTTCACGAGGATCACTCGTATCAGAGTGTTTTGTTTTCAAAGTTTTAATTTGCGGTAATATTGGTCATTCATTATGTCTTTAAAACATCGCAGTTTTATTGCTGATTTCAAGCTGAAAGTAATCCAGATGGTAGACGAGAAGGCAGTAAGAAATTGGAGCAAGCAAAAAGAAACATTAAAAATATAAGAAGAAAGCGATCCAATCATCGTGGAAAAATATACAATGGACTGCATTATAAGACGATTTACATAGCTGGGTCCTTGAAGAGAGAAATGTAGGCCGCTCTATGTCTTTCACTAAAATTCGTCTCCGAGGCAATGGCAGAAGAAATTATTTCAAATTTTAAAAGTGAAATTAATTGTATCTAATTCATACTTTTCGGCACTCTACTGTACTTAGGTTTTTATTCTTAAAATGATTTAAAATTGTCTTACTAAAATAAATATTTTTGTTCGTATAGTCCGCGGATTATCTAGTGATGTGGACTATCTGATGATTTATGAAATTTTATAAATAAAAAATCTCACCAGTGGACTATACCATGGTGCGTACTATACGTGAGAAAACGGTATTTAAAAATTAAAGTTGGGAAGGATATCAGGATAACTTATTCAGATTAAAATCACTTTTTGAGGAACAATGTAGAGAGAAAAAAATATCATCTCATTTATATTGCTTGTATATATTATACTCTAAAATGTACTTTAAATATTTAAATAAGAATACCTTTATTTAGAAATTACTCAGACCTACATCTCAGAACAAAATGGTTGATGAAACCGATTATTAATTATTAAATCTAAGATAATAACTTTATGTTATAAAATTTCGTTTGTTATTACCCATATTTATATACTCTTAACGGTATTTATTCAATTGTAATTTCTGTTTTCTTTGTATAATATTTATTAAAATTTGAAACATTATAGTAACATAAAATATCATTAAATATATCTTAAAATAAGAGGCATATTTCAGAGAAATTAAGTAATTTAATTTATGAATAAGTATATATTAAAACTTTTAATTCTAACGAATTACTCAATTATTCATATCAGTTCTAAACAATAATTAAAGTATAAATTTAGAAACTTATTGTAAAATGTAAAATATTTTAATATTATTTATTGCCATATGTATCATCTCCATGCTTTATTCATATCTTTCTTCTTATTCCTCTGCCATGATGTATATTTAAACATAGCAATTAACCTCAATTTTTATCAATCATGATTGACCCTATTCTTAAGTAAATCGATCATAATTTTCTCATTTAACATAAATGGATAGGCTATTTTGTTTCAGTATTTTATAATAGCACCTCCTAAATTTTAATACCTGGATTTTAAGAGTTAATTTATTTTATTAATGCAGAAGCGGTTTTCAAAAGATGTCAATTTATCTGCTTTTAGCCTTTCCAATGTTTTTGTCTATAAAAATTCATTTCGTGTGTGTATTTTTTATACTTTAGAAACGTCAAAATCATAGAATATAATCTATTTCATATATTTTATCGCTGCTCAAAATTATTAAAATAATAATTAGATATGTGTAAAATGCAGTTTATATATCTAAAATGCATTTGCAAAATCTGTTTTAAAAAAACTAAACATAAAAAACAGATACCAATTTTTGATTATCCTGTACAGTAAAACATTTGAAATTACTTAAAACTTTTCCATAGTTATTATCCAAATAATGGAACATTTAATCATTCTTGAAAGAATGCTTACATATTATTAAAGATATAAATGGTTCTTATAACTCTTTTAAGTATTGGACCTTCTAAATTCTTTCGTAGCTGGCTGTTCAAAAGGTTAAGATAGCAAAAATATGACAATTTACAGAATACTAAAATACAAATTACTAAAATATGACGATATACAAATTATACTGTATTTTAAAATTTAAAATTCCTTCTGATAACGAGATATAAACACTTCATGAAATGGAATATTTGACAGATGCTGAGGAATAAAGAATGTTTTAAAATAATTGTTACAGGCAATGATTGAAGAAATGAAACTAAGTGCATATGT
>CM063498.1:126863041-126893041 GCA_032207245.1 Pardosa pseudoannulata
AAAGTAAATTTTAGTTTACATTCAGAAGAGATATTAGTAAATGATTCTCTGGATGAGAAGTCAGTTAAAATTGGGTTGAAACTTGTACAGGAACCTGTAGCATTCTGACACAGAAAAGCTTGACAAATTCCAAAATCTCTCGTGAACCAATCAGAGGTGGATTGTTGGTATATAGTATTTGAATAGTTCATATGCTATAAAACATTCTCTTATGCCATTTATATGTGCAATTTATATGTATATTTAACTTATGCAATTTATATATACTGTTCATCCAAACGTAATTTAAAAAATAATTATAAGAAAACTAAACTGAAATGTTATTATAATTATACTCGTAAGCTCTCATAGTAATTTTCTACATAAAAGGTGAGATTGTTAACTTTGAGACTCAAATAAATTAAATCTATAATAAACCTGCTTTCAAATTTAATTCTTAATTGAATAGCTTATGAATAAATCTGCCAGATATATATATTCTGCTATTTTAAATGAATCAGGATATATGAAATGTTAATTGGAACCTTGCATTTAGCACAGTATGAGATAAACATACCGCATATTTGCCTATTTCCTGTTGCTATTATCGTAAGATAAACATGTAATATCTTTCCATTCGATATCGAAGTTAGTTCATTACTATTAGCAAATTATAGATAAATGGTACCACATATAGTTAAGGGGCTAGAAATTTCTATTTCGAATACGACAAAACCAATTCATTTTCGTTTAGTGTTTAATTTCAGTTTTAATATCCATAATTATCTCATGTTAATGTATATTCGCTAGTAGCAGAGATTTTCAGAGACAAGTAAATTGTACTGAGGATAACTTAGTCCGTACAGCATTCACCCTCTTCCCTCGTTTATTAGTCATTGTGTCATGTCTTAATGCCTATCCCTTCATACCCACCTTAAAGGGACAAAGTACTTCAATACTCGATTCTTATATTATACAACCTTTCATTGTATTTTAACAAATAAGGATAAATATTTTCTTCATTACATGCATACTACTTTAAAATCTGTTGAAAATAATACTTGATTAGTGACGAAAGTTTTCATCAAAAGCACTTCAGCACTTCATTCAAATTGTCCATATTGCACTAAATTTAGCAAATTGTATTCAGATTCTTACAGTACTTAGTTTTTATATAGAATCTAATTAAATTCAGGCCAAATACAATTTATAAAATCAAATATTTAAAATATTGTAGGATGTTTTTGCCTTCAGATGGTTTTACGTAATTGATAATTCAGTAAAATAGTTTAAGTTTTAATAAATAAGTATACCCATATTCATGGTAAACTTTAAAATAAGCATTGTGATCAATCTACAATGGTCTAAACATTTTAGAGAAACAAAAAAACCCAATAAAACTGCAATATTTTGAAATAATAAATGAGATACAAAAAATCTAATTACAAAAATTTAATAATTTTAAAGTTTAATATAGAGATGCCCGATAAAAGACACATTTTAGCAAATAGTATGGATTTTATTATTGCAAAACACTTTATTCAAATATATCTAACATAATTTAGAGAAGAATATTTAATTTTAGAAGAACATAATATTTCTAGTACAAAAATATTTTTCATATTTATTATTAAGTTCTGCTATATTCAAGGTGTTATATCCCCTTGAATAAATGAAAATTGACTCTGTATAAAATTACCACTATTTCATATTAGGTTCAAATACTACCGAGTTAGTATAAACTGGTCTTATTCAGATCCACGAGGAACAATAAAATTTTCTGTTTAAAAGTTTTCTTTATCTTGCATGATTGTATAAAGTTGTAGAAAGAATTAACAAAAATGTCTATAGAAAATATTATTATACCTTTAAGTACCAAGGTACCGAATATCCCTGCTTAAATTAGCATTTTAGCCAATCAATTATTTATTTTTAAAATAGCCATAATTTGTTATGCAATTATTTGTTCCCATAAATTTATATTTCTTGTTAAACTTCACTGTAAATTCTCAATTTCCCTTTGACAATTCCGGCTCCAATAATTCCTCATTCAGTGGGCTTCAAAAATTGATGGAGATATAGCCTTAAAACAAGGTATTTAGAATACCTGTCATGCGAAAGTTTTAAGTGAGTAATATGAATGGAGTTTTCCAACATTTAAGTACTGCGTTCCACAGCCCATTTTTAATGGTGTAGCTCTCGAGAGCTTGAGAAGTAATCATTGTTCTTAATAGCTACTCCAGATAAATTGATCTTAGTGTGTGTGTACGTGTGTGTGCGCGTGATTCTGTTCTAAATTACTTAGAAGATGGCGGTAGATAACTTAGCCCCTGTAGCATTCACCCTCTTCCCTCGTTTATTAGTCATAGTGTCATGCCTTAATAGGTAACATATCAATTTACTGTTTTCTTTAGAAGGGTCTTAAAGCTATCTCTTATTTTATCATACTTGTCTTTAAATGAATATTTGACAAGAACTCGATGTTCTTTTTTTACTGTTAAAGATTGAAAATGTCTTCAGTGAATTAAATTCTTTCCATTTATCTTGTGATTTATTCATATAATTTTTCTTTTTTTAAAACGGATTATTACCCATGTGTATTAAGAGAACAGACATTAATAGTCTAACGCTAAGGACTAATACATTTCACAAAAGGTAAAGTAATCCCATTTAAGTGCCAAACGTAAATGATTCATTGCGATAACTTTCCCAAAGACTGCTTTATTTTCCTGTAGAATAGTTTACATAACAGTTCCTTATAAAAATACAGATATTCACATAAAATACAATTGTTAATTATAAAATAATGAACTCGTTTATTTCTTAATTAATGTTGTCAAGTAGTTGCGTTTCACAGTAACACTTTTCGTAAGAATTACAATTTTGATACTTTTCCAAATACTGCTTTATTTAATGTATGAATGATTTGTAATAATATAGAAATTTAATTGATTAATGATGCTATATATTATAAAAATAAGAAAAAATTGTTTAGAAATTGCTTAAAACTGTATATCTTGGCTATCCAAAAGTTTGGTATGATGTATGCTTGCTATTCTGGGCAAATTATCCCTGATCTTGGCAATTTTGAGGACAAAATATATTTATGCACATGAATTTTCATGAAATTTGTAGAACGATTATTTTCTAGAATATTTTATGTAAGTGAAGAAGCCGAAAATGTACTCAAATTGCGATAGAGTCAGAGAGTATAAGCTACGATAGAGAGTAAGAGTTATTTCAATTTAGGCTGTGGTTTTTACTAACATATATAGTGTAGCGTAAAGGCCGCTATTTGTGGACTATAAAGCGAATGGGCATTCGTGTATTCCAGTGCTTTCAGTGAACCGCGTTATGAGTATTAATATTCAATTTAGATAAAATTAATTTGATGCTAACGACCTGCTATTCCTTCAAATTAGAACTTGTAACTCTCTCTTCGGCTCAACAGCCCTAGGGGGCCAGGGCCTAATGTACCCAACTCGCAGATCAAATCTCGGACCTGTGTAGTATGAGCATGAATCACTACCTTGGAGCCACTGGGCCTCGGAGATTTATCAAATGACAAAAATACTCTAAGTACGTACTTATTAATTATAAGATTGAAAAAAGCAGGATACAACTGAGTTTTCTTTCTAAAGTTATCATTAAGTTGCATGTATTTAATAGCAGTATACTTTATTTGTTTATAATAGTGTATTATAAAAAATTATTTCTGTTATAAGAGTAGTTTCAAACAATATAAGATTACCTTTTTACAGTATGTTAATTGCAGTTAATATTCTAAAAACAGTATTTATGACTTTTGCAGAAAGGCATTATTATTTATACTTCGCAACAAAAACATATAAAAAGTAAATTATTTTGCATTTAATTTGACGCACCGTTTATTTTTTAAAAACAAAAACAAAAACAAACAACACTTAAATTGTTCAAATAATCACTACTTTGCAGCTAATTCAATTTTGCATTGTAAATAAAACTACTATGATAATAAGTAATACTACTATGATACGTTTGATGGCTGCTTTCTTAACGGAATACTTACAATGTATTGCAATCATTGTGTCTAACAAATTTGCTGTGAGCCACATTTACAGCCTTAATAAATAGACTTTGTTGATATGATTCCATTTCAGTAATCTTTCTGCACTAAACAAAGCACACATTTGCAACATAAAATGTTGATTCAATAGACCATAGATCTTAATTTACAATAATGACTGTGTTCTAATAAGTCTAAAAATATGTAGATCTGTAATACGGAGAGCCAATCAGCCACCTATTTTTCAGTGAACCGTCGTATTATCAGATTCAATATACCATAGAGCTTAATTTACAATAATGTCTGTGTTCTAATATGTCTAAAAATATGTAGATATGTAATACGGAGTGCCAATCAGCCATCTATTTTTCAGTGAACCGTCGGATTATACCAGAACGACTTTGCAATTCACCAACTTATATATTCCCATAACGATATAGGTTTGGTTTGGTTTGGAGCGCTACGGTCTACTCTTTTGCACACGAAGGCTAATGAAACCGGGACCTACTGCTTAAAGCCGATACCGAAAGGCTACAAACATCCATGCCAAAGTGGGATTCGAACCCACGAATTCCAGTACCGACTATCAGCGACCTAACCAATCGGCCAGCGTTCGACGGCATAACGATATAAACAGGAGGATTATGAAAACATGGTTATTTAGAAAATTAATATGTAAATTACTTACGTCTTACAATTATTGAACTTATGTTTATATTTAATCCTCAATATATTATAATTAAATATTAATTACACATTTATTTTTAATTTAGCAGTTTAAACAGTCTCTCAAAATCTTAGATATCCATTTAAAGAATATTATGTTGCTCAAAAGAAAATATCGATACAAGGCGTTATTGATACAAAATGATTTTTTCATTTTAAATGTAATTAATATTTTTTTTGGGGGGGGTGTAGAAATTCACATATATTATTGCTTAATATTATTCTTTAATTTTACAACTATTAGCGTTTATTTGAGTTTGTACTTCGTACTGTTGATCATAATTTTTTAATTTGCTATACAGTTCATAAGAAATATTAAAACCATACTTGATAAGAAACAGTGTTCTATGTTTTCACAGCTTAAATTCACGTCTTCTGTAAGGAGTTTCAATGCTGATTCTTGCTTTCATACACTAAATTAGATTCGCAAAGTAAATTCTAATCTACTAGTGAATGCAGCTAAATGGTATCTCACTAAAACGTGTAATGAATTTTTAAAGGTTGTAATTACATGGCGAATAAATGTAGTTTCTAAAGGCCTTTTGATGCAATACTTGCATGAACTATTGTACCACTCTGAGAGACAAAACTTCGTTTTTTTATTTTGAAGACAACAGGGAACAGAAGAAAACAGATAACTTAATATTATGAATATAATTATGTACCGTATGAGGAAATATTTAAACAGTACATTCGATTCACATAATGATATTTAATTAAATTTCGTAGCAGTGATGATAATTAATAATAATTTTGTTTTAGTATTTTTTAAAGCTTATTTCTGAAACTAAAGGATTATTTTATGGTATTTATACATTTGTTATAATGCATAGTAATATTTAGTTTAAATAATATATATCAGCAACAAATAGTTCTCAAATACTCTTTAAGAAGTCATATATCACCAAGTAAGATATATTACAAACAAACACTACTTAAAATACAAACATTTAAAAAGAATACAACTGTATATAAAATAAAAGGTTAAACAATAGTTAAGAATCATATATAAGTATCACCTCTTTGTAAATAACATTGTCTTCTGTAATTAACAGAATATATTTATTTTCCATTTTGAAGTCTCATTAGTAGAATATGAAGTCTCCCTTTAAAACAGTCATTAATAATAATTCAAAAATCAGCAAAATACACTTTTTAACTAAAGATGGTTTATGTGTATTCGTAAATTTTAATTCCATGTATAGAAAGCTGTTCGTATGCGTATATTTCAAACAATCTATTTTAAATTCTCTGTTTTGAAATCTGGTCAATTTTTTCGTTTGTCGTATAAGAACTACAACATTTCGAATCAAATGAATTATTGTAGAACAAATAGTTCAAGCCAATAGATGGCAGCAGTAAAAGTATCTGTAAATATGTCACATGCTTCACAATTATTTTTTTAACTATTATTATATATGTACCTTAAGCAATTTGGATCCAAGGTTTTTGCATATTTTAATTCTATTTGTTTCATATTAAGTTGATTTTACTTAAGGTACTGTAAGGTACTTTTTATTTTGAGACGTTTCTAATCAATTCAAAAATTGTAATTAATATGATCGAATATAATACGAATAATATCCATTACAAAAACCTTATTATATCTTACTAACATTTCTACAAATAAAATATTCAGGGGTTATTCTTACAATTTCAATTAGTTTAATAAAGTGTATGTCATTCCTTATAGGCACATAGGCGTCATAACTTACAAATCATACAGAAAAGGCATTAGTTTTATGCAAAAAAGCATATCATTCTTAAATTATCACATACACTCAAAAGCCTAAACATTATGACTACCCCTACATTTTGCGATGAACTCGCCTGGATGACGTGGAATGCACGTGATGGAAGTGGTATTTAACTATTGCTGGAGAGTCTGAAGTATCATTCTTTCACTTACTTCTGTGTGTGATGGGAAAAGCTGCCGATCTAAGCGATTTTAATAGAGGGCAGTTTGTAATGGCTCGAAAGGTCGGAACAAGTATTTCCGAAATTGCATGATTCGTGGGTTGTTTCGCGATCTACAGTTGTTAGTACTTATGCAAAGTGGATGAATGACGGTGAAACCAGCAGTAGACTACATGGTGTTGGACGTCCACACGCTATCAAAGAAAAATGGTTTTCGGAGACTCGCTTGCATGGTGAAGCAAAACCGGAGCCACAAGGTGGCTCAGCTGACAACCCAATACAATGCAGGGCCAAGTAGAATAGTATTGTAGCACACTGTTCAGCGAACATTGTTGGATATGTTGCTACGCAGAAAACGTCCCACTCGTGTGCCTTTGATGACCAAGCGTCATCACCAACTGAGCCTACGCTGGGCCCGGGAACATCGTAACTGGTCCATGGATCAGTGTGAGAGAGTTGCCTGGTCATATGAATTACGGCTTGTCATTCATCACGCCGTTAACCTTGTCAGAATAAGCCGTCTTCCAGGCGAACAGTTTTTCCTCAATGTACAGTAGGTCATACACAGGCCATGAGTTCTAAACGGTATCTGAACATATTACGGACCAGTTGCAGCCTTCCATGGCATCTGTTTTTCCAGCTGAAATGGAATGTTCCAACAGGAAAACGCCCCTTGTCACAAGGCTAAAATTGTGTTGGAGTGGTTAAAAGAAACATGATGTTTGATTCCAATTAATGTCATGGCCGCCTACCTCACCGGATCTCAATCCAATAGAACATATTTGTGATGTCATGAGACTGCAGCTCAGAGTTCAAATACCACCAATTCGCAATATCTCTTATTTGCGTAAGCGTTGCTTAAACTTCTGGCACAATCTATCTCAGACCATCTACCAAGGATTTTTGGCATCCATGCCAAGGCGGGTAGAAGCTGTCTTGTGTGCCAAAGGTGGGCCAACTCATTATTGACCGGTGGTCATAATGTTTTGGCTCTTGAGCTTATAAACTATAAATGTTCTAACATTTACACTTAAAAATGGAAAATATAAACAGAAATACCAACCGAAAATAATTCACAGCTATGCATTTAAAGAAACATAGTAAAATAACACTAGTTTATGGTAAAACATTATTAAAAAGAAATTACCAGACTAATTTTAAAACATCCTATAAAAATCTTATAAAAATCAAGCGTAAGTCTTATATACTGATGTTGGTTTTTTATGAAACTTCTTGAAAACCTTTCTTCCTTTTTGCAGAAGCAAGTTTCATGAAAATTAAATTTCAAAAATGGACTATCAGCTATACAAAACGAATTTCAAAATGCGTTAGAAACTTCTTAATATTTAAACCTACGAGAAAGAAGAAGGTATGTGTAACTCAGACTCTTTCAGGATTAAGTATCTAGAAATTATAGAATCTGAAGTTCATGAGTTTGATATGATTAACAATGAAGTGATTACATCAGAATAACCAACTGAAAAAAATGATTGTTGTGGAAATAAAGAACAATAATTATCACCCAGTTAGAAGATGGAGAGAGGCGTAATGAAAAATAACTTTCACTTTATCCATATCCAAGTCATGGAGATACGTTAGCTCAGACAACAAAGGAAACGTTCGGGGCTCGAGCTGACTTTACATCAGCTGTGCTCGTTAAATGTCACTGGGGCAGGTAAATATGTTCGTTGTCACAAAGTGCTCCAAATTCTCAATCGATACCTCTGGGGGTGGCAGGCCAAGCCTAGGGGGTCTTCTGCTTGGTTCCTGCTTCTAAATTACAAGGACCCATCTGGTATAATGTCCGTAGCATACCTTAAACTACATGTGCTCCTTAGATGGTGCTAAGAGGCTAAGAGCTTCGTATCCTTGTATTGAAATAAAAGTAGTGCCTGTATTTCCAGCTGCATTGGAAAAAATATCACATAGAACATGCCTAAATATACAAACATTTTTGGTATCTAATATTGTTCTATTCTATAAATGAACAACATTTAGGAGAGCTTTTTGTAGAGTTTATTCACATATTTACGCGCACACAAGTATATATACATGAATTTCCATACAACTTTCTAGTTTAAGACATTTCGAAGTGTTAAACTAGAAGGTGGGGCCAATTTTGATTCTAAAGGAAGTGGCTTTTATTATTTGAAGATAATGCATTCGACATCGTAATGTATTCGACAACCTCCACTCCATCCTGTTTTCGACCCAATTTCTTTCTACGTTGCCAATCGCGGAAAACTAATAACAGCCCAATCAAACTAGAGCTCCAGACAACTATTATGTATTCCGAGACATGAGGTCAAATATAAATCTGTTGTTGAAAAAAGAAACAAAATTTTAATTTAAACGGAACATAGATTAACTTATACTCTTTCGTAAAAATAAAAAAAAAGTACTTTTTTTAAATTTTGTTTCTGATTCATTCAGCAGTATGATTTTAATTTTTGTATTTTCGGTAGAATAAGTTCATATATCTGATTTTTATGATCACTCGGATTTTATGAATGAATTGCCTTGGTCTCTTTGTATTCATTATAAATGAAATTGTTAAGGCACAGTGAGTTTTTATAGTCTTATCTACATTATTAATTCTTCGAATGAAGAAAAACAATTTTCATAAATATTAAGAAAAAAATATTCATGAAAGCAAACATTTATACAAAAATGATATACTCTTTTATTTTTTAATTTTGTAAAAATGAAAGAAAAAAATCTCAAAACATTTCAATGAAACTGCGATGTTTATCATTTCTTGTCTCAGATTATTGTATAGATTTGTTACTTATATGGCGTAAGAACACTGAATACAGCTCCTATTTAATGAAAATTCCTGCAGCAACATATGTTTCTTAGAAACACAAAATTACATTTTAAATTAAAATTTATGGTCCTAGTATTTTAATATGCATTACTATTTTCCTGGGAGATATTTATTCAAAGAATCAAAGTCCTAAGACCTAATATGTATTCATCAGTTTAGAAGATTATGAAATAAATTTATTCACTGTATTAAGAAAGGAATTTCTGATCCCCGGGGTTTTTTATTCTCTCTTATTCATCAAAAATTTTATATTTAATAAAATTGAATTCTAAGGAACTATTATAAACATCATGCAAGAATAGTTTGGCGAAATACTTTCCACAATATTGTCAGACTTTTAAAATAACAATAACATAAATGCCTTTTCATCTCCGTTATTGAAAATATGCAGTTTATTGATAAACCACTGAATGAAGAAATCCCGCCAATATTTTGAAAGCCTTTTTTTTACTGTTTATTCAAATGGATGCAATTTCTTATTTTACATCAAAAATATATTTCAAACATATTAAGATCTAAAATAATATTAAGATACTAAATACTAAAATTCTTATGTTTTTAGTATCCCTTAGAGATTTTAGGATTAAACATTAAATGCATTATTAATATATATATATATATTATATATATATATATATATATATATATATATATATATATATATATATATATATATATATATATATATATATATATATATATATATATATATATATATATATATATATATATATATATATATATATATATATATTTATATATATATATATATATATATATTTATATATATATAAAATATATATATATATATAATATATATATTATATATATATATATATATATATATATATATTTATTATATATATATATTTATATATATATATAAATATTAAATATATATATATATATATATATATATATATATATATATATATATATATATATATATATATATATATATATATATATATATATATATATATTATGGCATATAGAATAATATATTTGACTAATGCTTTCTTAGGCGTTTCAAACACCTAAAAGGAATGTGTTAAAATAGAGAGTTTTGCTGTTTTGAATATCAATACAATATAAATATTAATAATTAATTTTTTTAATTACAAATATTGTTAGAATTAAGATGAAGGACTGCCATTCGATAATGTCTTTAAAAAAACTTGTAATAAAACAAAATCAATATTATGTTGCGATGAACCTTATAAAATAATTTTCTAACCATTTGATGTTACTTAGCACTGTTAAATAGGTAACAGATTGTTAGGGTTTGTATTGGAATATGTTTACAACGGAAATATTGCGTCCAAGGAAATATCAAGGACACATAGTTGGTAGTACATTTTCGGGAAAAAATGGGACAAACTCAATGTCCTGACTGGAACTGGTCATCACAACTGGAACAAATTAGATACCTGTAAAACACATTTTCAATAATAAGCAAGTATAATTAGAATTAACAAATAAAGTAAAAAATGAGAAATGAAATAACTGTTAGTGTGAAAAATTATGAAGTTCTCTAATGTAGTTTCGGTTGACTAATTACCTACTTGCCCCTCATATTGAAACACATATTAAAGCAATCATATTGAAACTGCTTAGTCATCGAAATAACTAACTTTTTTTCCCTTTATCATAATATTTGCATATTTTAGAAATTGGTAAATGTTTATTTCATTTTATTTCAAAAGTATTAAAATTCCAAAAGTTTCCAATGGTAAATTAATTTATAAAATAAAAAACAATTCAATCACTTAAGAAATATAGGCCAAACTGTAGCCAAATTGTTAAAAAACTGATCTTCAGAACCAAAGTTCCTGGGTTAGAAACTCGCTGTGACATGGACATTCATATCCCTTCAGAATCGGCTTTCAGCAGTATGTGCCGGTATCATTAGCCCTTGTGTTTCAAAAAAGAAGACCGTAGTATTTCAGTCAAAAACTTAAGCGAAATACGTTGAGAAAAGGGAAAATCTATCATTATTAGCCGTTTTAAAGTATTTGAGTCTTTTAGTAGTTTTTTTTTTCAAGAATGTCTTTGTTTTCTTAGAAAAAGTAAATATATATCTGTAATTCATATTCGGGAACGATTATATTTCATAGTTATTTTACTCTAGTGATAAAATTAAATGGAGACATGTTAATTAACAAGAACATGAATGATCGAAGTTAATTAATGGTTTTCAGATTCTAGAAATCACTAAAATTCTACTAAGATTGGTGATAGATAATGGATAATTTTTAATAATCAGAAAGTCTTACAGGATGTTGAAAACCATATATGATCGAAATGTTTAAATAGCAGAACAATGTAACTCAAAGAACAACTGAATATTTTCAACGTTTTATGTCTTTATTAAATTTTCCTGTATAATTAACGCTATATCTGAAAAACAGAACTTTAACCACTTAGGTCAACTTTGAATAAAGAATACAAATTCTAATTACACAAGTATGTAAAAGCATATTAAAATTATTTCAAAACCGCATTATCTTTTTCGATTAGTTTTTATTTCAATTAGTTTTGCCGTCATTAGTTTCGCATTGATTTTTTTGTATTGTTGAATGATAATCTAGTATCTAGGTTATTTCAAAATGCCACTGGAGGTATAGAATTTCGTATCCGGTCAGAATCACCGTAATTAACTATCTTTTTGCAGAAAAAAATCGTAGCTCTCGAAAACAAAGCTGCACACCAGAACAAAACCTATAAATCCCAGTACCTTTGTTAGTATAGGAAATACTTCCCAAAATAATCCATCAATTGAATCATAAACTGAATCCGTCGATTATCCAGCGTGTACAGGTTGACGTGAGGTAAAGCCTTTAACAATCAGCTTTGAATAAAAATTGAGTAATCTAGCACTAAAAAATTATCATATCAGAAATTAGAAAATAAAAACGGATTGCACAAATTTCTAAACTTAAGGCTCTGGTGAGAAAGATATTTTTCTTTTTCAATTCTGTAGAAAGTATACGAAAATATATACGATATTTTTCAAAGATAGTTACGATATTTTTCAAAGCATTGAGTATTCTTTCAAAATCACAATAGTCTATTGAATCAGTAACTTTCCTTTTCATGTTTACGTAAATTTATTCAACTAAAAACGATTGTTTGAAAACCATACATTCAGTATAAAGCAAATAAATCTGTTTCATTTTGCATTTGATTCTTATCTTAAAGTTTCCTGTTTGTAAACCTTTTTTAGCGTCTCGCAAACGCTTTGTTAAAATTGTTCATTAAGCCTCTGAAAATTCAAGGCAATTTTTTTCAGCAAATTAAAGTTATCTGCATATGCATTTGTAAAAGAGAGATGTCCTTTCCTCTTTTAATTTTTTTAAGGAAATTTTTTTTTCAAAAAAAATCACTTCTTATAACGTGATGTAAATAAAAAATGCCGATCGATCGATTTGCTTTATTTATTTCTTAACCTTTCTGAATTCAAAGGACGACAATTCTTTTTCGTCTGTTACTCAAAGAGTTTTGTTCATTTCTTTCCTCTGAAGTATATTTGGTCTTTCTTCCGGAACATTTTTCATCTATTGATTACCGAAACCTTTTTCCTTCTTGAAAATGCTTACTAAGACAGTAAGTACTCAACGAATCTTTTTCTTCCGCAAAACGGCTGCATCTGCAAAAGGAATGAAATGTATACATATATATGTAGCCTTTGAATATTCTGTTTTCCAGAAAATAATTCCGCCTTGCTTGAAAACAACGGTTAAATATTGTTATAAAATTTCGGGTACTCAAGTGAAAAGTTTCAAATATTTTACATCTGCTTTCACACTTTTCTAAAATCTTGGAAATGAATTTTTTCTTAGCTTCAGTTGTTGAAAGAATACTTTTTTTTTTTAGGAATAAATTCTTAAAGTGTGTAACCATCTCAGATTTTTATCTTACCTTCTCATATAACAAGATTACAGTTTTTGTAATTTTATTTTGAAACCTTATATGTTTGCATGAGAGCATTTTCCGAGTTTATTTCATTAGGTTATATGAGTGTTAGAAATAAAATTCAACGAACGGATTCTTGTAGCAATGTATATTCTTGAAAGTACTGTAGTTTGGCTTCATTTAAATCATTGCCATTGATAGCATTAACATTCTTCTAGATTCAAAAGAAACTGAACATTTTAAAGCATGTTTATCTTTTATTTTTTAATAAAATCTTTTTTTTAAAAAATTTGCTATGAAATTTGATTTTTAAAATCACAATAATAATAAATTTAACAAATAAATATCAAGTTAATTTCATTCTTTTCAAAATTTCGATGTTAATCTTTGTTTCACAATCACATACTTTTAAAATTCAAACAGTATTCAACGATTTTTTCATACCGAATTCCAAAATGTGTAATGCTTAATCTGAGTGTGTTTCACAATCACAATACTAATTTTAAACAAACAGTAATATCTGATTTTGAAATAAAAAATCATTCACAGATTCCAAAAATTTTTAAATCTTTTACATGTGCTTTCAATCACAATCTAATTAATAATTTACTTCAGTTTAAAGAAATATTTTTTTTTTTTTTTCTTTCAATTTAAAATATGTAGATTTTAATCTATTGTTTCACAATCACAATATTAATTATAAATTTAACAAAACAGTAATATCATAGTTAATATCATACAGAATTCCAAAATATGTAAATGCTTAATCTGAGTGTGTTTCACAATCACAATATAATTAAATAAATTTAAACAAACAGTAATATCATAGATTAATATCATTTACAGAATTAAAAATATGTAGAGATGCTTAATGAGTGTGTTTCACAATCACAATACTAATTATAAATTTAAACAAACAGTAATATAGAGTTAATATCATTCACAGAATTCCAAAATATGTAGAGATGCTTAATCTGAGTGTGTTTCACAATCACAATACTAATTAATAAATTTAAACAAATAGTAATATCAAAGATTAATATCATTCACAGAATTCCAAAATATGTAGCGATGCTTAATCTGAGTGTATTTCACAATCACAATAATAATTATTAAATTTAAACACACAGTAATATCATAGATTAATATCATTCACAGAATTCCAAAATATGTAGCGATGATTAGTCTGAGTGTGTTTCACAATCACAATAATAATTAATAAATTTAAACAAACAGTAATATCATAGATTAATATCATTCACAGAATTCCAAAATATGTAGCGATGCTTAATCTGAGTGTGTTTCACAATCACAATACTAATTAATAAAATTAAACAAACAGTAATATCATAGATTAATATCATTCACAGAATTCCAAAATATGTAGCGATGCTTAATCTGAGTGTATTTCAGAATCACAATACTAATTAATAAATTTAAACAAATAGTAATATCAAAGATTAATATCATTCACAGAATTCCAAAATATGTAGAGATGCTTAATCTGAGTGTGTTTCACAATCACAATACTAATTAATAAAATTAAACAAACAGTAATATCATAGATTAATATCATTCACAGAATTCCAAAATATGTAGCGGTGTTTAATCTGAGTATGTTTCACAATCACAATAATAATTGATAAATTTAAACAAACAGTAATATCATAGATTAATATCCTTCACAGAATTCCAAAATATGTAGCGATGTTTAATCTGAGTGTGTTTCACAATCACAATAATAATTAATAAATTTAAACAAACATTAATATCATAGATTTATATCATTCACAGAATTCCAAAATATATAGCGATGCTTAATCTGAGTGTATTTCACAATCACAATAATAATTAATAAATTTTAACAAACATTAATATCATAGATTAATATCATTCACAGAATTCCAAAGGTTATTTTTAATGAATAATTACTTATAATTTCATGCTAATTGTCTTCCTGTTTTTGTTAATCATAAGTAGTGTAACTTCTTTATTAAAAATAATTCCGTATTAGCAGTTCCCTCTATAGAACACAATTTCGAGAAAATTGTAATTTAAGTCATAGAATAATAATCTAAATTATGTTGTTTTGCATATGTAATATAATATATTTTTCCAAACTTAAAATTATTGATTCTTCAGTATTTTTTCCACCAAAATCTCTCTTGGATTGCTTATATCTCATATCTCCAGTAAATTCTTATTGAACATATTTTTACTTAAATCATAAAAGAACATTATTTGCTCAATTGAATAGAAAAATTGTTAAAATATACGAGGGGTATATTTTAACTAAATTATATTTTTATATCCTTTATATAATAATAGTCTAAGTTATCTGTCCGTCTGTACTCGAATTTATAAAGCGGTTGGACCTGGAATGGATAGAGTCATCCATATTGCATTATTGTGGAGTTAGGATTAACAAAATTTTACTGATCCCGTTATATGACGGGCTATATGATAGCTAATAATACATAAGTGTAAAATGTTTTTATCAATTTAATTTTTATCCCTTTAAAGTTCATTAAAACAAATTCATAGGAATTTAATGTAATTTGTTTATAAATGTTTTTCTATGAACCTTGTAAATGTAAAATCTATAAGTTTTCTATCTATAAGTTAGAAGGGTTTGCCTTAGAGGATACTTAAGAAAGGTTTAAGGAGTGGTTTAACTGACTAACCCCTCTCCTTGTAGAGCTTGAACATTATACCTTTTTAAAAGTTAAACAATATTGGAATAACAATAAATGGTAATCCTTAAACTGGTATAATAAATAAATAGCTTAACAGCTTATTAGTGTTGTTTGTATAGATACTTTTATTTGGGGTCATAAGTAAGATAAATTGAATTACTGACTTCTCAAGTACAGAAAGTTTAAATACATATATTTCAAAAGAAAAAAAAAGATAAACGTAGAACTATCATCTGTTATAAATTTAAAATATCAAAAACATAATATATATATATATACATATATATACATATATACATGTATACATACATATATATATATATATTTATACATATATATAGACATATATATATATATATATATATATATATATATAAATCAAAAACTCATCAATGTCACCAAAAAGTTTTTTTAATTGCGGAAGCTTGATTCTACATCATTGGCTTCCATACATCACAGATGTATAAGATTGGAGCCGTAAGCAATTATAAAAAGATAAAGTAAAGTACTCCAAAAAGTAAAGTTTAAAAAAAAGGATGTTTAATAGGTGGTTTTGCTACGAAAGCACTGTCCGCTAAAGGGTTATATGACAGTTTATACATTAAATCTACTTTTAATCTAATTTTTAATATAATTTCCACCAACATCAAAGTGCTTCTATTATAAAACCACCTTTTGAATTTACTCCTCATAAAAATCTGCCCCTTCGTTAAACACTGACAAAACTTTTTAGATTGTGCTCTATAAACATTATAAGCTTGAGACAAAGTCTGATAAATGTTGTGTCATTGCTTCATGAATGACACATCTCGTGGTTTGACAATACTAATTTAATAAATATGAAGTCCTTGATTGTTAAGCTTCATCGAATTCATCCATATGCAGAAACAGTATTTTAGATATCAGTGTTGTTGTCGTCTTATACCTCACACCAAGCAAGATTGAGCCATATGATACTCGTACTTAAGGGAAAGGGGTAAGTCTTCCGATTTAAGGAGCACCTCAAGAGTGAAAGTGTGACTCTTACTCAAGTGGGTCTTCGATATTTACAAACAGGTACCAACCGAAGACCCAGAGGCTTGGCCTGCCACCCCCACAGGTATTGATTAAGAACTTGGAGGGCATTGTGAACACAAACATATTTAACTTGCCCCAAGGTCACCTTTAATGAACAGACGGATCTTAGGCTGGCTCGGGCTCCGAACCCGCAAATCTCCAATTATGTGAGCGTTGACTTTTCCGACTGTGCGACCGCGGCTCTAGGTAGTGTTAATCTGCTATCACTTTTAAAATCTATATAAAACTCAGTTTGATAAATTCTCGTCTGAAGTATATATATTAACATTGGCAGATTCATCTAAAGTTCTAAGCTTAAAGTATTTTCAAAGGTCAATAGCCCAGAATCTATCAGCGGAAACAGTTATTCCAGTGTTTAATTCCGTTCAAAAATCCCTTCGACAGTTTAGCAGCGTTATACACCTCCAAGCTATTCAGATTCAAATATTCATTCCCCCTTTATCTCTACTTCTCTGCTAAGATGGTCCAGCAAGAAAAATCCTGAAATGAAGATATATTCTCTACTACAACATAATGTTTCTCAAGGGACCGTAAGTTCTTTCTTAAGCCCACTACGGTAGATCTTAAAGATGTACATGACCTACTGTTTCTGGACGCTAAAATTTCACATCATCTCAGGTTAATTTCAGTCACCAAGGTTTGGTGTGGAATTAAATAATCAAAGGCTGTATTTTGGTAGAAATATCTGTAAAGTATTTACTAGCCCTAGTCAAAGAAATCATTTCTATGGCTTTGTCTTGCTTGTAACAACTTTATGCTGTAGGAATAGGTTAAAGTAGCATGAAGCAGATGCCATACGTAAAAGTTTCATCTATCAAGTCTCTAAGTGAATAAAAAATATAAAATATGTATTCTGGGGAGAAGGTGTCTTTGTATTAACATTGGTGAAGCGTAATTGGTTGTGTCAACATGCTCACACAAGAACATTATATATATATATATATATATAGATATATGATATATATATATATATATATATATATATATATATATATATATATATATATATATATATATATATATATATATATATATATATATATATATATATATATATATATATATATATATATATAAATATATAGATATATATATATAATATATATATATATATATATATATACATATATATATATATATATATATACATATATATATATATATATATATATATATATATATATATATATATATATATACATATATATATATATATATATATATATTTATATATATATATAAATATATATATATACATATATATACATATATATAATATATACATATATATATACATGTATATATACATAAATATATATATATATAGTATATATATATATATATATATATATACATATTATATACATATATATACATATATATATATATATATATATATATATATATATATATATATATATATATATATATATATACATATACATATATATATATACATATATATATATATATATATATATATATATATATATATATATATATATATATATATATTCAGGAATAGATTTAATATAAACATAGCAAGGTGGAAAATACAGTATGCAAATAAACGGTTCATTATAATATCCATGATAAAATGATTATCATAATAATAAAAATACACTAGGAAATCATATATTAATACAAAATATTTCGTTTATAATAAAATAACGGTAAATTATATGATATGTATTGTCTAGTATTTGATTTACAAAATATATGCTGCTTAATATTTACTACTCAGTAAACGGTTATGTAATTATTTGTTTTAAAATAGTTTACCATACCAGACGAATCATTTCATATCGTGATCCGTATTGTTTACAAAACATATGCTTAATTTCTCCTACCTAATAGATCTCTTCATGGATAACACTAAATTTATCATAAATTTAGTCTCTTCCAATCAGAAATGATGGATTAATTTACACTATAATTTGTTTTTACACAAAATCTACTATTTAATAATTGTTAGAACGAGTCTACTTATATGTTCTATTATTTTAAATTATACAAATTATATTTTTATTTCAATTTTAATCTCCATTTCATTATATAATTCAGCTGTTCCTATTATCTCCTATACCATCTTCTGCTTGTATAAAATTGGTTAGGCTTTCTAAGCTCTAGGAAACAATACTTTATTATAAAATGTTCACCATACAATACGGATCATTACATAACATTTCCTTTATTGTTTCCTAAATACAATCTTAATTTCTCTTATTTAATGATCCTTTTCATAGACGAAATGAATTTTATCATTAACGTAGCCTTTACAATTAGAATGTATACTTTAATTTGTCCTATAGCTAGTTTTACACACATTCAACTGTATTCAATAAATACCAGATTAAATCTAATTTCCGTCTACTTATATTCACATTTAATTTCCTCTCCATTATTTAATTCAGCCGTATCTATTATATCCCAAATTATTTTCTGCTTGTCTAAAATTCGATAGACTTCCGAAACGCGACGACATAATATTTTCTTTACGAATGGTAATATTATAGGGCTAAATGCATCGTTGTTTCACACGAGTGAAGCCTGGTTTAACATAGCGGTCTATAAGATGTAGATAACACCTTGAGAGTAGGTTGTTTACGTAGCTGCTGAAGCGCAGTTTTATGCTTCAGTACGTAACAGAAATTCTCTTTACCGAGTGAATTATGAGATGAGCCTCGTATTTGGTGGTCAGGAATTGCGAAATAATTTTAAAGATCTCTTTTCGATGATAAGGTTTACGGTTAATATATTGAAGATCAGATAATGCATTTTGAGGAAAAAATATTACAATTTATGGGCTGTAAGCTTTACAAGAACATGTTTTTTCCAGCTTATTAGCATAAATTACTACACAGCTAGATTTTTCAAAATGTACTAAAATTGCGTGTGGTTATTTAGGGTTGATTTACTTCATGGTGTTTATCACGTTGGGTATAAATATTAAATAATTATCAATTAAAAAAAATTAATATATATTGCTACTGCAAATATTTTAGTTTCTTTTTTAAATGCTTTATAAACAAACATGATAGCTAAATAAGCAAAGTTAAACTTAAACTTTAATGTTTACTAAAACAGACTAAAACAGCAAAGTTTTCCTTAACTTCATACTAAAGCCTTTATTTTTTAGCCATAACAAAAACTATTTATCTACTGATGTATAATTAATATTTATTAATTAATATTTATTAATAATTAATATTTATTAATTATACGAGCTCATATCCTATTGATATAAATCCCACTACTTTACAGATTTGATATATGTATAAAATAATTTTATAATATACTAAATTTATAGGTAACGAAGTGTAAATATATGATATTTTTTAATTTATTTGCTTCTCAGAAATTTAATTTGTAAGTGTTAATATAGTTATCCATTTCCTGTTATAAAAGTATTTTAAATTCAGAAAACAAGATTTTTTTCATTTTGTATACTTAGATTGACAATGTTTTCAAATATATAAAATCTTACAATATAGTTTACAATAATAGTTTTTTGCGAGAATCAAATTTTTGTATATTTTTGTATCCAAATTATCCCATTTAATAAAAACCCATTTGTCTATATTGCATGCTAAATCTTTGAGATTTGAAGGCATATTCTTTCTAGTGTATCTGTATGGAACAAAGCATTATTGTATACATGCGTTAACTATACAAAAGCCTTTGAACATCAGATATTGGACAAAATTTTATTAATATAAAATATTTAACGGTTAAGCGAATTAATAATTATGTTTATACATAACGGTTCACTTATTTCTTTTTGCAGTGAAAATATGCATGACATTATACAGTACTTAGCCTAAATACAGTATTTAGCCTAAAAAAGTCATTTTCTATTACTTTAGTCATTACTTACTGCCTAGTAATAATGAATTATTATTTCAGTGTGACTCGGTGTGCTGATATGTAAGGATTATCTCGGAAATGCACATTATTTCTTGTGTATTTGTATGAAACAAAGCATTATTGTATACATATCTTAACTGTATAATATCCTTTGGAAATAAGATATTGGACAAACTTATATTTTATATAAAAATTTTAACGATTCAGAGAATTAATAATTACGTTTATACATAACGGTTCACTCATTTATTTTACAGTATAAATATGCACGACATTATACAGTATGCATTTAGCCTGAAAAGTTATTTTCTATTACTTTAGTCATTACTGACTGCCTAGTAATAAGGAATTATTATTTCAGTGTGACTCGGTGTGCTGATATGAGGTATTATCTAGGAAATGCACATTTTAATGCTATAGAATTATCGTTGTTTATTAAAGGATACAAATTGCAGTTGAAAAGAAAAAAATGTCTAAGATTGAATCTTAGATTACTGGTGAATACAATACTAACTGAAATAAGGAAAGTTTAAACTGAAGGGATTATGTATTCAACATATCTAATAATAATCCATTTTAGCCTTTCACTAAATCAAATTATAAAAATTTCATTTCTTCCTCAGGGGCATAAAAATATTGTATAAAATTTGTTTATGTTTATTACAAAATCTTTAATTTAATTTCGATTGTGTTGCTCTTAATTTAAACTAAACTAATTTTTTAACTGCATGTTACTCATGCAACATTAGTTAAGAATAAGCACGCACTTTCAGTAGTCTAAACTGCAATTTGTCTATTTATTTTATTAGTTATTGCTTTAAATCAGTCTGTAAATGCAGACAATGCATTAAATATTCTGTAAACTGAAGGTCATTTGTGATATAATATATTTCTTTGCGAAATTTAGTAAATTATTATGATAGTTTTACAATAGTCAAAATCATTTCTGTTTAGTACCTGAGTAATGAATTTTACAATTACTTTAGTTATTTTTCACTTTTCAATATGCCTTTCTTTACGTAATGTATCTAGACAACTTCGAGTCAATTTCTGGCTTCCACTGTATTGTTAATTACCATATCATGGTTTTTAATCAAAATCTGAGTTTTTATTTGTATATTTTAGTTATATGCAGCAGATCTCTACTTTTAGTATTATAATAATGAATAAGAAATAACATATAACCCCTTAGATGAACTATTTAAAATAAATAATAAATCTCAGATTCCTACGAAATTCATTGAAAACAGTTACAGCCAAAAATTAATTGATACCTCATGTAATAATTATGATCTTTCTGGATAATTGGTAATAATATTTTTCCTTATCTTCTACCCACATACTCATATTCATGGTTATAGCTAAATTATGGTTACCCCTTCCATGAACTATTTATGATAAATAATAAATCCCAGAATCTTACAAAATTCGATGAAAACAGTTATAGCCAAAAATTATTGATACTTCATTTAATAATTATTATCATTGCAGATAATTGGTACTAATATTTTTTCCTTATCGTCTAACCACGTACTCATATTCATGATTATAACTAAATCAGGGGAACCCCTTACATGAACTTTTTAAAATAAATAATAAATCCCAGATTCTTAAAAAATTCTATGAAAACAGTTACAGCCAAAAAAATATTTGATACTTCTTATAATAATTATAATCTTGGCAGATAAGTGTTACTAATATTTTTTCCTTATCTTCTACCCACGTACTCATATTCATGATTTTAACTAAATCATGGCGACCCCTCCCATGAGCTACTTCAGATCAATAATAAATACCAGATTCTTACAAAATACAGTATAAACAGTTACAGCCTAAAAAATAATTCATACTTCATATAATAATTATAATCTTGGCAGGTAAGTGGTAGTAATACTTTTTCTTTATCTTCTACCCACGTACTCATGTTCATGACTTTAATTAAATCATGGTAACCCCTTCCATGAACTATTTAAGATAAATAATAAATCCCAGATTCTTACCAAATTCAATAAAAACAATTACAGCCAAAAAGTAATTGATACATCATATAATAATTATTATCTTTGCAGATAATAGGTACTAGTATTTTCCTTATATTCAACCCACATAATCATGATTTTAACTAAATCATGTAAACCCCTTATATGACTTATTTAAGATAAATAATAAATCTCAGATTCTTACAAATTTCAATGAAAACAGTTACAGACAAAAAAATAATTCATACTTCATGTAGTAATTATAATCTTGGCAGATAAGTGATACTAATATTTTTCCTTATCTTCTACCCACGTACTCATAATCATGATTTTCACTAAGTCATGTAAACCCCTTACATGAACAATTTTAGATTAATAAATCCCAGATTAATACAAAATTCGATGAAAACAGTTACAGCCAAAACTTATTGATACTTCATATAATAATTATTATCTTTGCAGATAATTGGTACTAATTTTTTTCTTTTTCTTCTACCCACGTACTCATATTCATGATTTTAACTAAATCATGGTAACCTCTTCCACGAATTATTTAAGATAAATAATAAATCCCAGAGTCTTACAAAATTCAATAAAAACAGTTACAGCCAAAAATTAATTGATACTTCATATAAAAATTATTATCTTTGCAAGTAATTGGTACTAATATTTTCCTTATCTTCAACCCACGTATTCATGATTTTAACTAAATCATGTAAACCCCTTATATGACTTATTTAAGATAAATAATAAATCCCAGATTCTCACAAAATTCAACTAAATCAGTTACAGCCAAAAAGTAATTGATACTGCATATAATAATTATTATCTTTGCAGATAATTGGTACTAATATTTTCCTTATCTTCAACCCACGTACTGATATTCATGATTTTAACTAAATCATGTAAACTCCTTATATGACCTATTTAAGATAAATAATAAATCCCAGACTCTTACAAAATTCGACGAAAACAGTTATAACGAAAAAATAGTTGATACTTCATCTAATAATTATTATCTTTGCCATTAATTGACACTAATATTTTTCCTTATCTTGTACCCAAATAGTCATATTCATTCTTTTAACTAAATCATGGCAACCCCTTATATGAATTATTTAAGATAAATAATAAATCCCAGATTCTTACAAAATTGGATGAAAACAGTTACAGCTAAAAAAATAATTCATACTTCATATAGTAATTATACTTTTGGCAGATAAGTGGTACTAATATTTTTTCCTTATATTCTACCCACGTACTCATATTCATTATTTTAACTAAAACATGGCAACTCATCTTAAAAAGTATTTTCTGTCAAAACTTTAAATAGAACAAGATATCATTAAGGTGCATATATAAGTAGGTATAAATGTATATCCTTTAATTTATTTGTGTATTAACATTCATATGTCTATATGTGTATAGATAGGATTTATAAATATTTACTGTATATTCTTATATATATAATCAAAATACTTTATTCCCAATTCTACTATGGTGAAATTCTTTAGAATAAACAAGAACGTCATATTTATTATGATATGTAAACTTACTGCAAGATAGAAACGTATAAATATTTCTGTTCGTCTACAGACGTAGAATATTAGAATCCCGAGTTTTGTAAACTGAACACCGTATCTTTATTTCCGGAAACTGGAGTTTCAACCTCCTGCCTCATTAAGCATCGCATTACTAAATGGTTCCTGAAAAAGGTTTCGCTACACTAAATACCTCCAGAGCAACGAAATATATTTGTGAATGTAGTACAAAGTTGGAACTGTATAGTTACAGCTAGTATGTGACAAGGATATATTTCTTGGAATCAATGATGCAGGAATAAGTGTAGGGTTATAAAAGATATACTATGTATACACTATATCATATATGTTCTTTTTTTTTTATTTACAGAGTTTTTTGTAAATATAGAACACTGTTTTTTTCAGCTTTTTCATACTTCATGCTTTATATATTTACTTTTAAAGAAATCCATGTGTTTTACAAGTCATGAATTATATGTAAGTATAGTTTGAAAATTAATTTCCATATATGATTATTTAATAAGAATTCCTTTTAAAAAATAAATTTCACATCACATTATACAAAGATAAAAGAATGCTGCATTACTTGCAAATCGAAATTTCAAGCTTATTTCAAAAAGTCATCTATCTCAGATGAAACCAATAATTAAAAAAATTCCATGTAAATATTTTGTAAAATTATAAGCATTTTTGTAGACACTTTTCTATAGTACTATTAATGCATAGAGTGAAGAGTAGAAGGAACCTAAATGTATTGTTAAAATTAGTAACGAATGCTGGATTACTTGCAAAAAGAATTTCAAGCTTATATCATAAAGTATTTGAGATCAAACTAATAATTTTTTATAAGTTTTTTCCATGTACAAATTTTGAAAAATTTTAAGAATTTCCGTAGAAACTTTTCTATAGTACTATTAATGCATAGAGTGTAAAGCAGAAGGTACCTAAATTTATTGTTAAAATTAGTATAGAAGAAAGCAATTTTTTCTGTAAAAATCCAAATGAGAAATAGAATGCCAAAAACATTCAAATATAACTTTTTTGTCATTCATAAAATTCCCATAACGTTCTTGTTATAAAACTCATGTATAAATCATACTAAACTCCATATAAAAGAATACAAAAAAAGTGTTATGGTATTTACCAATGTAGAGAAGGGAATAACTTCATGGTTATAATTTACTGAAATATTCATAAACAAATACATTTAATTGCCATTACGGTGTAAAAGATTCATACACAATTTATGTGTTATTTTATCGAGAAAAGTTACTTAGTCCTGCATTCAGACAAAAACTGGGAAACCATATCAACACAATATTAAATAATATCGAAGAAAGACAATTTAACAGTAGATTAATAAAATCTAATATCCTCAAAGTATTTTATATATATTTCACTCCACTTTACATATATTAAAATACATCTTACGGTAATACATTATGGCTGTTACACGAATCAACTGTTTTAATTAACAGACCACAGCAAATCGCAACTTCTTTTACCTCTGTTAATTAACATCTCTTTCAGCTTGACCCTAAACTCATATTTCAGAGTCAACTGTAATTTACTTCTTTCTCAGATTAAAGCCACTGCAATTTCCTAAATACAATTTTTCTGGATTATTGTCTGCTTTTTTTTCTGAATTTCAATGACACCTACTCATAAAAAATTAAATCCTAAGCAGTATATATAAATTGCTAAAATTTGATTCGTTCTACAGTTATTATGTTGTTATTGTCATGTTTCTGGGCCTGTTTACTAAAACCTGCACGTGTTTCGACAATTTCTTTTGGATATTAATTTTTACCTCATATATTATACTACCCTTTTAAATGGACCAATGCACTGTATTAGTCAGAACCCAACGGGCATTTAATATATAAAACGATGTATAAGAATTTGATTGACAATAATTTCAATTTTATTTAAATAGTATTATTCTCTATGTCAGCCAAGTACACTTTTAAAAAATTATATCCATTAACAGTATCATTTAATAATAAGCTAAATCATTAAACAATAATTATTTTAACAATAAGAATTTTGTTTAACAGATTGTAAACCTTTTTAAAACAAACTTTAACTTGTTCTCAATTGCCTCAAATGATTAAAAATTTGTAATATAAGTAAAACTTAATTCTTTTAAAATATTTTTATATTATGTACTAATATATGTATTATATATGTATTTTTATATTATCTCTTAATTATTAAAATATAATTTTATTACTTTTACACTTTTATAATTATATAGTTGCTATAATTTTAACTCAAAATAGCAAGAATTTTAACACAAAGCAAAAAACACTTTCTTCATATATTTCATGAAATTAAACGTTATGTAAATCAAAATGTTTAATATCCAAACATAACCAGATGTTAGAAATTTTATCTAAATATTAATATTGTGAATATTCAACACAATATAAAAACGGAATTCAGCAATTTGATTTTCAATAAGAATGCTTTCGTTCTAAGTTGGAAAAAAATGAATAATATTTTCCTGTAATCTCAAAAAAGTAATTAATTTTAAAAGGAAAGAGGTAATTCAAGGACTTTTTTTCAATCCAAATAATAAATTACAGAATATTTATTAAAATTTGTAATAAAAGAATAAAAAAAAACAAATAATAATAATAATTTTGTATTTATTATGACTTTTGGTTTCAAATTTTGTAATTTTATTTCATCTTTTTTACTAGTTTGAGTCAATGTTTAACTATCTCGCTGCGTATTTATTTTATCAAAATATTTTCAAAAATTGCATATTTATTTTATTACATAATATTCAAACATATACATATCATTAAAATACCTCAAAAATATTTCTAAAAAATATTCTATCCATTAGGTCCTAAAAAATGTGTTCAGAATAATGAAATTGAAGAATAATGATATAAAAGCTAAATTTTGAAAATTAATCTTGGTTAAATTGTCATTTATTTTATAAAATACAATAGCAAAAAGTATATACTAATTAAAAATTGTAAAAGACTTACAAAACATTTATTAGAAATGAAATCTTGTACGATAAATTTTGAAACAAGGCTCGAAGCAAAGTCCTACCTCGCAATCCTTGCACCAAAAGTTTTTGTTCCACCTTCAGATTTTTAACAACAGACAGCACACTATCTACGAGGCTATTTCTTGATGGGATTTGGGTTATATGGCTAGCAAAGTGTAGAGCAGTTACTCTAACATGTCTGTTACTCTCTTGTAACAGTTAGTCTCTTTTACTATTATTTGAAACATAACATCATCAAAATAAAGTTCAAAATAGTTCAAAATAGTTGCATTATTCGCCATAGTGAAATTTAGTTCAGGATTTTCAAGGAAAGGAAATGAAGAAGGAGCTGGTGGAATATTATGCATATCAGTTTTGCACCATTGTCGAACATTTTTAATAGAATATAAATTTTCAGATTCATCCCTATCCGCAGAGGAATCCGAGAAATTCTCATGAGTTTCGCTATACCTATCTTCAATATACTTGAAATAAGAGTCAGATGTGCTATGAGTGTCGGAAATATTGTCAGGAGTATAGGTTATATCACTCACGAAATGCTTCCTGCCAGACATCTTTCAGCTATGAAAAGCGCGCTGAAAATGTTACAAAAAATTCTGCTACATTTTGCAGAAATGTGGACAGTAAAAGTCATCTGCTATTTTACCGCTAAATAAACGATTAAAAATCCCAGTAAAGCCAAAATTACAGAATAAACAGTTAAAGAGACGGGTTGCACATTTTAATAGATGGCTAAAATGCATGCCCGCTGAAATCGCGCGTTGCGCAAATTTTGCTACATCTATGTTGCCCTTGGAAATCGCGGGATGCGCAGCGAGATGGTTAAGTATCTGTAATATGTATAACATAAAAAATAAAATTATCATTTATAAATTTCAAACAACGGAAATAAATGGATATCTACAATATGTGTTTGTGATATATTGGATAATTATTATTATTTTCAGTTGTTCGTGTATGCTTCCTTCGTTTATATTTAGAGTTGTTTTCAATTACTTTACATAGTTTTACAAAAAGTATACTAAATCTTAAATGGATTTAATTCTTAGAGGTGAGAACTGCGATGTACTCTTCACCTAAAACGGTAATGATGAACCTTTATAAAATTTAATCAAACTTATTTTTGTGAAATGTAAGCTGAGTTTCAATGATTTGTGAAACATCGAAAATTTCTTAACAAAATTTCAGTTAATTTCTTTTTGATTCTCACCTTTAAAATCAACTAAAAATGTTTTTGCTTTATATATTTTACAAATGTTACTTTTGCAAAACAGATAATTTTAGAATTATTTTCATAGAAAATGAAATCAAGAATTATGTAAAATTTGCAAGATTGAAGATATAATTGTCCTATTTTTGTGGGAACTAAATTTAAATAGCTATATTATTTTTAGAGAGTGTAAACCGTTTAATCCAAATTATTTTTTAAAAAATACTTGAAATGTAGCGATTTATATAGTATAGTAACTACTAGTAAATTATTATTTATATTATTTATTATTATACCGAAAAATTCACAATACATTTCAATCATTTATTTAAAAATTGTTCAGAATTTATATCGTTATGATTTGGGAAACACATTTACAGAAAACTTTGTAACTGTTCTCTTCAATCTACCTTCCGTGCTGTGTGACCTTTTTTCTATGAGAAAAGTGGTTTTAGTCGCTCCACTTCATTATTTTAACACAATAAAGGAAAACTTATGAACAATAACAACTTAATTTTAATATTAACGGTAACGAGAAAGACAGGTTTTTAGCTCTCTATTATCCTAATTCAATGCCAAGATGTTCGTCCTTGTACTCAAATCAGCCTAAAACAACTTCATTTCAGCTCTTATTTTCTCAATCTCTTTCTTTTCACTATTGTTCGCTATAAATACATCTTCGGTGTTGCCTTCCCAAAATACTCTTCTCATTTTTCTTTACAGACAGCACACGATTATCCACCGTCATAGAAAGTGAGTAGACAGTTTTAGAATAAGTTCAGAAATTCATTTCTCATACCTGAAAGTTAGTTCTTTTGTTCATAGTCATACCATACATATTTTCTATCTGCTCTCTGTCAAAAAAAATCTGTACTGGCAACAAAAAAACTACAGATATTTTCTTCCATCCTTTTTAGTTATTATTTATGTTAAAACTTATTATTTACACCATATTTAATTAAAACCATAAACACCAAGAAAGAATGCCGAATGGTTGGGTGTCTGATCGTCGGTACCAGAGTTTGTGGGTTTGAATCCCACTATGGCATGGATGTTCGTAGCCGTTCGGAATCAGCTTTAAACAGTTGGTCCCGGTCTCATTAGCCCCCGTGTGCAAAACAGTAGACTGTAGTGCTCCAAAACAAACCAAACCAAGAAAGAATAACAGCATCATACCCATTCGACCATTGTTC
>CM063498.1:126910541-126925541 GCA_032207245.1 Pardosa pseudoannulata
ACTAGTCATTTTCACCGCAATTTATATCTAGCTCGATTGTTCTCCAGGTACCTGTAGGTTACCAGCTATGTCCCGGTAACTCAGAAAAGCAACTAGAGATAATATGACTTTTAAAGCCAGAGAGCAGTATATTCGGAAAATAGAATAAACTTAGATTATTAATATAGATTTCATTTATAGATAGATTTCATTTTAAAATAGGATATATATAACTTACTTAGATACTTTGGTCAAACTATCTTTATTTTAGAATCTCAAGTATCTTTTTTTTCTACCTTGGAGAGGTGGAGTATTATTTTAAAGAAATGGGTATTATTAAACCTTCTTCAAGGTAAGTCTTCAGAGAGATAAAGTTTAAGGTAGAGGTTATTTCTAGAATTTTTCCGTGGTATAAATCCATTTTATAATTCAATGTCCATTAACATTAAAATGACGGGACTAGTCATTTTCACCGCAAATTTATATCGAGCTCGATTGTTCTCCAGGTACCTGTAGGTTACCAGGTATGTCCCGGTAACTCAGAAAAGCAACTAGAGATAATATGACTTTTAAAGCCAGAGAACAGTATATTCGGAAAATAGAATAAACTTCATAGATTTCATTTTAAAATAGGATATATATATATATATAACTTACTTAGATACTTTGGTCAAACTATCTTTATTTTAGAATCTCAAGTATCTTTTTTTTTACCTTGGAGAGGTGGAGTATTATTTTAAAGAAATGGGTATTATTAAACCTTCTTCAAGGTAAGTCTTCAGAGAGATAAAGTTTAAGGTAGAGGTTATTTCTAGAATTTTTCCGTGTTATAAATCCATTTTATAATTCAATGTCCATTAACATTAAAATGACGGGGCTAGTCATTTTCACCGCAATTTATATCTAACTCGATTGTTCTCCAGTTACCTGTAGGTTTACTGACATTCCCTCATTAGTCATATAACAAATTGTTTATTTTGGATAAATGTTTATTACAAACTTTGTAAACTCGCCGAGCGATCTGCGAACGTTCTATTTCCAACTGTAAGTCATTTGGGTATGATTTCGCATTGGTCTCGTATAAGGAGAAGGTATGGAGACGAAATAATCAGCCATAGAGGATTAAAATTAACAACGTTGATTTATTACAACAAAAAAAATACTTAAAGAAAAATATATGTAAAGTCGTCCAGAAAGGAGATCACTCTAGGCAACCTCTCATCTGAAAGTTCCACCGGGAGTCCCTTCCCGTTTTTCCTTTTCTAAACAGGAAACCTCGGTTTTAGGGGAGACAGACACCCCCCAGTTGACCTTCGTCCTTGGAGTAGCCGACGCAGTCACCCAAAGAACAATTTTTTCTTTCTGTCGGTGCATTGACGAAACGGCAGATTTGACAATTCTAATCGTCCGTGCGTCAAAAGGACCATTACTGCCGTTTTCCAATTGTTCGGCGTTTTGAAATGTTCGGCGCCTTACAATGAACCAAAAGAATAAAAGTTCGCCCGACCACCGACAGAGACGGACTCGACTATTACAAACCTATCAAACTTACTAAAGGTATTTCTTTAAAGATACAGTATTTAACACTAGATTTACGGATGTTGATCATATACCTATTTTTACTGAAGTGAGCCAATTTGACTCATACAAGAAAAGTAAAGTTTTATGCAAATAAAATAGTTTCAAATTAATTTAGATGAAATGTTTATTATCAAAAAATTCTTAGAAAACATTTTTACATATAAAATCTGTTTTTGAAACAAGCTTTCTGCAAACATTTCACATTACATTTATCACAATGGTTTCTACATCTGTTTCTTTTGCATAACTGTTGAACTTTACATTTCTTCCGTGTGTCAGTAGCATGAATTTCTGTCATTGGAATGGAAGTGTTCTCGACTTCTTCCCTGTATTTACTTCTTGGCTCTTCAGCCAATTGGAAAATATCACAGGCCTGATAGGACCAATAAATTTCATCTTATGTTATTAACTGTTAAACCATTCTATGAGTCAAATTGGTTTACAACAGTGAAAATAGGTATACCACATTTGATAATGCGAAATAAAAGTGACTGCGAGGAAGGGGAATGAAAGTTTACGTATATTTTATTACTTAACTAAAAACCAACGTATGTTTTTGAAAAGTGATATTACAGTTTTATATATATATGTTGTACCCTGAATGACACCCAACACCAGGTTCGCTGTGCGCATCAGGCAACGTGTAGTCTTCGACGAGACCCGGCGAAGGACGGACGTACGATTGACCTGGAGAGACGTTTGTGGGTTTTGGAGAGCGGCGGACGACGGCTCTCTCAGCATGTAACAGAGCTTGCAGACGGCAGCTCTCCCATCAATTACAATTAACTGGAATGGCGCAACTAGATCAATTTATTTTCATTTTATTTCTTCATTAAATTGTGTTCGTCAGATTAAGTCTGAGTTAGTTTTATTCTGAGTATATATATATAACTTAATATATATAACTTAATATAATATATATAACTTAATTCTATTAAGTTTCTTTTAATTAAAGATCTACGGTTCAGAATACTTTTAAAACTTAATATTTCAAACAATCCGAAATATATTTTAAACTTTTAATAGAGTATTTTAGAGTATGTTTAATAGAGTATGTATTGTTCATGAAAAGCAATTTTGTTGGTATTAGGCTCAGAAAAGTTGTACAGGGCCTCCGAGGCTCGTCGCGAGTACTCGTGTAACTCCAGGAAGCGCAAGTCCACGCATGTTAATAGATAATTCTTTAAAGTATAAATAAAATGGTTTTATATTCATAAGTAGGTATACAGAAAAAGGTATGAAAATGAGGGTCATAGAACATCTCTTCTAAAAGCCTTCAATAATTTTCTTTGTACGTGAATGAAGAACTATTTTTTAAGTTTCAAGATTCTTTATTATATATACTTCAAATACATCATTAAGATATAAATTGTCCCTTTTTTACTAACGGGAATTTGTTGTTTTCTATAGGAGAAGAAGCTATTCTCTTCTTATTTAATGTTTTACATATACCTGATATAAAATTATCACCAAAAATTACCGAGTATTCAAAAAAACGAATTGAAGAAAAATGAAGGTGACAAAATTATACTAAGTTCTGATTAGGTAAACTACTTATATATTTATTCTGGCAAAAGTTTCAAAATAAGTTATGAAGTTTTAGCTAGAGTGCCTGAAGAAATAAAGAATACCGATCTTAGGTGGCGGAGGGAGTGTAGAATATCAGCACCATTTGTTTCTGAAATTAATACAATATATTTAAAACTGCATTAATATAAATTCCATTGTTGCGTAAGTAGACAGCAGTAATCCGTTTATTTGTATAATGTTCTGTCTTTTATTAACTTATTTTTAAATTGTCTATCACATTTCACTCGCCCACTTCAGGGCAATAACTGCTTGAAACGTATATTAAATTTTAGTATCCGAATCAAATTTCCCTGTAGATTGAAACGTACTTACATTTATATATTAAAAAGCTTTATTTTAAAAATCTTTCACTAAGATTCAGCAGTTAAACTAGCTAAAATAATCACTTTTAATAATACAATATAGTAGCAATAATAGTAGAATTTAGACTTTATAGAATTTGAAAATAATTTTAGATATCCATCATTCTTATGTTTATGGTTATATCTTATTAAAAATCTGAATTCTTCCATTTGTATTTTATTCAAATTTTAAGCTAATTTAGTGATTTACCCATGTAGATATATTTTGTAATTATCATTCCAAACCAAAATCATTAAATGATTTGAATATTTTTTGCAGAGTGGTAGAAAGTTATATCTTATATTACGTAAAAGTTTAAATTGTAAACAAACTAAATATTTTGAGGAGAAAAGGAATATCCGTTATTATAAAAGTTAATGATGCATTCAAAATGTATCTTATGCTGAATCATTATTTCTTAACATGGTACTTTTAAAATAAATGCAGAATAGTTATGGGAGTATCAAGTAAAAGTTCACTTTTCTAAATACGTTTATCTTCTAATTTTAAAAATATTATTTCTGTTATTTCAGACAAAATGAAATTTAAATCTTTCTTTTTATTAGTTAAATTGGTTCGTACGTAAATATCTGATTAGTTTTAAACATATCATTTATTCATTAGTTTCTAACGTGAGTGAATATTCAGAGATTCTTAATAATAATAGATCAATTGATAGAATACATTATTTATTGAAGCTGATGTCACAGTTATTAACAAATGAAGTCTAAGAACAAACTTTAAAAAAGTTTGTTCTTAAACTATTAAAATAGTATTATTTACTGCTTTTAAATAAAGCAGTAAATAATACTATTTTAATAGTTTAAATATATTTTCTGGGGAATATTATATCTATTTTCCTAGAAAATATAATTTCTTTAACAAAGTCTTAGTGAAATATCAGAATGAAATTTTTCCATTCTCTAAAATTTCTAAATACCAAGAGTTAGAATTGATTGGTAATATTTTTAATCTTATAAAGATAAATCTTAAATTTAGGAAGACATATGTAGATTACTTTTACACTTACCTATAATCCTCATAACATTTTGACAGTTTCTTTTAATATATCCCTCATTAATATTTAAAATAAAAATTTTTAGATACATAAATCAGGAAGCATAATATCGGGGATAATATTACAGGAAGCATGTAGCTAGAAAGTGAAGGTCGGATAGATAACTAGTTTTCTTTATTTTATAAAGTAGTTTTCAGTTTACATATAACAGTTCAACTATTTTCTAATTTGCACCTTGAAAAATGGCATATTAAAGTAGTCTGCTTTTTACAGGTGGCTAAAATCTCTCACATTGAATATACTGCTTTCTCTAAATATTGAAACATCTGTCTTGAGACTTTCTGTCAATATTTGTATCTTACTTTGCATTTTGTGTCAAATCTGGCACAAAGGTTTTCTCGAATATATTTTGGCATTCAACTTTCCATGTTTTGATTCATCATTATACCTGATTTCATAAGACGCTTGCTTCTCTCACATTAGAATGCTATTCACTCGAAACAATGGAACAACTTTCTGCTTGCTTTCTCTCATACCATTTGTGTCTTGCATACATTATCGTTTGGATTTTAATGATATTTTGTTATCATGGATTCTAGTATGATGGAAAATGACGCTCTGTTTCATTACACTTTTTACAGTACTCTTTTACAAACGGCTGATTTCTCTAGCATTACAAATACTTTTACTTACAGCTGTTTGTATATTTTGCGTAACTATTTGATTCTTACTTTAGCTTTATTCTTATTTTGTATTTTTCCAGTATTTTTTAAAGTAAGGCTCTTTTTAATTCAGCTTTAAATGTGTTACCTTTTACAAGCCGCGAAGTTATCTCGCTTTCAGAATACTGCTCGTTCTAAACGACGAAACATCTATCTGCTTAAATTTTTAGATCTTATACCATATTTTTTATGATTTCACCATCATGAAAAAACATTTTTTGGCTCTCTACTTTTACATTCTATTTTAAAACATTCAAGCTACTTTTGCAAACAGTGGAGTTTTTTTTTATTTTACTTATTTTCTCTTTCTTAAGTCATGTATCATAACTGAAGAACTAATGGGATAGTTAAAAATGTACACATTATAACAAGTTCAGTAAAAACGAAAATTAGATTACGAAATTAGAACGAAAATTACATTAATACATAGTTCAGGAACGAAATTTTTTTGTGGATGGAAGATTTTGTTTCTTACACTTACCTGTGAAGCATGTTACCTTTGGTTTATTAATGCTAAAAATAGAAAGATAAGAATATTTTCTCATAATTACAATTTAATTAACTGAGAATTTTCACTCGAATAAACAAACAGTAAAACATCATAATAAGATAGAGCTTTTAAGATTTATTTCGGATTTTGGGTATTAAAAATTCAAAATTTTAATTCAAACAGAAACATTTTCATGCAAATCGCATTTCCAGGATAAATTCACAGCTTTATCATTGTTATATTTTTGATTATTTTTTTTAATCTTTTGAAACTTTTCAGGTGTTTTTAAATTAAAATTATCAATCATTTTTAGTTACTTCTCCATGTTTATAAATTGCACATCTATTGTTTAAAAACCATTCAAGCATTTGATTAGCTCATACAACAGATTGATCGAAAGTTACAGTTTAACGTGATTAAACCATTAAATTTTAAAAAGAAACTATTTTGTAAAACAGCATATTTTATTTGTTGAAAAGTTAATAGTGTATTCAGAATTTTATCCTTATGAAATATTGTTCCTTAATATTTTTTTTCTTTTTGCAGAAATGCAGAATTATTATAAAAAAAATTCTTAAGACTGCACTTTTATTTTATACTTTAACTTTGAAAATATTCTTTCTCTTATGTCAATCAGAAGGAGAAATGATTTATTTTTTATTCATAAATTAAATTGATTGCTTTGAAAATATGTACGTAGTTTACGTAACAAAATTTATTGAGTCAGCGGAATTTACAAAAAATAAATTTTCTGTGTTAATAGTAATAGTATAATAAATTGGTTTTATAAATGACCAACGCAGTTTTCATATTCAGTATAAGTAATTTCAAAACCAACTTACTTTAAAGAAAGTAACACAAATACTTAAAAGCATAAATAAAGTCTAGTTAAAATTTGATTCATTATTTAGTTCAAATTTAAGTCCTTTTTTCTGTTAAAAAAGACAGTTTCTTTAAACTGTTTCAGTTACTATAAAAGAAAATGCTTGATAAAATATTTTATGTTTTAATGTTTTTTTAAAAGTTTAAACAAAAATATATAAAAATGAAAATAATGAACATTTCATTCAAGAAATGAATATTTTTATTTGAAGATATCTGTTCATCTGTTCTTTTAAAATAATAGTTAAAACCTTAAGTGCTTTTCTGTTAGTATAACAACTGCCAGTTTTTATTTGATTATATTATCAGGCTATATTTCATTAGTTCATTATCAAAATGAAAACTAAATAAATGTGTTATACGTTTTATGATAATGCTGTCTTTTTTTTAACTTGTTTCGGTCGTTAGCGTAATAGAAGAAAACATCTTACTACTATTGCAAAATAAGTCGAATTCATCTTAAATGTATTAATTACACAGGCCTACAATGAAAAAAATACAAGGGATGTGACAACTGAACTTTACGTATGTTTTAGTACTGGTTTTGAAAAAAAATCATTAAAAATATTTTTCACGTCATATTTTCTAAAAAAATTCAATTTCATGTGTATTTTTATGAATATTTCTCACGTATTTTGCTTTTCGACTTTGATATTTTTCTTCGCGTTTTGACATTATTTTATCGTGGCGAAACCCTTAAAATACCCTTCTGTGGTAAACTACAAAAGCGCAATTAGTATTTAAGGCCTTTTAAAGCGTCATTGTTGATTCGGGTCACGAATTAGACAAATTCGTAATAGCCTGGAAACGCGCAATGTCCCTCTTCACTATCCTTCCATCCCGTCGCAATACATGTCAACCTATAGAGAAGCACAAATCCTTATCAGTGACCTCATGTAAACAGCAGTACTTACTCTGTGAAATTGGCTTCGAGTTCGAGACGCTGTTCAAATATGCCTGTTGACTTTTGCGACAAATATAGTGTCATTAAAAATGAAAGAGAAACATCACAGGCTACGTAAAACGGCTTTATTTTGCGTATTTTGGCATGAAACTTGGAGACCAGCAGTATGTATATCAATTTTACAAAATATTCTAAGGTCATGAAAAAAAATGAAGGTCATTTTCGAAATTAGCTTACCAAATAACTTAAAATAAGGAAAAAATTCCTCTTGTATTTTTCAAAAATTTCAGTTTTGTAAGCCTGTGCTATTAAGAATTACTCAAACCAAAAGATCCATAGTAGCTCTGTCGGTAAAATCATAGATCTCATAAACGGAAAATTGTACATTTGAGACTTATGCCGGCCAAGAATCCGCACAGTTCATTAATAGCAGTTGGAGTATAGGTTCCTCCAAGATCCTCGAAGTACCGAAACCATTGGTCGTAGGCAAAGTCTGGGATCCTTTGACCGGTCCTCCAATAACGAGTGCCCAGTTAGGGCAATGTAAAGCGTCTGATAACATCCTATTAGCTGCATATGCTTCTCCGGGTGGTGCTAAATAAGAAACAACTTCACATCTGTGTTTTTCAGAGAGACTTCTGTATTTCTAGTTGCATTTAAATCAAAATCAGACTAAAAGGTAATTGGGAATTAACTAGTTGATATGTAAAATAAGATTTTACAGATCAATTAAAAATGCAACAAAAAAGGCATGAATAATAATGTAACATATTCTTTCTGTAATACATTATATATCTTTCTGTGCATATAACAGATGACATTAATGAAAAAAGAACTCTGTTGTTTCTTCATTAATATAGAAATTCCTTTTTTTTTTTGTATTTACTAACATGAATTTATAAAGTGATACTCGAGACAAAAGAATATCAGATATAAGAAAGAGTCCAGTTCAACAACGCGAGCTCGAAACTGGCCTAGAGGCGAAAGCGGAGTGACCCTCTTGACCAATGGGGTCTAAGGAGGGGCACTCACTTCACTTTCACCTCTAGGTCACTTTCGAAGCTGGCGTTGTTGAACTCTAACTCTTTGTTACATTCCAGATATATGCGGGCCTCCTCAGAGAGAAAGCAAGGAAGAAAGAGTGTGGAGCTTAATTTCTTCTGTACCAGTTATTACACCATTTCTTTTTTATACCAAGACGCCACATTTGGAATATCTTCGACAGAGTGTGGTCCCTTTGGCATAATGTACTAATTAGTATTTTTATTTCCTATTTACACCTTTATTTATATTCAAATGAAACAAAATTCACCAGGAGGAATTAATTTTTTTTCAATTTTGTATTTTCTCACGAGTACTGCACTTATACGTGCATCTGGCCTAGTCGCTCAATCGGTCTTCTCCTCAACATCACACATGGTCAGTATGATTATAACATTTTTAACAAGTATAAATAAGTATGTTTTTGTTAACTTCTACATGATCATAACGAAAACATAGAGAAAATAAATGTGCTTAGCAAATTTTCATGCTGGTATCCTCTACAATTGCTTCTTACAGTGAATCATTTTACATTTATTTTTTTCTAATTATTGACATCAACGTATAAGCGAATTTTCTTTTGAAAATTATTCATTTAAGACCATATAAACTCAACAGAAATAGATTGCATGAATTAAATGTTTTTTATGCTCCATTTCACAATTCGAGCAACAAAAGGTATAACTAAAATAACTTAAATAAAAGAAACTCTCTGTAAATTGCATTTAAAAATGCAATTATAGCTTTATTATTTCTATCATTATGATTACATCTTTTTTTAAAAAATACTATTTTCTTTCATGCGTTTCAAATCAAAATTTTTAAGCCATTTTAGTTAGTTATTCTAATAGAAAAAATTTTATAATTAGTATTCTAAAATCATTTAAGCGTTTGAATATATTTTGCAAAACAGTGATCGAAAGTTAAAGCTTATCTTCAATAAAAGACAATTACAGAGAAAAAAACTTTATTTGCCTGAAAAAGTAATTTCGTTTATTATAAAAGTTAATGATGTATTCAAAATTATCTTTTGTGGAATCATTATTCGTAAATATTACATTTTTAAAGGAAATGCAGAATAATTATGGAAGGATATAGCACAAAAGATCACGTTTTTAATTCAGTTTTTGCTTTCAATTTAGCAACCATTTTTTTCTACTTCAGACAAAGGAGTAAGAATTGTTTTGTATTTATTAACTAAATTGGATCCAATGTAAAGATAGTTTGAGTAAACAAAAATTACTCCTTAGTTTATTTTCGCAATAGAATAATTAATGAATTAAGCTATTTGTTATAATCATAATAGTTTAACAAAATAAACATATTAGTTACTAAAGCCTTTTTACCGTCAATAGAATAAAGATTTTACTATTCAAAATATTATGAAGAAATAATAAAAATACTTTTGTAATATTGGATTATTCTCTAGGAAGCATGATGCGAAATATCTAAGCCGTGTAAATATATATCTGTAGTGGGAAAGAGTTGGTGTAATAATAGATATAAATGGTTTTTATTTAAATATTTAATAACTAGCATATAAATATTTTAAATTCTAGTAAATGAATTCGTAAGTTCATAAAAGTTTGTAAATTTCATATGTCTAAGGTCATTTGTAGCCTCTTTTTCATTCACGGTTACATCAAATTCTTGTAAAATTCTACTACTGTTTAGTTTAGTTGATACTTTATTTATATATAAAATGAAACTTCAACTATTCACAATTGGTGAATCATAAAATGGAAAAATAATGACTGATATATAACATATTTCCTATGATACTAACAAAAACAGTCGATATTAACTCAAGAACAATTCTGTATGTTTAAAAACTCAGACAAATATCCGTTGATGGCAGTATCCGTTTCATTACTAGAAAAACAGTCTTCAGATAGTGAAAATAATATTTTAAACAAGCTGATTCAAAAAGAGATGTGTTGACAATCGAAAGCATGTATAGTATGCAGAAAAATGTCATTGTTTCACAAAATAGATTTCAAAACCTTCTCAGCTTAAGGACGGTTTTCATGGTTGCCTAAAAAACGTTAAACAGAGAGCCAATTGTAATTCGTAACAATGACATTTGCTTTTATAATTCTTGCATACCTCTGAAGAGATGTATCATGACATTTTCGTTATTATTAATAAATTTTAATGCACAAATCAGCGAGTTTCCTGAGGCAAGAAAGCGAATTGAAGTTTAATAGTTAGGAATCAACGTAGATGTTTGAAAGTATTTGATGAATTTCTGTATATTAGATTTTTGTAGACTAGTTCTAATGAAATGGACCATGAGAGCTCTTATTTTTGTTGACAAAGTGAATAAAAATAAAAATATATCTAATTTGACATGTGTTAGATAGTTCTTAGATTTCGGTATTTAAAAATATTGAACAAAATAACTTGTCATAAAATTATAGTAATAACACAAAGATTAATCGAGGTATGGAATATTCTAACTTTATTTACCTATTCTCCAATTTTAGAGATAACCAGGTATAGATCCAAATCCTAGAAACGAGTCGAAATTTCAAGAGGATTCACGGAAATTCCATCTGAAGAGTGGACTCGAGTTCTGGTAGAGGGTCAATAGAATAAAACCGAATACCAAACTTTGTTCTCTAAAAAAATCGCAGCAAAATCTCACTGATATCAAGATAAGAGGTCTGACACCTCAGTGTGTTGTAATTCCTCATAATGATCATCTCACCATGTTTCAACATACCTAGTCTTCACGGATTCCATTGTTCCTCTTAGAATAGAGGATTTCACCAGGAAACTGAAAAATAAAGTATAAATTATTGACTATGCGAGAATACTATGAAAATAGTCGCCTGATATAAAAAGTGGTCCCAAACCATTCTAAGATTTCACTCCACATGGAATCATATATCCCACTATACTTCTATAAAGGAACCTGAGAGGGAATATGGGATAACTCTGAGAGTATTCAATAAGAGAACACATGAACTGGGGTTTGAAATAATGTAAATCATGATTCCTCAAGCCAGGCTATCTGTTTCAATTGCTGTTGTGTCCAGATTAGTTGGTCTCGCCATCACATTCGTCGCTTCTTGGCATTCATTCTTCGGCAACAAGACAAGAGGTAAATAGTTTTGGTAGTTGGGTTCTGGATCTGGGGGTTCATCTCGGAGGTAATCGGCAGTGTTGGCGTAAGCCGACTATCCTCTTCAAACCTTGTTTGTCCCTGTCTTTCAACTCCAATTCTTGCTCAGCGTTCTGTTTCAGCGAAGGACCTTTTTTCTAAAGGACAGTATTTTATACAACTTGTCATAACTATTTACAAGAAGAATCATGAAATGTCCATTAGGGTTGGCTATCCATGGAAGTTAAAGTGAGTCAAGCTTTAATATTCTTGCTTCTTCGCACGTCAGACATAGTAGCACTTTGCTGGAAAGATATTTTCCTTCTATAATTCTTCCAACGGAACATGTTCAACACTGATAAATTCATTCTCGCATACACTAGGTGCCAGACTGTAACTATGTATATCGTAATGGATGATTTTTTTTTACCTGTTCTAGGACATACATATATACATATATTTTATATATATATATATATTTATATATATATATATATATATATATATATATATATATATATATATATATATTATATATATATTATATATATATATATATATATATATTTATATATATATTATATTATTATATATATATTATATTATATATATATATATATATTATATTATATATATATATATTATATTATATATATTATTATATATATATACTATATATTTATATATATTATATATATATATATATATATATATATATATATATATATATATATATATACACACACAAACCTATATCCAGCATAATGTTTGTTATAATAAATACTATCTAATCAATAACACATATTATTCCTAAGATCAATATAATAAAGTAAGAATCAGTAACTTTTTTAGATTCGTTTCCAATTACCTAATAAAAAGTAAAATTCAGAGTCTTCAAAAGAAATATATTTTCTTCCTGAATAAGAATAAAGAGGTATAAAAAGTGTTCTCTGTAAGGAATTCTATACAGGATATCGAAAGTATTTCATTCTTTAATCACTCGTACAAAGAAACATTTTCCTTTGAAACATAACTTCAAAGAAATGAATTTCTTTTTACATTATTTTAAGCCAATAAATGCATAACGAACTGCGTGTTAAAAGTAATTTATTAATTGGAAACATATGAAGAGGTCTAAAGCTTTTTCTGTGTAGTTATGTTCTGAAGTGAAAGAAATTCTGAGATTATTTAGAATATTTCTAGTGTTGAATTATATCTATATAATTTAAATGTCATTTTAAAAAAATTGAATATTTATTCGAAAATGTATATTGTGAAAAATAAGACACTGAAAGTACAGTTTCGAAAAAGGATATTATTACATTTCTTAGTTGTTAAACCTCGGAGTAATAAGAATTTCAATAAAACTATACACGAAAGAATTGCTACAATTATTTCTCAACTATAGTATAATTTTTAACTTAATGTTTGTATGAATATTTTTTCTGACATTTAGTCTAGTATGAACGAAAATATGTGCTGACAGAGACAAAACAAAAATAAATATATGTAACATAAATATATATTTATGTATATAATTCCATCTACTGTCCTCAGTTATAATTTATCTTACTGAAAATGTGCAGTACTAGAATCAGTATAGAGAAATGTTGAATGAATCATTTAATCCCCGAACACAAATTCATTCTATATGTCCTTATTTGAATAGCTGTTTTGACAGCCATCATTTCTATGTACTAGACAGCTTTGGCCTCAAACTGAAAGTTATCCAGTAGTCATTTTCATATGCATACAATTTCGTATGTTAACAATGTATTAACAGAAACTATGTCAACCTGCTTTTTTATTACAATATGTCATTTTATCAACATCGATCTATTGCTAACATCTAAATGATTTTGTTATAAATTTATTACAGTCATTATTGTTTTTATGACATCTGGATTAAAACTCCTTCTACCAAAGTAGCAAATGCTATATCAGTGGTAATTTTAGGTTTGCATACTTTTTAGAGTATGGAATGTTAAATGCATGTACAACAAAATATGCATCTCAATAATGCACAACTTCCGAACTTGATATGACATACATACTTTTTCTGAGATACTATTGCTTTTACATCCAGTTCTCTTGTTCCTGGTATTTTAACAGAAAGCATGTTGTTATGTCTTATAATAAAATGAATATCCATTATATGTTTATAAAAACGAAATGAAATATCTTCAAGATCATTAAATAAAATATAATATTACGTTTGTACGAGAATTAAGTTACAAAAAGGAGAAATATGAAACTTAGGAAAACAATATTATTTTTCTGCTGTCTAGTAAAAGCATAATAGAATGTTTTTCTTAAAGCTTTATTACAAAGTCTCCACCATATTTTTATGTAGTTGTTTCTATAATGATACATATTTTCAGGGTATATAAGGAAAAATATTTGTACCTAGCTAATCCTAAAATGATTATCTAGATTGAATTCATATTCAAAACCAAAGAAGTTATTGAAACCTGATTTTGAAATATATCATTTCTAATGTAAAACTTTCTGCTTGCTTTACATTTATTATTAATATCGTAATATTTCAAGTATTGTAAATTATATTATAAAATATGTTAAATATTTATTCTGACAGAGAAAATATGTTACTGTTGAAAAAAGTCAAACTTTAAATTAATCTCAAGCATTTATTTCATTCTAATATAAAAAAGGAATTCTTTTAGTATTAAATATAACTCTTGAAAATACAGAAAAACCTTTTAAGGTACAAATTGCGTAACTCCATTTATTTTCTCAAATTCTGTAATTCCATTTAATAGAATTCTATTTCTATAACATTAAATTGAGTCAACTATGAAAATGGATTTGGTTAGTCCACCTTATACACATAAAAATAAACTTTTGCTTTATTCTAAGCCCCATTTGTGTTTTAATGTATAACAATAAACAAAAAGAATATCCCAAGAGAAAAATGTCTGGTAAAAGAAATTTTATGGTATGTTTTTTTTCCCTTATTTGAGATATGTGCAGCGAATAACGGTATAACAAAGACAATCGGACTAAAAATTAATAACATCGTTTAGCCCGTTGGATTTATGTTATTTCTTTTTTTGATCAATATTCGCAAGAAATTTATTGCTCCGTAATTTAAAGCAGCTTTATTAAATCTATTCTTTTCCTTAAGCCTCAAATTTTTTTGGGGTTTATTCAGATAAGGAGATGGTGGAGTTTTACAAAGTGTTTTCATAAATTATTTACGGAGAGTTATAAAACATTGTACGCATATAAATTAAAATGTAAATTAAATAATTTATTGTAGTATATTTTCTTAAAATTAGGTAATACTTTTAAAATATTCATTTTTAAGAAAACTTGTTGGTTTTG
>CM063498.1:126928041-126950541 GCA_032207245.1 Pardosa pseudoannulata
AATTTTCTTCTTGTGTGTAATATAACATATATTGGTTTAATTGCTTTATTATCTATAATAATAATTTTCAGTAAAACATGTTTGAATGGTTCCCATACTAATACTCTCAAGGGATGAACTATATCCGGTTTCCATATTAATCAAGTTAAAACAAATGATTGTGAAAATTAACTCTTAAAGGGCTCAACAAAGAACTGTATACGGTCATCCGATAAACTCTGAAAACTCTGTCAAACTCTAAAAGTGACTTTACACAATATTTTGACATTTCTGAAGAAAGATTAATGATTATTCTTCTCAGGGGGTTGAAAAAACTTTCAAACACTATGCTTGAATCTTTTCAACAGGTTACCTGTTTTGTAATTTAGTTTAAGATAGCTAAATTATAATTTTAAACTAAATTGTAGGAATTCTATATGAAAAATTTACTTTTCATATAAACTGTATTTTGTTGAATATTTTTATATTTTTACTAGACGGTTCACGCACTGTTTCCAATGTGCATAATTTTTAAAAACACATTTAGATACTTTTATTTCATTTAAATTATTGCGTATAAAATAGTTATATTTAGCAGTATTTACAACTTATGAAGGAACATTAAAGAAAAATATCTCATTTTTGGTATTTTCTTATCACATGCCATTTTCATAATGCTTACCATAAAATAATACTAAAGCTACAATAAAACCCAGTATTAAACCACAAAATGTGAAAGAATTAGATTAATGCCAAAATTTCGAAAAATTAGCTTGACCACTACAATTTTATTTAATCAGTTAGTTTGGCACAATTTTAATTATACAGCATTTTTAAAGAAGAATTTTCTATAGTCAAACTTTATTTTGGATAAAAATATTTAATGTAAATATTCTTATTTGTAGAATACTTACTAGTTTTAAAGTGGTTAAGCTATTTGTATCACCTTGTGAACTGATACTAAGAGTTAATACACTTTATTAACATATTTTGTTGTTCGTTGAAATGATAAATATCCTTTATAAAGTTCTTTATACAGAAAATGGAACATATTTTAATACCGATAGGGACCATTTAGATATATCAAAGAATTTATGCTCAAAATTTTTTTTTCACAACATGTGGCTTTGTGTAACAGACACAAAAACCACTGTTTATTTTCATGTACATCATAAATGTTGCAGGAGAAAAGTGTCCTCCCACCAAATAAGAATATTTCTATTTGTGGTAACCAGAAACTTCTTATTTAAGAATGGCATATAGAAAATTATACATTTTCAATAAGCAGTACCTCCTTGCTGAGTTATTTATAGTCACATTCGTTTTAGTTGTTTGAGATTTCAGCTATTGTAGGCTAAAATAAATTGAAGATCCAATTTAGATCGGTATTAATTCTGTTCTCTTTAAGCCAGGAAACAATCAGAAATTATTTATTTCATTGTTAAATAGTAGGAAAATTTTGATAAGCATATTTACTAAAGCAAAGTAATAATCTTTGTTTCTGCTTTGGGATGCCTATAGACTAATTCAAAATGCTATGTACAATATGTCCACAGAATGATTACAGAGTAATGTTTTAGCTATTGACAAGAAACTGAAAACTGTAAGAGAAATTTAAAATGAAAATCCTACTTATTTTCAGTCACTTTGCATATATGTTCACATCGTTTAGGACAATGCTGCATGGTGCAGTTTTTAATTTTATTTAAACATTTATTAAATCTTTAAGGGAAAACAAACTAAAAAAAGAAAATTAGAATACCGCTAAAAGAAATGTATTTTATAGTTTAAAGAAGTGAATCGATAAACTGCTGTATAAATTAGAAATTTTCCTAGCTAATAAGTTTTAATCACTTGATCATTTGGTTAACTTTTTAAATGGGCTCTACTGTACGCATATATATATATATATATATATATATATATATATATATATATATATATATATATATATATATATATATATATATATATATATATATATATATATATATATATATATATATATATATATATATATATATTATATATATATATATATATATATATATATATATATATATATATATATATATATATATATATATATATACATATATATATATATACATATATATATACATACATATATATATACATATATATATACATATATATATATATATACATATATATATATATATATATATATATATATATATATATATATATATATATATATATATATATATATATATATATAATTATTGGGAGTAGGAATTGAAAAAGTGTCCTTTAAATAATTATTTTAATGAATTTCATAATGTTAAAAAAGAATTATTTACAAATGGTTATTTAAATTTTGATAGGAGAAACTTACATTGTGTGGTTTGCATTAGATGGTTAATAACTACAATAAAAAAAAACATGGTATACTTCCAAATTCAGAAAATGTTCCTTGCTTAAAATTTAAAGTTGCTTAGAATCACAGTTTCCCAATTTATTTTTATTTCACCTTAATAAAACGTTAGAAAGTAAATTCCGTTTCAGTTTATTAGAGTTTTGTATAATTTACTTCAACGTGTTTCACACATCATTACGCTAACTTAAAAATTTATTGCATTTGCCAAGATTTCCCAAACAGCGTAAATTGGTATAAATTGTCTGCTGCCTCTGGCAGGATACGAATAGAAAACTAATTTAAGGAAACGTGTATTGGAGCATCCCTTCCTTCCCAGATAATGAAATGTCGATTGTAACATTTTCTGCACTTTTAAGAAGCAAACGAAATTTCCTTCCCTCATTTCTACGGAGTTTACTTGGTTTTAATCAACGTCTGGCGTTCCTTGCCGTGCTTTGCTCTGAGAATGGAAAGAATGCAAATTATTTCACAAAAGTGAACCTAAGTTGATTACTTGCATATACAACGGACATAATGTATTGGAAAGTTAAATCATTAACCTTTGCACTGTTATGAAGAGTGCTGCAGAGAATTAGATTCGTCTAGCAAGATCTCGTTAAGTTCAGATATTGTAGTTTGAAGTTATAATAGGTTTCCATTAATAATTAGTGAGGGTAAAGAAACGTCTTAAAAGATAGGTGCAGCAGTGACGCAGGCATTTCTTTCACATTCATAAGAAAATTATAACAATACTCAGTTCATAACTTGGACATTTTGTATAAATGTTTTTATTGTGTAATTTCTAATGTTTTATTTTATTTTCCATTTGCATGTCATGTTGGTAATATTTTCATTTAGAAGAACAGAACTTTTAGTCGTTAGATTACTTAGCAGATATTATTATTATGTTGTGTTCATCTTAAAAGAAGATAACAAATTGATAATTATATTCATTTAAAAAGTAGTTAAGAATAGTCGCTGTATCCCAGTGTATGGTACGCTATTTTGGCGATTTTTTTGGCATATTTTTGGCGCCATTTCTCGGGCGATACTTATTTTCTCCTTGTCAACTTCACCCTTTCTCTCCCGTTAAAAGATGGTAACCTCGTTCTCTCCTTTGGTTTGTGTGCGTTATCGGAAGTGTTTATGCCTTTGTTAATTTTATGAAAGTGTTTTTTGTCTTTCTAAAATTTTTTAAATTTATTGTTGTTTTGTTGTATTTTCTTGTTTTTGGTGACTATTTTAGGAGCACGACTCCATAGAGTTCACGCTGAGTTTTTAGGTCTAGCACGAAGATACAACGACCGCTCGCCATCGGAACATCTTCGGCGTCACGTTTTCCGATTTTGCGATGGCGAACGGTCGGTGTCCCGCTGCGTGTTAGGCTTAGGTACTTGACGTGTACTTCGCGAAATCGTGTTTCGCCAATAGTCGCCAAAAACAAGACGGCGGACAAGGAGCGTACCGTTCACTGGGAATTAACCAGAATAGTTAATAAATAAGTAAATACAGCAGCAGTTACAATGTTTTAAAGAATATGTAAAGAAATTTTAAAATTAACAGTTTTAAATAGTATTTCCAATACAGCAATTTCATATTTTATAATTTATTTGATATAACAAGGTGACATAAATTTCCAGATAGCAAACACATCTTTCCTATGAGAATACGTGTATAAAGAGACTATTTACCACTATTCAACGGTTTTAACATAAAATCTCGAAATCCAAGAATACAGCATTTATATTTGCCTTTACCTAAGAGCTCGAGCTTTTTCTGCACTAATTCTTGTGATGAGGTGATTTAGATCCGTAATATAATTGATACATTTATACAAGAAGTAAAATGCTCGGGATCTAAATCTGACCTCATCCATCTTTGTAAAAAGACAGAGGACCATAAAATTATATTCTACAGATATTGTTGTCTTGTACAGTGGTCTCGGACGGGTATCTGATCCCAGTCCCAGATTAGAATCCCGTCTCCGTACTTGACATTAAATAAGAATGTACCTTTGTGGAGTATTTAGGAGTTCCTAAGGGACAGTGCTCAATTAGAAGGGATAAGTTTTTTAACGGTGGCGTTCTCAAGGCGGGGTTTAAGCAGACCAATGTATTCTTACAACTATACCGATTGGACGATAACAAGGAAGAGGGGACAAGGTTGAAATTAATAAAATAAGAAAAATCTAAAAATTGAGAAGGTGTTCGGAAGTCCCAAAAAAGGTGTTCGAGAGTGGAGACTAGAGGAGAGTCCGACAGAGGGTGTTCGAGAGTCGAGACTAGAGGAGAGTCCGACAGAAGGTGTTCGAGAGTCGAGACTAGGAGAGAAGTCCGAAGGAACGAGTTCGAGAGTCCAGCCAAGTTCGACAGGAAGGGTTTCTGCATCAAATAGCACGGCCGCACCCCTAAACACTCAGGAGGAAGCCCCTGACCAGTCCGACGAAAGATCCATAGATACTCAACAACCAGTAGTGTTCCGGGCACACCATTTTCATTCCCCAAAGGTACGCCCTTTTACATACATTTTGAAATTGAGATTAGGTCCTCTCTCTATGTACAAAATTACTTAAGTATTAAAAAATTGTCAGAACTAATTTAGAAGATGTTGACAAAGCTTATTTTATGAAAATTAGCATCAGTTTTGTATGTACATAGATGTATATATATTATAATAAATTTACATTTTTATATTAAGCTAGTTTCGGATGCTGGTAATCTAGCTTTTAGTTTATCTTCATATTTATGTCTGTAGTTTCGCAGAACCTATGGTTAAATTTAGTACAAAAATACTTTTACACAACGCAATCAAAATAAAATCACCACTATACATTTGATCACAGGTTAATAGTCAAATATAAATGAGGACTACACGACAATTCTGATCTGTATATTTATTCTTCTGATTAAGGGATGATTTTAGATTTAGAAATAAGTATTTTGACCATTTAGTATATATTGATTCTTTTTGATTGGTACTTTATTTCTCCTAGATACATGCCACAAATTTTCGTTAAGTGGTACTTTTTGGAGCTTATTGGTCTTTCATGGGGCATGTTTTGATTTTGATTTTTGGTTGGCCGAAGTTTTAGTACTGAGTTTGTGACATGACTTGTGTAACTGAGTAGTTTAGTTCTGAGTTAGCATCTTGAGTTAAATATAAGTCTAGTGATAGTGCATGGTAGACAGTTGAATTAATAGTGACATTCCCTTTCAAAGTATATTTTTCAAAAATGTACAGCAGGTAATGGGAATACTTTCCTATTACATATTTCTCAAACAATTTTTATCTTTCACGGTGAATTCATATACTTAAATGGAATATTACCTTAAATTCCTATTTTTAAAACATCTACTAATAACAATATTTTAAGCGATTTATAGGACTTTGAACAAAAATACAAATATTTATATTTCTTATCCTGAAAAATTCAAGTTAAATGCACACTTCATATTTGACTTATTTTTGCAATTGAACAATTATTTCAATTTACTAATACTTGTCTCTTATTTTGCCTGTTGATCTGTCATATTCTATTATTGGTGACTTCCAAATATCAAAGCCAAATTCCTTTTTTTCAAGACTCTAATAAAATTTTATGTTTTCTGATAAAATTCGTCAAATGGTATATAAATGTGTAGAACATTGTTATTCGTTACTATAGTTCGTGGTTGATAATTCTACTGCTCTCATGGATAATCGTAGCCGTTTGGAATCTGCTGTCAGCTGCTTCACATTTTCTCTCGTGTAATAAAAGAGTACACTTATGTGCTCCAAATAAAACATGTCCTAAAGTTATTGTTGCAAACAAGGGCATAACTGTATTATATGCTATGATTTTTTCAAGTTTAAGATTAACTCATTTTGTAAAATATAGAAAATCAAAGCTAAAACATTATTCAAGGTGAAATAACTTAAAATTTAGACCGTAGCAATTTAAAGTCAAATAACATCTGTACCAAGTTTTGCTTATCTATAAACTAGAATCCAAATGGTTACAAAAAATCATTCCAATAGGATTTCAAAGAATTTGAAAGAATTTTGAACCTAATTAAATTCTAACATATTTAATTACTTATGATAAGCACAAAAAATATATGGACAAAACATTAGTACATTTATGTGTTCCGAACGAAAACATCTCCTAATGTTCTTGTTACAAACCAGGTCATAACTGTATTATATGCTATGATTTTTTCAAGTTTAAGAATAACTCATTTTGTAAAATATAGAAAATCAAAGCTAAAACATTATTCAAGGTGAAATAACTTATATTTATATTGTATTGTACTTGACTTAAAATTTAGACCGTAGCAATTTAAAGTCAAACAACATCTATACCAAGTTTTGCTTATCTATAAACTAGAATCCAAATGGTTACAAAAAATTATGCTAACAGAATTTCAAAGAATTTGAAAGAATTTTGAACCTAAATAAATTCTAACATATTTAATTACTTATGTTAAGCACAAAAAATATATGGACAAAACATCAATACACTTATGTGCTCCAAACGAAAACATTTCCTAATGTTATTTTACAAACAAGTGCATTTTATCAAGTTTAAGAGTAACTCATTTTGTAAAATATAGAAAATCAAAGCTAAAACATTATTCAAGGTGAAAGAACTTATTTATATATTGTATTCTACATGACCCAAATTTAGACCGTAGTCAAACAACACTATATCCAGTTTTGCTTATATACAAAACCGAATTCAAATAGTTACAAAAAAGCATGGTAACAGGATGTCACAGAGTTTTAAAGAATTTTAAACCAAAATAAATTCTAACATATTTAAATAATTATGTTAAGCACAAAAAAATAGAATAAATAAATAAAGAGAATATAATTAATAAAATTGTCAACATCTATTCTTTTTAAATACATTAAATCATTATAACTGCATGTTTAAAATACATCATCTTCAGAAAATTAAATGCTAATTGAGAACTATGTATAAAATATTGTGATTTTATTAGATATAATTATTAAGAGTTTTTCATTAATAATGTTTTACATTGTTTACTTAAAATTCCCCAATTAGTACTAATTTGTATTTTAATGCATCGTGTAAAGTGGGATAGATAATGTATAATTATTTTAATTATTAAAGATTATTTATTTATTATTAGTAGTGGCATTGTAAGTTTCAGTAATATTCTCTAATAAGATGATAGTTTATTTCTTTAAAGTAATTATTCAAAATTGCCATTAATTTACTAAAATGTAATGTTTCTTAGTTTTTTCCTATATTTATTTCCCTCAAAAGCAAAGAGTAAATTGTTTTAGGCCTATTACCTGCTATCGTTTCAAATATTTTTTGCACTTTTTTTTCAAATACTCGTTTTTTCAATTCATTTTATTTAAATGAGGAAAAAGTAAAATTAGAGATACTCTTATCAATTACAATCTTGTTTAAAACTTTCTTTATAGCACTCTAATTAAGCATGTGCTCCATAGTATACATTCTGTAATAAACGCTTATTAATCTTTATTATGTTGAGCAATTAAATAAAGCAACTGCAAATAGCAACATTTTCACTTTATGCAAAAAATAATTAAAGTGCATCTAGTGAAATTTTCCCTGCATAAAGTGCTTTTGTAAGTTCTGATTAATAATATTTTATTGTATTATATTATTTTTTCTCTTTGTACTATTCCTACACATAAATAACCTATAATTAACTCCTTAACGTGCACGCTAGACTTAACTCGAGTGAGCTAAACTGGCCAAACTGTGTACGCTCAAGATAATTCGAGCGGCGTTGTACTTTATGTTGCTATAATTTTTCACACTCGATTGCAATCGAGAATTGAAAATAACAATGTGAAAAAAAACAATCGTTTTATTGATATTTATCATTTACATGGGATTGTAAGTTATAAAACACTTTCTTATTCAAGTATAAAATATATATATTTTTCTAAATTGCGTTTTTTTTTTACATTAAAAAATTGATTTTATTTGGCCTGCCATTTTCAAAAATATTGTGCATTAAAACCCTTTGAAGGGCACTGGTATATATAATATACCGGCTGTTAAATATTTTTCTCTGATTTATATAGAAAAAAGTTTTTGATTTTAAATCTTTTGATACATCAAATTATCGACACTTAATTTTGTTTCCTTCTCTTAATTTTTCCTGTCAGAACCTGCTTTTAGAATCAGGCTCTATCAAAACCAGATTCTAAAAGCAAAAATTCGAGTCAAGACTTTAAAATAAAAGTACCCGTTTAAACTTCACTTACAAGTTTCTTATCTATTTGATTTATACACCCTTTTAATAAAAATTAATAATAATTTTTCCAAAGTTATAAAAAAAATATCATTTTCATGCTGTTCCAAGGGTGGTGATTACGTAATCAAATTACCCCTTCCTTATTCTTCAAGTAATATAACTTATTTTTCATATGATTCATATTTAAAAGGTTCATAGATAGCATTTATAAACTAATTTCACTGAAAACCAAAAAGTTTCTATGGGTGATCCTCAAAGAGTTAACGGTTGAAATATTATAAATTTCCATGTAGTTAGTTGTAATTTAACTGTAATTAAATATTAACGACGCATAAAAATTAATTTAACTTACTTTTAAATTTTTGAGATTTTGTCAAAAGGTAATTGCAATGAAATATGTATTTATGTATGTATGTATATATGTGTGTATGCGTCTTAAAAATGTAAATTCTTTTTTACTGTCAGATGATATTTTGTGAGAAAAATTGCAATTTACAAATCATAGAATTTTTTTAATAAAAGAAAATGGAGTTGATACATAAACATTATTTTCTCTTTTACATTTTATATTTTGTTTTCTATGATATTAAAATAGGGTAAAATCAACAAGAGTGTATTAAAATCGATAATTTGCTTTAATTAATGGATCGCTATTCTGTCCTACTCTATTTATTGTTCACCGAATTTCCTATAGGTCGAAGTACTCTCCTGAATGCAGAAAACACAGTACAAATCTTTTCAGGAAATGTATCTATCATACGATAAATATGGTACGATAATGGGTGTAACAGTCTGCACTTACGAAATGACATCTTGACAGTGAATATACAGATTATATATAAAACTATTCATGAAGAAATGGATATAAAAATATTAGTTTGATATTAGAGCTGTCTTATGGGGACAGATATACCTCTCGTCTTCGTGTTCACTATCTCAAGCCATAAGTGTCCCCCGGGTAGTGCTAAATGAGCGACAACCTCAAAAATATACCTCCTATAGGTATATACGCGTGTCACGAGCCCGAGGTGCCCTATTGATCTGCGTCTTCAGTTCTTCCTGGTATTCTCACGCTAACCTCTGTGGTGTTTGCTCCTTACCAAATTGGACAAAATTATAATCGGACCAGGATGAACCTTGGACTCTGTTTTGCTAACTGGTCTTCAGTAGTTGTTTTTGTGTGTCTTCATATAGGTCAGCATAATGCTAATAAAGATTAGGTCAATCTTATAATAACAGATGCCAAAACACGGAGTAAGACAAAATCTTCAAAGTAACTCTAAAAGTACTTAACGCCAGTAACTGTTTAACCATGTGATAAAACACTCAGTTTTACTAACTTCCCAACACGTTACAAAAGTTATGTATATACCCCGGTAGATCAGTGAAAGAGATACCCAACAATAAATAGAGCAATGTGTGTCGATTTCTTCAGAAGCACATGTCAAAGCCATCAAGCTGGAAAGATAGAGGCAATAACAAATAACACATCAGTAAAGGCTTCATTTTCTACAATAACGTGAGATAATTTTTTAAATTTAAGAAAATGTACATGTCTCAGTTTTCATTGCGAAGATGTGATTGATGTGACTATAAAACCCTTTTTTGCATCTATTCAAAGTTATGGATGGCTTAAAGTTTTAATTTTTGGAAAAACTTCGTACAAAAACACATTGATCTTAAAAAGGATTACTTTGAACACATACTCCTACAATTTGGTAACTTACAAGTCGTAATTTGTATGTCATTGCAAATTATATTTATGTATGTATGTATAATTAACAAATTATGACTTGAAACTAATACAACAATTACGGAATTTCCCCGTGCAACGCTAAATTAAAGGTAATTATGAAATAAACTACAGTTATAATCCCTATTATTCGTAAATAACTACAAGAATACGCTATTTTATTTCCAGAAAACATTAAACCGATACGAATTACAACTAACAAAATCATGAAGCTTTTTATTTCAGAATACTTAAAAATGAATGAAAGGTGGTAGAATATTGACGTAGTGTTATAAAAAAAATTAGATAAATTTTTCATGAAATCAATGTTGACAGACTTGTATTCCAAAGTGTATGCCAGAGAACTGAAACATAGCAAAGAAATTAATGTAAAGCTACTGTGGGAATCATTCATTTTTTTCTAATCAATTATTTATAACACCATTTCTATCCCTGCTCTGGAACCTTCACATGTCGAGCAATAGTCGAATGTGTTGGGCACTTTTCTTCGATTCTAGAGATCAGGAGAGAGTTTTGAATTGCTGACAGAAATGTCTGAAGCCAATGTGAATCTGCTTTAGGCAATAGATCCCGGTCTCATTAACCCACGTGTAGATTTTTAGCACAACTTAAAGCTAGAAACCAAACAACTAACTCGGCACATTCACAGTTTTATCTATACCCCTCTCTGCTGTCACTTATGGGTTAAAATTGGCTTTTAAATAACTTCAAATAATGTCCCTTTAAACATACTTTTTATCAGAGGTTTAGAAAAACCCATTTCTCCTCATATAGTGCATTGAAATGTAAAGCAATTACTTCAAAAATATTGTTCGATGTACTTAAATAATTTTTTTTAAAAACCTCAAATCCGATTTTTAAAAATATTTCATTTTCAATTTAATAAAAATATTCTTATTCTTACTACCCGAAATGCATGAATGTATAATTAGTCATAATAGACAGAAGGTATTCTAAAATCTTCCGCACTTCGAAAAAAATATTGGTAATTACATAGAAAGTTATGTCGATCTCGTTTCTGCTTCGAAAAAGCTGCATACTACATTAATTATTTTTATATGTATTATTATCTATGCTTCTCTGATACATTTTTTCTCTAATTTCTTTCGATGCCTAAATGGTTTAACTTTTTTCTTTAAGAACAACACCATGTATGGTTATTTTTCTTCAGAAGGCGATTTACTAGAACTACCGTTAGAAGAAGTATGCATTTATTGATACATCCCTTTCACATTTTTATGGCATTTTATTAATAACCATGCCAGCCAATTCAATATTCCGCTTTTTTACCTTTACCTCAGTTTAATAATTTTTTTCACACCACATAATTTAAAGAGATGATGCAAAATGACTTGCAAATACATTCAAATTTTATTCTTAAAGAAATAAAACTGCGTAACAATTTTTATGCAACAATTTTTTTTTACACATTTCCTTTTAATGATTTTTCTTTTCTGGTCAATGCACTACTTGCATAATTAGTTTCATTAAATATTAAAGGAAGTTACTTTTAAAAATAATTAAATAAGTCATTTTTTTGTGTTGATAAAAGTACGCAAAGAAATCTTTTTCTGAACAATCATTAATTGGTTTTCAATAAAATGAAAACTTTTATTAATATAAAATACAATAACTGTACTTTCATCGAAATATCGACTACCTATATTCACTCCGAAAATATGTTAACAGGCATTATGGGGACTCATCTTCAGTTAGATTTTTGCTCGAAATGAAAGAATATTTTTTAACTTTCATTAAAGGTTTTTTTGTTTCTGTTTGATGCAAAATTTTCTATATGTTTAAAGTTAGTTTTCAAAAATCCGTTAGTGTAAATACGTTTTGAGTTTGAAAAATTTCTCAATAAAAGTAATAAAAGGATATCATAAAATTCTCCATTCTTTTATACAATTTTTTAAAGTTTTGTTTAGAGATTAAATTTATTGAATTCACATACCAAAACCTCTTTTATCATTTAATTTTATTCTAATAAAAATAAATATTTTTCACAACTAAAGTAAAAGTTAGAAAGCAGCTTAATTTTGTGAACTTTTTAATGAATAATGTCATTAAATTCATAACAAAAAACAATTTTTCATTACTTATTTGCAGTAAAGTTAAATATTTAATTTCGCAAATAAAAAAAGCACATAAACACACGAATAAAAATAAACTACACTTAACACAAATAAACTACACTAAATAAACTACACTTAACACAAATAAACTTAACACGGATAAAAATATTTATTTTTAAACTTAAAGAACTACGTTTTAAAGCATAAACACTATTGAAATATACACATAAAACAAGTACAAAATTTTTTGTAAATAGATTTATTGAGGGTATTTACAAAATTTTGAATGATTTGCGGAACTTTTAATTATGTCGATCTCGTTTCTGCTTTGAAAAAGCTGCATACTACATTAATTATTTTTATATGTATTATTATCTATGCTTCTCTGATATATCTTTCTCTAATTTCTTTCGATGCCTTTCGTGTAGAGATTTAGTACAACTTAAAGCTAGAAACCAAACAACTAACTCGGCACATTCAAAGTTTTATCTATACACCTCTCTGCAAAATTTTCTATATATTTAGAGTAAGTTTTCTAAAATCCGTTAGGGCAAATATATTTTGAGTTTAAAAAAATTCTTAATAAATGCAATAAAAGGATATCATAAAATTCCCCATTATTTTATACAATTTTTTAAAGTTTTGTTTAGAGATTAAATTTATTGAATTCACATACCAAAACCTCTTTTATCATTTAATTTTATTCTAATAAAAATAAATATTTTTCACAACAAAAGTAAAAGTTAGAAAGCAGCTTAATTTTGGGAACTTTTTAATGAATAATGTTATTAAATCCATAACAAAAAAAAATTTTTCCTTACTTATTTGCAGTAAAGCTAAATAGTTGTTTTCGCAAATAACAAAACACTTTATATTTATCACGAATAAAAATATTTATTTTTAAACTTAAAGAACTACGTTTTAAAACATAAACACTATTAAAATACTCTTATCACATGTAAAGCAAGCACAAAATTTGTTTGCAAATAGATCTATTGAGGGTGTTTACAAAATTTTAAAAGGATTTGTTTGCCGTTTAATTATAGCTTAAAACGTAAATACTATTTTTTAATATAGATTATTAAAATATTTTCTAAACACTATAGTTTTACCACTTAATTTCCATATAGAAATTTCCCAGCGTACTAATTTTCATTTCTCTGTAACTACTTTCTAGAATCCAGCAATCGAGATGGGTTTGCGGATATAAAGATTAATTTTCTTCTTAAAACACCAAGAGTACAATACTAAGTAGGGGGAGCATCAGAAAACTTAAATAATGTTTTGAAATATTATATATGCAGTATATGCATCAGTATCCATTATTTTTCAAGGAATATAATAGTACTTTTCTAAGTAAGTTTTATAGCTTAGTCTTGCTGACGTTCAATTTTTGACAATCATTGGCATAAAAAATGTAATTTCTTCTGTAAATATGAAATATAAAACCTTTTAGCTGATAGTACATTCATTATTTAAATTTTTCCTTCCTTCCTGTATTCTAGTATTTAATGCAAGAGAACCATGACAATCATAAACCACTTTTTGGAACTTACTTTCGTATTTTTTCACTTCACTTCAAATAATAATATATCTTTGTTGCAGTGATTTAGGTAATCTTGAAAACCTATGAATTTTAAAGTGTCACAATCTATTTAATTTATCTCTTCCGAAATAAGTTCATACAGGGATTTACAAAACGTTATACTTTGGACCAAGAGTCTTAACATACATAGTGACATTATATTTTATTAAATTTTAAATCTTTGTACGAAGTAAACAAAGTATTATAATCATTAAAATACTTTTCATCTTCGGGCTTCTATGAAAATATTGAGCTTAACCATGACTGAATCCATTTTTGACTAGTGTAAACGTTATATATGTATGTATGCACAAAGAAAATGTAGTTTTGTAAGTTTGATTATTCATTATGATGATCTCTTAAAGTACCTTTGGTAGTTCAGTCTTGAAATCTATGTATCTGTCTCGCAAAACTCAAACCATTTACCAGGGATTTTATATTTAAGAATTGAAAACTCTCACAACCACCGTCAAACCAAAAGATTTGTAGCTGCTAGTGCCAAGGTAGAGAAGGCCTTATCCATAATCCTTACTTTATTAAAAAAATTCAGAATTTAAAAAAATTTAACAAGGAATTTTACAATTCAGATTCAGTTAAAATTCAAAGGTTACAAAATTAAGTCTTATAAAGGTTCGAAACAAATTTTCAGATTCTGTATGAAAGTACTCATACAGATTATTTTACACTTTGTACTGTTGTGACATTCATTTACACACCTCTTCTTTTGATTGTAATCTGCATTTTATATTAAAAAATTATATTAACAGCGCTGTGAACAATTCAAAATCGATTAGTCTTATGTTAAAATTTTGTATAAAATTTTCATGTAGAACTATATAACATCTAGGTGAGTATATTCTTTTTTTATTCCCTTTAGCTTTCTATACAATGAAAAGCCTCAACATAACACATATTAAAATTATTCCACTTGCCATCAGATGTCAATACAGGATCTGTACACAATATTGAATCAATACATGCTACTCACACTTAAATACATTTCTATTCAATGCCGAGTTATTATCGTAAAACATTTTAGATAATTAATGATAGTAATTTAGCACTTTTTTAAACTGTGCAATTTATTAAAGAACTAAAGGACTGTATCTTTATTCAAATGAAATATGTTTAAATGAAGTACATCAAAATTGTGTAAAATTTAATAGGTGCACAGGGAAATCTTTAACATTTTACATTTCATAGTCTTTATTAAAATAGCCAATGTTTTATTCTGTAAAAATTAAAAGTTTTGCCTTGTATAAAAAAAAATTGTTCCTAACTTTTAAATAGGATTCTAAATTTATAAAAAAAATATTTATTCTTTGTTTGAAGGAATATTTAATACACTTTTTAAAAAATACAAAATATGTATTATAACTGAAAGAGTAGCTCCAGTAGAAAAGTAGAGCTCCATGTTCCTGTCCTGAGCATTGGGTACATTTTACCTTGGGTACATACTTCTTTAATATATTTACTTTGCTGCAAGCAAATACTGCAACAAATATCACATTCAGCAAAACTTCAAGGATCAGGACTGGCTTTCTCACAGAGTAATTCTGGCAAGCAGAAATGATGTGGTTGAGAAGCTCAATGTCCCCATTCAGAAGCAGCGTCCAGGGCAAAAATATGCCTAGAAGTCCATAGACTGCATCTTTAATGATGACAAGGCAGTACAATATCCATTTGAGTTCTTGAATTCCATCCAGACTACTGATTTGCAAGCCCACAACTTGATTCTGAAAGTTGATGCTCCAATAATGCTGATCCGAAATACTGATGCACCCAGGTTGTGCAATGGCAAAAGTTTAATTGTGAAAAAGCTGATGCAGCATGTCATTCAAGCCACAGTACTCACAGAGTGTGGTAAGGGTGAGGATGTCTTCATTCCAAGAATACCTATCATTCCCTCAGACAGCATCATGCAATTCAAGAGAATATACTTCCCTTTGAAACTGCTTTGTCATGACAAACAACAAATCACAGGGACAGTCTCTTGGGATCGTTGGTATAGACATGCAGACACCATGCTTTTCTCATGGGCAGTTGTATGTGGCCTGATCCAGAGTGGGCAAAGAGGAAAATCTTTTTGTACACACTCCAAATGGAACTGCCAAAAATGTTGTCTATCACATTGCTTTAAGATAAATGTACCCTTTTATTGCATGCAAATAAACAGTTTTGTTTGCTTCTACAGAAAACCTTATTTAAAACCCGGGCAAAGCCGGGTACTTGCAGCTAGTGGTATGATAAAGAATAATTTCTTTTTACCTTTCAATTTCTAAACAGTCTTTAGTCTTCATTAACTTTAAAAAGTTAGGTACCTTTAGAGATTTAGGTTTTCAGAACAAATATTTTACTTTAGTTAAAATAATATTTTAGTTTCTAATATTCGTATTTCAAACGTTTTCTTGCAAATAAGTGAAATTTACTTTTTCATTAAGGGTGCATATTTTGTGTTAATTAAAAAAATACTTTAAATAACAATGCTAAATATTTTTTTCAAACCAAGATCATATTTAATAAATTTTGAAAATATATGTATTCTAAAAAAAAGAAGTCTTTTGTTTCTTAATGACTAATACAATTAAGATTTTGAAATTCGAGAACTACGATATCTTCTTAAGTTATCTTCGTCTATTTTAATTTTCTGTTGATTCATATGTGTAAAAAGGCATTGCAATTGATTTTCGAGTAAGTGGATTTCCTCTTGATACCACGGATTTCTCTTTAGAAACACCTTAAACAACGCTTCGAAATAAAGCTTTTACTGGTTTTTGTTTCGAGTGTTCTTTTTATTTAGAAATAATGACAAAAAGCTTCTCCCTTTCTGATTGATACTTTTGCTTATTTTACATTTATAACTGTCAGCAATATGCATTTCACAAAGTTCTTTAATTATAGAATGTGAATATTTCTCTTCTGAAAGCGTAAAATAATTTTCTTCAATCTCCGGAAAACAGGGTAAATGGTTGGCTTAGTTCATTTGAAGTGCTAATTCCTACTTTTTTAGCTACTCGGAAATTACAGTGAAAAGGGAAGATATGCATATAATGTTAGTAATACTGTAGTTTTTGAATTAAATTTTTAAAATACGGTAATAAATTACTTTTTAACAAGGGAAGACGTTTTTCTGCATTTTTGGGGTTTTGGGAAAATTAGACTCGCCTAATCGGCCATGTGGTTAGCCATGAGGATACTTAATAAAATATATAATGAACTTAACAAACACAATATCTTCATCCTTTCTACTTTATTAGAAGTTCCCAGGTGAGTGATATTGCACTTATATGTGTATTTATTTCTGAAATATTAGTTTTCATTCTAATTCTTTATTGTAGATAAATAACATAGTCAATCTATTTGAGATTAATTTTAATTCTGTTTATAATTTGCAATGTATGACTTCCTATTTTGTTAGGATAATTAATGTGTTATAACATACTACAAAGTTAAATAAGTAATATATATTTTAGAAATTTTAAATTCATATTTATCAAAGTGTTAAAAATTATATTATTTCAAACTAGCATATAGCCCGTCATATGACGGAATCAGTAAAATATTTAATTTTCTAGATTTGTAAAGTATCCTATCAGGGAGGTAAGAAAATGGTTTATTTTTTGGCTGAGAATTATCTTGTACAAGCTCAATAATTTGTTTATGTTTACTGACCGCATGTTAGTTATCAACTTTAATTTATCTTGTCATATTACGTGATAAGATGGACAGCAGAGATTTTGATATTGACTGTGATTATTTGGAGGTACATATGAATAATGTCCAAAATTTAGAGTATCGATTGCAAACCGTGTGGTTATGTATACAAAACACACAAAAGAACAAACTTCCTTATTTTCAAAGATATATAACTTAAACGCTAAATATTTGTTAGTCAGTGAAATAGACTCCTAGACTTTTATGAAAAGAATTTGTTGTTAATACCGGTGATAAAATTTTCATTGCAACAAAAAATAATCTATGATTAAATTTAAAATTAGCTCATATATACCTAATCTATTATTTAATACAAATATAAAAGAAAATTATTTACGTAATATCTCAGTTCAGTGATAAAACGTATGAAAATAATGCCGACGATATTTAAATAATTTAAAATAAAAATTGATTAAAGATGGTTAAAGGAGTGACGTCATAATATTAGAAAAATTGTTACTGTTACCTGTTTATTATGTGAGAAATTGATAAATTTAATGTTCTGCTCTTAACCCATATTGTACCACACCAACTAAATATTTCTGTAAGTTATTAAAACTTAATCCATATCATTAATATGGTGTAACTAAGTATATAAAACCAAAATTTTGAAAAAATATTTTTAATTTTTTATGTAATTGGCTGTCCTATAAATAGGACAACGGTCCATTACACTACTAAAACTTAACAAATATCACTCACATTGCATTAGGCTGATTCATAGAGGAAATTTGGGGAAACAGTCAAAACGAAGTCCAACATTACATTTTAAGCATACTGTTCTAGGTTTTCTCTTGCAGTTATTGAACTGGCAGTAAGAGAGTAAGTTTATCTCGTAAAAAATCTCCAGTTTTTTGAGTAGAATAGACATCTATTTACCCCTTGTTGTGTCCAGGGGTGTGAACAGGTTTTTGAACTGGTTTTCATTGAAAGATAAGGAAAGAATGTGCTCTATCAATGCAATATCGAATTCATAGAAAAATAATCCAGATTGGACCTTCGTCTTAATTTTAGGGCAACATTTTTATACTTGCAAAATGCACATGTAAAATATATTTTTCAACAAAAACTTTCAGCTACATTATTAGATGTGTTTTTAAACTAAAAGTAACATCCACAATGTTTAAATAATAATAATAATAATAATCTATATATATTTGCAGATTTTCTTCTCATTTACTTCCTTTACAAGTAAGAAACTTACTTAAAAACATACCAGCTATTATAAGAAATATATAATTATTTAAGAAAACTATTTAAAAAGTATATAAAATAATCATATTTTTAGCATAATATCTTTTTAGTTTTTAATATTTAATTTAATTTTTGCAATGGTGTTACTAGGGTATATAATGACACATATTGCATTCGAAAAAAAATACTAATTTCTGTAATTTTGTATTTGACTACGTCTTTGAATTTTTCAACGTTTTAGGTATTTAACTTTCATAAATGTATCATTAAAAATTATAAATGTTTTGTTTTTTAATATTTTAAAGTATATAATATTGATAGTCTGTGGATTCTTTTTAATATTCAAATTATTTTGCATTATTTTTAGACAAACATCTAAAATTGATATTTTTTTAAGAATTTTAGTCTTTATTGTTGTTAGATTATGTGTAACAAAGGCACCAAATTTCAAATTTATGCATATATGTTTAGATATCATGTGCAAAATCTGTTTTAAGCATTACTTTTAAACAGATCTTAATCTAATAATGGCACTAGATTTTTAGAAAGTTTATCATTTTTTTTAATTATTGGTTTGGGGGAACATTTTTAGGATTTGTGTGGCTTAACCTGAAAAAAAAAAGGTTACCACACAAATTAAATTGTGAAAAATCTATGTGTGAAAGTTTCAAACATTATAAGTTTCCTGTAGAGATCTCAGATAAAGAGAAACCGTACAGACAAAATTTTGACAATGCGGTCTACTTATCGTATGTCTAACGGATGTCCGTGTAAAACCATTTGATTTGTATGGTCCACAAATATCTTAAATAATATTGATATTTATTCTCAAGTTTTTTTAGCAGGTCCATTTAGATACACCCTCAGCCAGATCAGTGTAAACAAAAACAGCTGTTTTGCTAAAAAAGCCCTCTAACAGTTATTTAGTCTTCTTCAGTTTAGTAAAGTTGTTCCTTAACTAAACTGAAGTAACAGTGGTAGAAATACTTTAAATAACTTCTCTTTTAACAACTGCAAATGACGTGCAAATGTCTCTTATTTTTTACAACAGCTGCCCTACAGACAACATTTCGACAGTGTGTCGACCTATCGAATGTCTAACGGATGCCCATGTAAAACCATTTCATTCGTATGGTCCATAAGTATCTTGAATAATACTGATATTTATTCTCAAGTTTTCTAGTAAATCTATTTGGATACACCGGCAACCAGACCAGTGCAAACAGCTGTTTTACTAAAAAAGCCCTCTAACAGTTATTTAGTCTTCTTCAGTTTAGTAAAGTTGTTCCTTAACTAAACTGAAGTAACAGTGGTAGAAATACTTTAAATAACTTCTCTTTTAACAACTGCAAATGACGTGCAAATGTCTCTTATTTTTTACAACAGCACTGAAATCCTGTCAGTGACCAACATACTTAAAAACTAATTATCTTTAGAACTTCAATAAAAGGGATTTTAAAAATGTAAAATTCAAGGCAATTAACTGAACCGGTATCTTATTTTTTTTTCATCTTCTTGATCTTATTAGAAACCAGATCACAGTAAAAGTCTTTTATTCTAAGATCGTACACCAAATATATATACACCAAATATACTTTAATCCATTTTTAGATGTTATCATATTGCTTAAGAGGATACCGTAAGGAACATTTTTTGAAATTACATAAATAACATGCCTAAGTCCCCCATTTCTTACAACAACAATGCTGAAATTATTTCCTTGACTAACAAAGAATACCATAAATGTTTATAAAGCTCTAATGCACTTTAGAATTTCATTAGAAGATTGACTGAAACTGTACAGTTTGAGTTAAGGTAATGACTTGTAAATACAATTTATTGTTTTTATTTGTTTCTTCTTGGTCTCATTATCTTCAAGATCAATATAAAAGTCTTTAATTTCTTGATCCAACTGCACTTTAGTCCATTTAAAGTAGTCCATGTTCAAGTTACTTATCAACGACAGAAATACCGTAAATTACTCCTTCGTCTGGTTATCCGTAAATGGTATGCCTATTTCTTTTATTTCTTACAACAGCAACACTTTAAATTTATTTCAGTGATTAACAAAGGACTGCCTTTGTATCTCTAAAGAACTTATGCCCTTTAGAATTTCTTCGCAAAAGGGATTGAAGATGTTAAGTTCAAGGCAATGACTTCTACACATATCTTATTATTTTTGTCTCTTCTTGGTCTCATTAACTGTCTCACTAATCAGGTCAACACACAAAATCAATCAATTGGAATGAATGTTAGTCTTTAAATAGATGTTCTTTCAGTTTTAAGTCAATGTTTGTTATAAGTTAGATACTTTTAAGTTTGAAACGATGAAATGATATAAAAATATAAAAAAAAATATTATTACTACAGTACCTGTGGGAAGTTTGAACAATCTAAAAATAAGATTTATCAGCATGTACGCAATAAAATTTTAAACACATAGATTCATTTATTATAATTTAATAAGTCAACTTTTCTAAGATCAACGAATTTCTCAAACAATTTACACAAAATTCCTTAATACAGTTATAAAACTTTCTATTATGATTTACATTGAATTTTCCAATTTAATTTTATTGTTTTCTAGAAAATAATCGTAGTGTTAATCAGTTTTTTTATAAACAATGTTCTATAATAGAAATTAGAGTATTAAAAGGGATTCGATTCTGTCCAACTCAAATTTCGTATAAATTGTGTGCTAATATTTATACAAGTTAATTCGTAATGTATTCTAAAAACTTTTGCAAGCCATTTTTTAAATAACTACTTCATATATTCTTATGAAACGTTGTTATTTTAATGCATATATGCACACTTGTCCTCATTTTAGCAATTTTACATTTCAGTTAGTTTAATGATTAAATTTACTTCCAAAATACAGCAGTTGTGTTTGTTATTCATAAATAGTAAAATATACAAATTCGATTCAGTTAAAGTGTATCTTATAACCAATATATTTTGGTTCATTTCCTTTTTTGTACTCTCTAATGCAAATTAGCACAGTTATCATAAGTGAAAGAATTAATATTAATGCTACGAAATTATTCTAAAAGAACATTCGTTCTTAGGATATTCAACGATATTCCATTCTGATCAACAAACTTCAATTACTACTACATTTTTGGTACTTTAAAATGTAGTTATTCTGAAGACATTTAAGGTTACATGGGACTCACAGTTCTGCTGACATATTATTCTATCTGCCCAAACTTTCTTACTGTCATAATTAATACAAATTTTCGTAGGTAAATAATTGTTTTATTCCGAAAAGAAATCTTAATTTTTCTTGTTGTTAAACGTAGAAGTTGTGTTAAATTTAAACCGATCGTTTGATACAAGTCATTTGCGATTGTCTTATCTTATTGCGGATTGGTTAATTCTATGAATGTGCTGCCAGTCCATTATTTACCAACAAAGGTAGTTAAAGATAACAATGAATCTCTTATAAGCATTTTACTTGTAAATATTGCCAAAAAAAATCTTTAAAAATTTGTATCATTTTGACAATATAAATATTCATAGTAATTGCGAATGTAGTTGATTTGACGATCCACATTCCGAAAAAAATATCAAATGCT
>CM063498.1:126958041-126970541 GCA_032207245.1 Pardosa pseudoannulata
TGATTGAAATAATTCTCATTTATGTATAAAAATGCTGAAATGTGTGGTAGAAGCACATACAATTGCTAAAAAATAATTCTTCCAGAGGAAATAGTTGATATGATGTTCAAAACATAGAGTGATTAGAGTGAAGATGGATTATATTTTTAACAGAGCTCATAACACTGTTAATACTCATTACATTCCAAATCAAAGAAATAATGATAGTTCTAATTGTAGTATTAATTCATTGGATAGCCATTAGATTTCTTGAACATTGACAGTAAAAATTCTTTTAATGTCAATCATGTCGGAGAAAATATACAAAGTATTAGTAAAAGTCTCTACCATTTTTGTGATGACTGTAGAATTCACTTTGTACATTTTCTGATACTTGTTGACGATAGGGAAAGTTGGTAACAGAGCAAATATATTTCAAATGGAAAATATTTCTGTTAAAAGTTAAAAGTAGGCTGTATTCCTTTCTTTCAATAAATGCAACAATTGTCCCAGATCATTTCATGGGTGAAAAGTAACTTTTAAGTTTTTACGCGCTGCATCAAATTCCATACAATGTGATAATGCGCTCGAAGATGATGTTTCAAAATTGATACATTCATTAATTTTAATATAATAAAAGCATAATCCTGTTTTATTTTTTTTGTGTATTTGTCTGCTATTCTGAGTGGACTTACGTTATCAGAAACACTTTTATTTAATTTTTTTTATAAAATCTTGTATTGAAAAGTTAGTTGAAAATGTAAGTACACCAACATTAATTGTGCTTATTAGTTGCACTTTACAGTTTCCTTGATACCGTTATACAGTTTTGAAGTTCGACTTGTTATGTCACAATAAGTGCACATTTCATCAAAGTACATGCATTTTCTCTATCTTTCCTTTATTTAGAAAGAAGAAAAACAATGAAATACAATCAACTGGACATTTCGCGTACCATATATTCATTAATGCACTTATAAATGGTTCTTTAAATTTCCATAAAAAGAAAAGTAAATATGACTCTTCGAGGTGAAGAGTGAAATTTTTTGAACACGAAGTGTTTTACGGTAATAAGTGAAGTAGGTTTGTGTTTCAAAGAATTTCTTAGAGCTGTCATTTTTACTGAATCTTAAAGATTTCATTCCTTCTAAGAGGGTCTTGGAGTATGGCTTCTACATCATACAATTTACTTTAAACATCTTGTCAGAAAAACACGAAAAGCAAGAGTTAAAAACAAGATTTTAAAAACAAAAAATACAATAATAACAGGCTTTGTTGAAAGAAATTAAACCTACAAATGCAAAGGTTTAGTATACTATAAATTTTTAAATACATAAAAAAAACTCTCAAAATTTGTGACACATTTGATATCTGTTTCACTTTTATGAAATTGGGAAATAAGTCTTAATTGAATACAATGAAAAATTTATAAGTATTTCAAACAAAAGAATATAATGTTATATTACGGTCCTTGCTTTAATTAGAGAGCTCGCGAAATTACATTCTATGGAATAAATTAATGATGCATTTTAACATTTAAAAATTTCAATAAATCTTGAAATTTTGATAAAAGAGAAGCAGTTAAATTGAATTAAAAATAATTGGTTATTAAAATAATCTAAATTATTAATTATTCAAATGATATTAATACCTTCTGCACAACTTTGTACTCACAAAAAGTATTAAGATTATTGATCAGAATTTTCAAAAATCTAAAGAATTATGATGTAGCATATAAGTTTTGTTTCTTCTTTATGAATTGATCTATATTCTTAATACAATCAATTAAGAAAGATAATTTTTATAATTTAATAAGATTTAAAGCAAGTCTTAATTATCTCAGATATTTTAGTATAATTTTATTAGGCATTTTAAACTTATGATCGGTTACACTCATTTTCCTTTAGAAGATATGTGATCTCTTCCTTTTTATAGTCTATAAATTTTGAAGGATTGTTTCTATGACATATTATTACATTTTGTAGTCATGAATACCATACCACTTTCTAGTTTTATCATTTTGGAACAGGAAAAAGTTCTTAACATGGCTTCGAACAGGAAACAAACTGATCTGTAATTGAAAAAAAATATCTATTTATTTCGGTTCGATTGGGTTTAGTTTTTTTGTCGCTGTAACGAACATCACTCTTTTGAGGAAACTTCTTACTTCACATCCCCGCGACAACTTTCTGTACTTCTTAACTGTAGCTAAATTCACGCCTTACTTAACCCATATTGTACCACACCAACTAATTTCTGTAAGTTATTAAAGCTTAATCCATATCATTAATATGGTGTAACTAAGTATATAAAACCAAAATTTTGAAATTAAAAAAAAACAATTTTATGTAATTGGCTGTCCTATAAATAGGACAACGGTCCATTACACTACTAAAACTTAACAAATATCACTTACATTGCACTAGGCTGATTCATAGATAAAATTTGGGGAGACAGTTAAAACAAAGTCCAACATTACATTTTAAGCATACTGTTGTAGGTTTTCTCTTGCAGTTATTGAACTGGCAGTAAGAGAGTAACTGGCAGAAAACTGGAGATCTTGCAAAAATTCTCCAGTTTTCTGAATAGAATAGACATCTATTTACCCCTTCTTGTGTGTGAACAGGTGTTTGAACTGGTTTTCATTGAAAGAGAAGAAAAGAATTTGCACTATCAATGCAACATCGAATTCATAGAAAAATAATCAGAATTGGACCGTCGTCTTCATTTTATGGCACCTTTTTTATACTTGCAAAATACACAGGTAAAATATATTTTTCAACAAAAACTTTCAGCTACATTATTAGTTCTGTTTTTAAACTAAAAGTAACCTCCACAATGCTTAAAAAATAATAATAATAATAAATATAAAATTAAAGATTAAAAAACGACAATTTTGAAGAGGTTGCTGAAAATAAATTTTACAATACAATATAATTTAATTTCTCAGTTTTTTTAGTTACTATGCTAAAGTGTGTCTATTTTAAAGGTGTTAAAATAAAATCTACCCAGAAAATATTTATAACTTTATTTTTAAATGGAATTTTATTTGCTGTCCTGTTTATAGGATAGCGGTCCAATATGGGTTAAGCTCATTTTTCTTCATAATTATACCTAACATGATAAACGTCCGTGATTTAGTTGTTAATATAGTATTACGTAAATAGATTTCTTCCACATACTAATAGCATATTCTTGGTTTAAAAACTTTTGGACTTTTACAATAATTTAACAATTTACTCTTTTCAGTGGTTGAATAAAACATATAATACAACAAGCCTTTTATAAGAGGCCAATTACAGGAATTAACACTGGTGTAATACTGGTTTAACATTGATTAATATCACCAAAATGCATTAAAAAATACCTTTTTTAACGCGCTTTATATTTTGAAAAACTTAGTTAACTTAATTTTGGTCATTAATACAATTATGAATAAAATAAAATGTTTTGTATATGAACCCAAATCTGAAAATAACTTATATTTTTGGCAAAAGTAAAACCAGAACTGAGACGGCATTTTATAATTGAACCGGAATATAAATTACATTTCGTTAAGCTGCTTTTTAATAATTGTATTATTTAATGAGATTATGAATAAAATAAAATTATTTACTCGTAACTGAACCAAAATCCAAAAATAACTTATATATTTGGCTAAGGCAAAACTAGAACTGAACCCGAATTTTATGATTGAACCGGAACATAATAAATTACATTTTGAGGCCCTACGTTTTAATAATTATATGATTTGATGAGCTAATGATTAAATAAAATTATTTAATCGTAACTGAACAAAAGTCCAAAAATAACATATTTTGGGCAAAGGTAAAACCAGAACTAAATCGGGATTTTATAATTGAATTAGAAAATAATATATTATGTTTCAATGACCTTCTTTTTAATAATTGTATGGTTTAGTAAGTTTATGAATAAAATAAAATTATTTACTCGTAACTGAACCAAAATCCAAAAAATATTTTTTCAAAGCAAAAACCTGAACTGAACCGGGATTTTATAATTGAATTTAATATAAAATTTGGGATTCGACGCCTTGCAATTTAATAATTGTATAATTTAAATAGCTTTTCTTAAAATTAATTTCTTTAAATTAATTTTTTAGATCAGTTTATTGCATTTATCATATAGTTTTCAGTTATCATTGACAATTTGTAAAATATCTAAATGAAACTAGAAATAATTTCTTAATTCAGAATTTGGGATTTCATTGACATCGTTACATTATTGTCCTTAATCATAAACCTTTTTTTTTTCGAAAGGTAATATAAATGGAAGACAATTCATTTAAAATATGAAACTGCTGATACCGTAAATTCATTGAAGTACTCATAAAAGAAGCTTTTTAAAGTTGATAGGAAGATATGTAAATATGACTCTTAAAGATTTATGTAGAAATATCCTTGAACACGAATTTTAATACCGTATTAAGTGAAGTGGGTTTGTACTTTAAAGAAGCTCTTACATCTGTGGTCTTTTCTGAATCTTAAAAGAAAATGTTGAGTGAGAGAATTTCTTTACATGAGGAGTAACATTTGAGTCTGTATCATAAAATTTCCTTTGGTTTATATATAGTCTTCCATCTTACTTTTTACTGCTCAACGTGAGTAAAAAATTATTCAATTTTTAGAAAGAGACTTTTTTAAATCTAGAAGGTTTTACCTCGAGTATATTTTACAAAAGCATGTTCCATTTTGTGAAAAAGGGGCTGTTTTTAACATATAAAAAGTTTATATGAAAACATTAAAAATATGCATGGAATAATCCAGTCTTATATATTTCAGCAAAAATCCAAATTTCGTTATTGAAAGATGCTGTTGGATGTTGGGATATATGTGTATATATATAATGATATTTTTACCCCGAAATATTTACCTAAGTAATTTATGCCTATCTTAAAAAAAATGTTTTGGCGATTCTGTCCTTTTTGTGTTAAACTCGACGATTACCTTTGATTCTATCAACTTGGTGATCTCGAAAGCACCAAAATTTCTCTTACATAAATGCTTTTCTTAACAAGTGAAGAATAAACTACATCAAGGCACCACCTCGTGCATGGCTGTTAAGTATCTGGATTGATTACTTCAAACAACTATAAATAGAGAATTAAGGGTTTTCGCAACAGAAGTCCGTGAAAGAAAATATCTAAATAAACTTCGTTCCATTTACCAAAGTATTCTGTTTTCAGATTTCAACTACATTTTAAGTCCGGAATACACCGTATCCAGCATGGAAACTATTCCCTTTGTGATGGGACAAATTATATATATATATATATATATATATATATATATATATATATATATATATATAAATATATATATATATATAATATATATATATATATATATATATATATATATATATATATTATATATATATATATATTATAATATATATATATTCTTATATATATATTATAACAATAAATATATTTTTTCTGAATGTATATAAATGTATATTGACTATTATTTTATAAACAGTATAGATACTATAAAATGTTCAAGATAAAAGATTCGTAACTTGGTTCGATAATGCCTATTTTCCTAATTAACATGACTCTAATGACATAATTTTTAATATATAGATAGATAGATTTGCGGGCTCGGTAAATAATACATAATTTCATCTCAAATAATATTTATAACTAAAAATCAAAAATCATAAATAAAATCAAAACCTACATTTTGGCTGTTCAGAAGCTACACTCAAGAGCCAAAACATTATGACCACCCCTACATTTTGCAATGAACTTGCCTGGATGACGTGCAAGGCACGAACTCAGGTGGAAGTGGTATTTAACTGCAGTTGGAGAGTCTGAAGAATCATTCTTTCACTTACTTCTGTGTGTGATGAGGCAGATTTCAAGGGCCCAAAGGCTCGGAACACTTATTTCCGAAACTGCACGACTCGTGGGTTGTTCGCTATCTACAGTTGTTAGTACTTATGCAATGTGGATGAATGACGGTGAAACCAGCAGTAGACGACTTGGTGTTGGACGTCCACACTCTATCAAAAAAAAGGTCTTCGGAGACTGTCTCGCACGGTGAAGCAAACCCGGTACCAGACAGTGGTTCAGCTGACAACTCAATACGATTTCAGGGCCAAGAAGGATAGTATCGTAGCACATTGTTCAGCGGACACTGTTGAATATGTGGCTACCCAGCAAATGTCCCACTCGTGTGCCCTTGCTGACCAAGCGTCATCGCCAACTGTCCCTAAGCTGGAACCGGGAGCATAGCGACTGTGGCATGAATCAGTGGGAGAGAGTTGCCTGGTCAGATGAATCACGGTTTGTCACTCATCACGCCGATGGCAGTGTCAGGATAAGCCGTCTTCCAGGCAAACAGTTGCTTCCTCAATGTACAGTAGGTCATATACAGGCCAGTGGTGGTGGTATTATGCTTTGGAAGACGTTCTCTTGGACCCGTTGTTGTGGTAGAGCAGACCATGAATGCTGCAGAGTATCTGAGCATCGTTACGGACCAGTTGCACCCTTATATGGTCTCTGTTTTCCCAGCTGGAAATGGAATGTTCCAACAGGACAACGCCCCGTGTCACAAGGCTAAAATTGTGTTGGAGTGGCTCCAGGAACAAACATGATGCTGAATTCCAGTTAATGTCCTGGCCACCTAATGCATCTAATATCAATCCGATAGAACACAACTGTGATGTCATGGGACGGCAGCTCAGAGTTCAAAGACCACCAATTCGCAATATCGTGGATTTACGTAGCCGTTGCTTAAATATCTATTACAATCTGCCTCCAACCATCTGCAAAGGACTTGTAACATCCATACCAAAGTGGGTTGAAGCTGTTTTGCGTGCCAATGGTTTGCTTACTCATTATTGACAGGTGGTCATAATGTTTTTGCTTTTAAGTGTACATTGTTTTAAAACGAAAGCTGATTAAATAAGAAATTAAACACCGAGAATGCACCCTTGTAAAAATAGTTATATGTAATTTCATACAGTATGATCTACAACCTTTAATTTTATACATAGGAATAAAGATATTTTTCTGACTTTTGATTTTTTTTTTCGCTAAGAAATAAAATTTAAAATATTATTCCTTCATTCGTATTTATATACTCGAAGAAAAATAACCCCTTTATCTCAATATTCATATGAAATAATACTCATAAAGCCATTTTTTATCAATTTCTGCAATCGGATAAATTACGTTGAACAATAATTTTATTTGTTATAAGCTTTTACCCGTTAACAACGGTAAATGCAGAAATTAAATAAGTGGTTCTCGATATAAAAACCCACTTTGGGTTATTCGGAAGCCATATTATTTTAAAAACCAGCATTGATTAAGTGAGAAAATAAACCCTAAGAACGCACGCTTGTAAGAAGAGTTATTAATGCAAAAGTATGGTGTCCTCTGAAAGCATTGAAAAGGATTCATTTAAAGGAATTCGAAGCCATATTCTATCCTTGAGTAGTACTGTGCATAGATTTTGATTCTCCACCAGAATAACTGTAGAATGCAAGTAAGAAAATCAGATGAATTAAACTACAAAAAAAAAATATATTTCTTTGCAAAACAATTTCTCAAATTTAGTATCCTTGAAAATAATTTATTTTTTTTATAAAATATTTCATTAAAGAATAGTTAATAAATGTAAAGAAATGAGTATATCCTTTAAAAACTAGGTCTGGGCATTTTAAAATTTAAAGGAATATAGCACTTTTTAAAATTTAAAATCTTCATTTCAAGAGCTCTTTTATTTAATTTATCATAAAACTAAATGTTCTGATTTTTAGTTTGAATATATTACGAGTTTTTTGTTAACGATTTAGCCTTCAAATATTATTTGGTTTTATCCTTTCAAGTATATATATTCTGTAATAGGTAACATTGACAGTATGAAATAACGGAAATATGGGAAATTCCCTTACCCGGAAAATAACGTGAAAATATGTATACTCTAAACTGAATTTTACGTTAAATTGAATTAATATGTTTGTTTTATTCTGTATACACTATGCATAAAGTGTATTTGACATTTTATAATATAAAAAGTATTAAAATTGTGATTTTTGTTTTTTACCAAATTAGCTTTTATAGGCTTCTAGAATAGAATTATATCAATAGAAATAATGTCATATAGGTGAACAATAAAAACGATAATTATCTTCTACTTAGCATAAAAATCAAATTTCTAATTTACAAATCATTAAGTTATTGTATGTTTCTGTGGATTATTTTCTTTCTTGTACATATTTTTTTTATTTTTGAAATGAATTGCTTCATATAACAAATCCAAATAATTTTTACAAAGTTAGAACCTATTAATAATCTATAATAAATGCATTCTAAACAAAGCAGAGCTTATTTAATATTGAATCTAAATAGATTGATACACGGAGGGCTTTTCAACACGATAGGCACTATGTTCAATTTAGATTTGTATCAGTAACTCCAATACAACTTGAGTGTCTGAAAGAAAGAAAATAGGCAAACACATTTCTTACAACATAATAAATTGTATTAAATAGTTTACATTCCTTTCAAAATATGATTTTTTTTAAATTGCCCTTTTACGTAATGCGTACAACTTTTTTTATTTATTGTATAATAGAACATTTTTTGAAAATATAATAGAGGCATATGTTCAGAAATTATTTTCTTACATATGAAAAAATAACATTACATAAAATAATACTATTAATCCGGTCATACTCAAAAAATATTTGAGTAATAATCATACTTTTAAATTTATAAAATCCCTGGATTTTGAAATTTAATCTTTCTATCACTAATTAGTATAGGCCTTGGGTACCTGATGGAGAAAAATAAGTAACTTTTTTGTAATATAATAAAATGTAAAAAGTGGTCTGTACATTTTTCATTAATAATATAATTTTCTGTATTATATATCGTATAAAAATTAGAGTTTTTAAAAAACTAAAACATCAATGCAACAGACCTCAAAACTGATAGAATTCGACTAAGTAAAGAAAATTTTACTTAGTAATGCTAGCAGCTAATCTGACAAAATGATTATTTTATTTCAAAAAATCATTTGATCATTTATCCTTTTTTTTAAACCTAAAAGTCACTTTTAAATTCTGACATTTCAAGACTTATCTCTGATTTGCAATTGCTTTAAGAGCATTTCTTTTTTCTCATTCTCTTTCAAATTTCTGGCATTATCCATTTGTGTTTTGGCAGATAACTGGGTGTATATTTTTTTAATGTTTAATATTTTGAAGAAAATCGGAATATATAATTCCGTGGAAGAAGAAGACAAGACCTATGCCCAGTTTTTATTTCCAAATGAATAATAATTATATGGTTAACAAATAAGGCAGTCTGACATATTAAAAGTATAACACATTATGTCTATTTTTTAGAAAAAGAATGAGAATTTTGCATAACATACTGGTATAATTCGTCATCATCTATTGTGTGATGAATTCATTACATCTTTTTTCCACAAAAAAAATAACAGCATGCGAGAATACAGGGGGGGGGGGGGGAGGGGAGGAGAGGGGGGGGGGGGGGGGGGGGGTGGGGGGGGGGGGGGGAGGGGGGGGGGGGGGGGGGGGGGGGGGGGGGGGGGGGGGGGGGGGGGGGGGGGGGGGGGGGGTGGGGGGTTGGTGGGGGGGGGGGGTGTGGGGGGGGATGGTGGGGGGTGGGGGGGGGGGGGGGGGGGGGGGGGGGGGGGGGGGGGGGGGGGAGGGGGGGGGGGGGGGGGGGGGGGGGGGGGGTTAGGTGGGGGGGTGGGGGTTAGGGGTATACAAGCCCTACTTATACATAAAACCATATAAATATAACCATATAACCATAAAACATACATAAATGATTATATAAAAAATGTATATATGAACATGGTTTAGGGGTATACAACCCCTACTTATACATAAAACTTCCTAATTCTATGTTCTCGTATGTTTATACGAGCTAAGCTTGCCGTATCACCTTTAAGAGGTTTATAAACCATTTCATTAAAAGAGACCAACTAAAACAAATCTGTAAAATATCTTTATTGTATCCTCTTGTAAAATGTGAAATTTTCAATATTCTGAAATTTTTTTCTAAATGTGTATAATTTTTATAATATTTTATAATGTAATAGGAACATATTTTATGAATTCTTAGATTATTCCATTTTAGTAAAATATTTTGTATTTTCATCAAAAATGCGTGTATGCATCTCTGAGTATTTTAAAAACTGTATCAAAGAGCAACAACTTTAACAAAGAATACAATAAGAAATTTAACTTTTTGATAATTTGATGTATATTATCTTTTGTCTCAATAAGGTTTTCATTAATTACTCTTGTAAAATGTGAAATCTTTAATATTATGACCTTTAATTGTGAATTTGTATAATTTGTATAATATTTTGTATTGCAATAGGAACATATTTTATGAATTCTTGGGCTATTCAGTTTTTAGTAAAATATTTTGTATTTTCATCAAAAATGTTTTTTTTTCACGTTTGAGTGTTTTAAAAACTGTATCAAAGAGCAACATTTATGCTTTAACTAAGACTACAGTAAGAAATTTAACTGGTTGATAATTTAATGTATAATATCCTTTGTCTCAATAAGGTTTTCATTAATTACTCTTGTAAAATTTGAAATCTTTAACATTCTGACCTTTAATTGTGAATTTGTGTAATTTGTATAATATTTTGTAATGCAATAGGAACATATTTTATGAATTCTTGGGCTATTCAGTTTTTAGCAAAATATTTTGTATTTTCATCAAAAAAGGCTTTTATGCATACCTGAGTGTTTTAAAAACTGTATCAAAGAGCAACATTTATGCTTTAACTAAGACTACAGTAAGAAATTTAACTGGTTGATAATTTAATGTATAATATCCTTTGTCTCAATAAGGTTTTCATTAATTACTCTTGTAAAATTTGAAATCTTTAACATTCTGACCTTTAATTGTGAATTTGTGTAATTTGTATAATATTTTGTAATGCAATAGGAACATATTTTATGAATTCTTGGATTATCTAATTTTAATAAAACATTTTGTATTTCCATCAAAAAAAGTTTTTATGCATACCTGAGTGTTTTAAAAACTGTATCAAAGAGCAATATTTATGCTTTAACTAAAAATAAAGTAAGAAATTTAACTGGCTGATAATTTGATATATAATATCCTTCGTCTCAATGAGGCAATTAATTACTCTTGTAAAAGATGAAATCTTTAACATTATGATTTTTACTTGTGAATTTGTATAATTTGTATAATATTTTGTAATGCAATAGGAACACATTTTATGAATTCTTGAACTATTCAATTTTAGTAAATTATTTTGTATTTTCATCAAAAAATGCTTTTATGCATATCTGAGTGTTTTAAAAACTGTATCAAAGAAAGCATTTATGCTTAAACTAAGAATACTGTAAGAAATTTAACTGATTTATAATTTGATATATAATATCCTTTTTCTCAATAAGGTTTTCATTCATTACTTATGAAACAGCAGAAAATAATATTTTAAATATAATATATAGAAAAGATTTAATCTAGTTAAATCTCTTTTGAATCATTTATTTCCATCTGTCTTAGAACGCGCCATTCATAAAATTATTCTGAAGTATTTTAAAGGCGCATTCATTCCTAACTATTTGAAACCAACCCTTTAATTTTCAAAATCCAATAAATGCCTCATTATAAATATAGGCTGTAAGAGTTCCAGACAATGATGAGTTTGGAAAGAGCCATATGTCTTCAAATACAATTCGCTAACGTAAATAGTTTCGGAATGGTTCTCGCAAATAAGTTTTAAAAGATTCCTACGAGAATATCTCTTAAGAATTCGGATGGTCTGTGTATTGCAGAATTATTTCAGATATAAACGTCATATTTAGCATTTCTTGACAATTATTTGGCGTAATTTCCAAGTATGGAGAGATAATTTGCAAATGCGTTTCCTGCAGCTCTGTTAAAGATTTAAATGGTAGGAGTGAAAGTATTTTATGGTAATAATAGCCGGAATTCTTGACTTCCTAAAATGCTACACAGCTCTGCCTTCTGTTATACATGTCACGGCAGATTCATTCCTCGGGCAATTTAAATGAGAGGCAATAACAGTTCGTGAGGTCTGTTTCAAAGTAAGGAATACGATGTGCAGAATTAATTATATGCTAAAAATGATGTTTCCTTAGAAATAGTTCCAATGCATTTTACTACAATTAAATTCAGAAGATAAACGCAAACGGCAACAGTGTCAAATGAGCATATCTTAAATATATTTATTAAATTTGTTCTATTTACAAAGTAATCTCATTTCACCTTTTCCTTTGCTAAAAACCAATAAAACCTATAATTTACTTAGGATAAAATAGAGTTTATTTACACATTTCAAACTTTCATTAAGTGTATATATATATATATATATATATATATATATATATATATATATATATATATATATATATATATATATATATATATATATATATATATATATATATATATAGATATAGATATATATATATATATATATATATATATATGTATG
>CM063498.1:126975541-126998041 GCA_032207245.1 Pardosa pseudoannulata
ACATATATATATACATATATATGTATACATAAACATATATATATATATATATATATATATATATATATATATATATATGTCGTGGTCCAGTAAACACACTAGAGTCCTGACATCAGCTTCATATCTTTATTTAAATTCACTCACACTCTACTCAACAATGGCGTCTCATCTTGGCGCCCAACTGATAACAAAGGCAGTTTTCACTTATCGCTCTCTGCCCATATCACTGCGCGTGAGCCGTATTTATGTGACTAATAACTCGAGGCGCGTTACTCCCATTAAAAGAATCCCTAATTAAATCTCTTAAATTACTCTATATTTTAAATCCTGACATATATATATATATTTATACATATATATATATATATATATATATATATATATATATATATATATATGTATATATATATATATATATATATATATATATATATGTATATATATATATATATATATATATATATATATATATATATTTATGTATGTATGTATGTATGTGTATATATCTACATACGGATATATAGATATTAGGCTGGATATTTATCAATATATCGTCAAAATTTATATAATTTAAGTATCGTGATACTAATATTAAAATTGGCTGTGTGGATACATTCCTTAGCTGGTGATAACGTAATCACCAAAAGGAATCCTAAATATACCCATTAAAATAATATTATTTTCAAATTATTGCATCCGTTAGCGTCTGCATCGCTTATTTAGCCGTGTACTTGATACGAACACAAGCCAGAATTTGTTGACAACAAACAGATATTTGTTCTTGAAGATTATCATGCCTGCGTCAAGGTCTTTAGTAGTATACCCCAATACTTCCAGATAACCAGTGAATTTCCGGTTTAAGACCGGAAATATTATTTATATTTTAATACATATTTTATTGCACGTGTATACTTTCCTTATTTATGAAATGACTTCCATATTGGTATTCGTTCTTTCAAATATAGCAAACATTCAACAGTCTAAGTAGATTGTTAGTTTAAGTCCCAATTAGAATAATTACAAATATTGACATCAGTAAAATCCTTCACCATATTGAGAAGAAGAAGTGATCACTCTCACTCTAAGCCATTTTTTGCACCTAATGATCAGTAATCCTTTCACAATACAGTTCAATGCCCTCTACCTGAGTTGTCTTTAAATGAGAGAAAGTATGGATGAAATATATCTGATATGCGATATCATAAGCTAGAATATAACAACTAGTAAAGCTAGGTCTAGCTGATTCGTTGTGAGCAGTGAATTTCCGGTTTCAGACCGGATATTCACTGCTTACAATAAGAAAAGATGAACTCGGTTATTCTTTGCACCTGCTACTGATTTATTGAAACACTATCAGGATATTTTAACGTAAATGACCTTGACTACTTCATTGCAACAGTGAGTGATATGTGCACCTTTTAATATATGCCGATAGATTGCTCCTTGTTCTTCTACCATCAACTATGGTGTTTGTCCTGTTGAATATCGGATAAAATATGATTGCACAGAATCTTATTTATTGCCCTAATTATTGCAAAGTATCATAAAATTGTACTTAAAAAAAGTCACAAAAAGATATATTTGGCTTTTTTTTTTTTTTTTTTTTTTTTGTTCTGTGAGCAATAGTATCCAGGGGATCAGTGAAAATAAATATATTTCCAATTTAGCTCTAATTTCTTTGAAGGCCACGTCTAAATTATGGAACCATTTGAAATATCACCGTGCTTTACAATATCGGAATCTAAACTCCAGACAAGAACTGTCTTTTTTTATTTTTAAAATGTATGATATAACTTTTAAGTTACTTTATTTATTTTTAATAATTTGTTAAGTATTTTTTTATTATATTGTAATATTGTTTTACTGAGTTTCAATGGATCGTTGAAATTTTATTCTTATAAATTAAAAAAATATATCTGCATCAAATTTAGGAATATGAATTTTGACGGAATATTTATTGTGATCGTAGATTTCGTGAATAGGAAAAGATAAAAAAAATTAATTCTTTTCTATTAAAATTCAAATTTTTTGAGACATACAAATATTTTGTTTCTTCCAGGTAATATACAGAGACTAGAATTAAAAAAAGAATAAAATAAAACGTAAAGAAGCGAATTGTTGATAAATAGTTTCGTTTGCGGTCTTTTCTGTTTAAAAGCACAATAGCTTTTATAAACATTTCGAACACAGTGATCACAAAAGTGGTTTTCAGAATACCTGTGTCATATATTTAGTTTATACTTTATCAGTTCTACGAGTTGAAAGTTGTAGGTCATATTATGCTTCCGCCTGCCTGATATTGGACCAATAAAACCGTTTTGGTTTGGATAGCTATGATTTACTATTTTTGCTCTACGAACGCTATTGACCAATACCTAATAATTAACCTGATTCCGAACGATTCTGAACATCCATGATTGGAGCAAAATTTGAACCCCCAAAATCCGATACCAAAGATTAGTTTACCAAGAATTTAGTTTAATTTCGATTTTGGAGATACATAATTTGGCATATATAGGCAATGTAAATTATCAGTAATTGTTTGAAATTTGATTAGCAATTCTCTTTAGTATATGAACAAATTAGTTCTGAACAATAATATATATATTTCTTATAAGTGTTAAATGAAATTACTACTAAAAGTTGTTTTTATCTTTCATAAATTTTAATTACATTGAAAAAAATTAGAATGAAAGAAAGCTAAGGTTATTCAATAATAGTAATATATCCTCCTACTTTAAAGGATTGGTTAGGGTGCTGGCCTTCGGTATCAGAGTTCGTGGGTTCGAATCCCACTATGGCATGGATGCTCGTAGCCGTTCGGAATCGGCTTTAAGCTGTAGGTCCCGGTCTCATTAGCCTTCGTGTTGCAAAAAGTAGACCATAGCACTCCAAACCAAACTAAACCAAACCAAACCTACTTTAAAGTATTATCGATACATATTATAATACCAATATAAATTTGGGGATATATCGCGATATTGAATTTCTGATATCTTCCAGCCCTATTATATATACATGTATATATATGTGTGTGTGTGTGTGTATCAAGAATGAAATAAACATAGGAAATATGGAGAAATAGAATAATTCATCCATATACGAGGGTTGGAACTTTAACAGTGGCAACTATTTATTTACACGGAATACAAATGTGATTAATGTCACCATGTTTTACAGTCCTTCAATATAGTCGCCAGCATTGTGCATAATCCATTTCCAACAATGTGGAAGTCGCAGAACACCAGTAGCAGCGCCTGTTCTGTTGATGTTTCGAATGGACCGGTCTATTTCCGCAAGAATCTCTGGAAGCGAATGCCACAAACTAATTACTTCATCATAGGAATTAAGACAAAGTCACAAGAATTAAGATCTGGGGCACAGTCGTATTTTCAAGTCCTGTATTTCGGGCCAGCTCACGAATCGTTTGCCATTGGTCACTATCCATTGGTGCGGCAACAGCATGCACTTCTGCACCGCTGACACTAGGACGACCTGGCCGATACATGTCTGCCACATTTGGGCATCCTTCATTGAAGGTTTTTACCCATCTTGCTATAATTCTCTAAGGCAATGCAGATTCCCCCAAAGCCTCCTGAAGCCCTAGTTGACACTGTCTCTATGTACGATCTCTGGCACAATGAATTTTATCCATTTTCGTTGTTCTAGTTTTGAAAACGTCCTGACAGCACTTACTTTGGACCGCAAGCTAATACAAGGATCAGTTCTTCGAGTCACTCGGCATGCGTATGACGTAGGAATTTTTGTTGAGAGGTAAGGTAGGTATGTCGTTCACTTGTGGTATGCGCGATATTCTTTGGCTTTGTTGTGTAGCGTTTGTACAGCAGGGTTGCCACTAATAAAGTTTCAAACCTTGTATTATATAGATCCAGAAAAATATGTTATAAATCCAAATGGCACAGTAATAAACAAACTAGGAAAAAAAGGCCCAACGAATCTTTATTTTCCTGAAACAAAAATAAGTATCTTCTTTATTTACAAACACTCTAAGTGCCCAAAGTTACGTATGTTACAACCATGCACACATAAGAAGGGAGATTTCTCGTGGCTCGACGGCTTAATATATAGTCCCAAAAATTTATACGCTTTTACATTATATACTTAACATCTCGTAGGCGAAGATTAGAATTTCGTGTATCTTATTTGACTATTTATGAATCTCAACCGAATCAGGATGAAAATTGAACGTTAAAGTTTAATAATGTAACACCTAATTGTTTTTTAATTTATACATACTCAAAATTTTAACGGTTTAGTAAAGTTAATCTCTAGTACTTTAAGACACCAAAGTTTATGTTTACCTTCAGCCTCGTGTTAATTAAACAAAACTGTGAAAGTGTCGATGCAATGATGGATAAAATGCAGTCATTCGGCTACGACAGAACACGGCAAAATTTGAAGATAAAAAAAATCGAATTTATTGAGAGATAATCCATCTTTAGCTCTCCTCCACCTAAACGTTTTACATTTGCTTATATAATGGAGGGAGAAAGACAACCAGCGCATCAGAGTTTTAAGTGTTTGTCACATGGGAGACTCAAGAAGTTAGGCTACGTACAGATGTTATATAAGATTAATTGAGCTAAGAAAATACTAAGTTATTATTCTCGGAGTCATCAAATGTTACCACAATCAAAAGTAAACAAAGAAAATAATCTAATACATATATATATATATATATATATATATATATATATATATATATATATATATATATATATATATATATATATATATATGTATATATATATATATATATATATATATATATATATATATATATATATATATATGTATATATATATATATATATATATATATATATATATGTATATGTATATATATATATATATATATATATATATATATATATATATATATATATATATATATATATATATATATATATATATATATATATATATATATATATATATATATATATATATATATATATATATATATGTATATGTATATGTATATATATATATATATATATATATATATATATATATATATATATATATATATATATATATATGTATATATATGTATATATATATATATATATATATATATATATATATATATATATATATATATATATATATGTATATATATATATATATATATATATATATATGTATATATATATGTATATATATATATATATATATATATATATATATATATATATATATATATATATATATATGTATATGTATGTAATATATTATTTTTTCTTCTAGTCACAATAATTATGTCGGCTCTATTATTTTTAATTTCCCGATCTACTGGGCAGGGAGAAGCCTAAACAGCTAGCAGTAATAAAAATGCAGTCGGCCGACATTGAAGAGAACAGCACAAGTCTAATTAAAACTTTATTTCAGAACTGCTAAAACGGATATTTTTACTACTCAAAGACAGAAAAAGGAAAGACACAAAAATCCCTCAGCTCGAACAGAGGTTCACCCAAGAGCAAACACAGAAAGAATTTTCCCACTTACTCAGCAAATTTAAATGTAAGATCAGGAAAAACGCAGAGTCATTTGTCGGCAACAGCTGAGAAACGTGTTGAATAGACAGAAAATTTACATCTATAGGATAAAAAGACTTGGGAAATGTATCGAAAGGATTTTAAGCCAAGGACGCTTCTTTGATTAAGACATTTAGAGGCTTGGAAAAGATTTTAAGGAATTAGAATGGGAGAGAGGAGGTTTTTAAGGAAATATTAAAGTTAAATAATTTTGATATATTACACATATTTATTATATATATATATAATATATATTAAATATATATATATATATATATATGTATATTATATATATATATATATATATATATAATATATATTAAATATATATATATATATATATTATATATATATATATATATATATATATATATATAAGTTTATATTTCATAAAATATTTATTTCAAACTCACATTTTGAAATAATTCAAGAATAAATATTTCAAATCTTTCAAATGTATTCATTTTATTTTTTTATTCTATAAATATTTGGCCAGATCATCGTGTGCTGAAAAATTCCATTTTTAAATAATGGTTCAATCTCATTTCAGGGGCAGACGGAACTGATAACCAGAAAATGCTATTACAGAACCAAGAGAGTTCTATCAACTTTTAATGAATCGAAAATTTTTTATTCGGGATCACAATTGTGAATTTGCTAGAAGTTGAACAAAGCATATTTCGGCGGGATTATTTATTAATCTCTTTCGCATAAAACAAATATTTAAGCTTCCAAAATTAGTTATTTATGGAGAGAGAATGAGAAACGATAGGTTAGCATTATTTAAATACTGCCGCAGATATGTTTATTTAGAACTAAAATGGTTGACTGGATGTTTATTTGGAACGAGTGAGTTTATTTGTTTAAAGAAGATAAGGTTTTCTCTTTAAGTATCCTTTTACATTAGCTGAAATTAAATATATCTGCACAGAAAAATATGGTTATCAAATTTTTCTCATCAAATGATACATCTTTCTGTTTTATGTCACTGCTCAAAGATATTTATTTAGTAAAGAATTAAATTTTCGAGGGGAATAAAAATATCTTTTTTTTCCATCTGTTTGCATGCTATGGAGAAATTGTATCTCTGAATAAAGAGAACAAATTTAATGCAGACTTAAAATTCTGTTTTTTACTAAAATGGAGACATATACATGTAACTAAAGAGACGAGGTATTTTTATTTATAAATAACTAAGCATAAATACTTTGGGTCATTATTCAAATAAATAAATCAGTAATCCCAAAATACGCTACAGACTGAGAAAATACAATATAAATTGTCAGAATATCTATATTAGGGGTTGCCAACCTGCGGCTCGAGAGCCACATACGGATCTTTGAAACGTTATTTGTGGCTCTCAACAATTGTACTCGAGTTCCCTATTCATTTTTATATTATTATATTTAAGAAATTTTTACAACTGATGGAGCTGCGGCAATGCTGGGTAAAAAGATCGATCTGATTAGGCTTTTAATAAATGACTCTTAAATTCCACATTTCATACCGATTCACTGCATAATTCAACGAGAATATCTTGTTACAAAATTTTTAATATACATGATATGAAGACAGTGTAACACATTATAAATTACATTCGTACCAAAGCAGAAACTCATCGATAATCCAAAAACTTCCTTGAAAAAATTAAGGACGAAGAACTCCTAAATGACATTCAATAAATATAATTTTGTAAAAAAAAATTTATTACCTTTTTTGCATAATACCTTTTAAATATTGCGATTCTCAAAAAATTTCAAGGCTTGGACTTTGCCCCCCCCCTGATCTTTATCATGTCTTATAAAGGGTGTTACATAAATATTCTAAATGAGAACTGGAAAAAAATACATCAATTAAAATGGTTGTACAGTGAAATGTACATAAAAATAAGGCAAACAGGGCATTACATTTATCCATTCCATAGAGAAATGGTCAGAATATAACTCAAGGTAACAGAGGGATTGATTAATACAAAAGTATATAATTTAGGAAATGCTTATAATTTTAAATTTAAAGTGTGACAATAGTATATAAGGAGGATTTATACAAATTGTGGCAGATATAAAATTATTCTTGCATAAACTTCAGTCAAACAGCATTACTAAATATTAATATGATATTTATAGCAATAAATTAACTTACTGACAAATCGCCATATTCTATAACGATGGTATACATTAAAATACACTATGCGACAACCGACTAAATGCTAATTCTTAGTTTAATGCTCAAATTATTTCATTTGGTCCCCAGACATTCAAATATTTTATTCAGAGAGTAGATAATGTGATTCACACTAGAAACAGAAATCTTGAGTTATCTGAAATTAACTTAATTCCATTTAACTAGTCCAGCTATATATAGGCTTAAAATTTCACAACAGAACAGATAAAATGTTTTGTTATAAACCAGCGAAAATAAAAAATGAATATAATATTATAATCTTTAGTTTAGAAATTGGTTTTCAGATACTAACAACCCAACTTTTTTGTAGACGTTCGCTGTGTACTCTTTTATAGCGAATTTTAAGATTCATGACTGACCATAAATAACACATTTCAAAAGAGTATAGTAAATAATAGAATTCAGTCCGATAACACAATTTTAACTACATAAATTCTAAGCTCATTAACGTCATCAAAAAAACGACATATAATTCTAATATATAAGCTTATTCCAATATATCTGAGAGTCATGAATTTTTTTAAGAACACTTTTTTATTTTGAAATTAATTTTTCCAGAAACTTGATGATGTTCGATGATATGCATAATTTTTGGGAAAATATTAACATATTTCATAATTCTTAATCTTATTTCAATATAGAATAATAAAATGTTCTATAATAAATGTATTACCAGTGCGGAATGCTATTCATCTCATGTGAATTCTTACGAAGTTTAAAGTTAAAAATTAACTTTTTTAAAAGTTAAATATGCTTTTAACTTACCTTAAAATATATTTCTTTAATCTCCAGATACACCAGTTTAAATTTTGGTAAATGCGTTATCGATTCTTTTAAAACACGTTCAAAAATTAATTAACATAGTGTTCAAAATGTAATATAAATCAATATTTAAGTAATACAGCTACTTCCCTATGTTTACTTAGATGAAGAGAAATGGTGAAAAAATAAATGCAGGAATGCCAAAAAGGTACAGAAGTGGTAAGCAACCAGGGAATATAAAAAGCCTCTTTATCATGTGGTGTCAACTGTTCTCTCTGGATGTTTATCATTCCAGACGTAAACATACTTTGGGAATTCCCTCTCATCATTCATCTTAAAAGTTTTCTCCTAAGCCTTGATTAAGAATTCCTAAACAATTCCACCACAGAGGGGTTGGTGTTAACAGCATCACTAGAACTCCAAATCTTGATCATTTCTTCAAAAAAGATTTCATGTAATCATCCAAAAGAATTTTTTTAATGAAAGAAAGTTTTTAATGCCACCTTCTTTTGTGTAAATTAGCAATTCTAATCCTGTAACTAAGATGCTTTATCAGATAAAAAGAAGTGTTCAATTATTAGTAAATTGTTACGTTTTCCCTTTTATGATTTCAAGTTTTCTTCGGTATATACAAAATTTTAAATATCATGTTATAACATTTTATGTTCAAAATTGTTTTCAGGAAAAAGTTTGCAATATATATTTATGCTGAGTTTAAAAAGGCACAAAAAAAGGAAAATACTAAAGAAAATTTAGATCTATTTACAATAATTAAGTTTATTGTTATATTAAATTAAGAAACGGAGAAGGCCCATTGAAAATTAGGGTATATATTAGAATGCATATAATTTTATATTATTTTAACTTTATATAGAAAGTTTTAAATATTATATTATAACACTTTATATTCAAAATCATTTTTAGGAAAAGATGTGCAATATATATTTATGCTCACTTTATAAAGGCACAAAAAATAGAAAAATACTAAAGAAAATTTAGATCTATTTACAATAATTAAATTTATTATTATATTAAAATAAACCGTATACTTATACCCCGTATACTTATAACCGTATACTTATAACCGTATATTTATACCCCGTATGGCGAAAGCTGGGTCGGGTGTAGAAGTTACTTATTATTATATTAAATTAAGGAACTGAGAAGCCCCACTGGAATTCAGGGTATACTTTTGAATGCATTTAATATTATATTAAGAGGGACTTAATATTACGGTTTCTTAATATTATGGCTAATTAATTAATCTATCTCTAAGGAAACATATTATCTTAAAGGAAATAGATGCAGCAAAATTCTATTTTAGCACTCTTTTTTATTTTAATATCAAGTTCCATATTTCTATATAAATTTTCTTATGCTTAATACCTGAAGAACATTATTTTTATTTTAGGATACTCTTTTGTATACTCTATAATTCTATTTGACAATACTCTTTATTTTGAAAAATGCTTTCTTAATGTTCATTAAGTATTTATAAACAATTTAAAATAACACCATCTCAGTGATAACAATATCACGGACTAGTTTCTAAAACAAGGATATTTCATTCCTTCGACAAAAAATTGTGTATAATAACAGTTTTTAACATTGTTATTCTTTTTGTGAATTATATTTTTCATTCGTCTACACAAGCTCTTTATTAAATGATAGATAGTGTAAATTTATTGTTAAATTAATACTTTTCGCTTTTATGACTTTACGTCTTCGATGGTTTATATTTTGTTCTTATACTTATATGGCTCATGTCTTAGTTTGGAAAGTTCATGTTATATTAATAATAATATAAAATTTATCATATTGCAAATAACATTGTATCTCCGTACTCAGATAACTAATATAAGTTACGCATTTATATATTTTTAGAAAACCAAAGCAGTTAAAAATTTATTTAAATTCCAATTTCAATATTTTAATATCATTTTATGTTTTCAAGCATAAATTTAAATTTTCTTTTGTTTATTATCTAAAGATAGTTTTTTTTTAATTTTTTTCTTAGGTTTGATAAAGTATTCAAGTATAGTTCAAAATAAAATAAATCGGTTAATTGTTAACAATAATATTGAGAACTCAAAAGTCTATTTCTTTCCCTGAAAATATTTTATTTAACATCTAAAATGGATAATGAGTAAAACAATTTTAACATTGTCGTCTTTCTTATACATTATGGGTTTAAGTCATGCAACCAAACACTTTTATTGATTTAAAATACGTGTAAAACTATTGTTAAAGTAATGTTTTTCCTTTTCAAGATTTCAGGATTTCGGCAGGTTCTTAAACTAGATTTACTGATAATACTGTACTAAATTTCCTTAATATTTTGCTTAAAAATTTTATTAATTTATAATTCCCTTTTGTAATAATTACTGAAACATCATACCCAATTAATACATGTCTTGTATTTAGTAACTCTGAAAATATAATCGTCAACGTTAAAATTGATTTTCACTTTAAATTTTTATTTTATATCCTTTTTTATTTTTATTTTGGCATGCATTAACAATATAATTTTGGTGTTAATAATATCATAGTAAATATCCTCTATGCTGATCAGTTTTTACAAAAAGATATTTTATTTAATTACTCAAAAGGAAGTGCATACCGAGATAATACAGAATATTCAGTTTTTCAATTTTTAATACAATTGTAGGGTTTTTTTGTAAAAAATACGAATTTTAATTAAGTTAGGTTTTTATCAATTAAATTTATAATATAAAATTATTGTTTTGTTGATAGCTTTCCTTCAATTTCCTTTAGGTTTTCAATGGTTTGTAAAAATTTAATTTTCAATATCTAATTGTATTCTTTTATTTGACTGTATATATTTGTAAATACTACAAAGCAATCAATAAATAAAGTCTGTGTATTTATATTTTTATTGAATATCAATGCCATAGAAAACAATTTAATGTTTTCATTTTCATTTCATCTCATATTTGTGCTTGAAGATAATTTTTCTGTGTGAGCCAAGATCTTTGAAGTTTAATTATATTTGGGATTTTGTAAAAAAAACAATCATGTAATTTATTTAATTTTAGAATCTATTTAACTTTATACTAATAGTGTATTTAGCAACTACAACTGGTAAGTATTTTGTTATATATGTTTAATATTTCAGCATTCTAAAAAGAACAAATATTTCAAAGAGTGAGTATTTACAGCACAAATCTGTAATGGAATCTTTCTAACATTTGTAATTAATAATCATAGCAGCATGAAAGAATATTTTAATAACATATCTGTACCGAGGTACTTTCCCACGGTGATCTGCACGTGCATGCACAGCTGTGGGAGGATTTTCCTAGAGGAATTTAGGACTCCAATTGTTCACGTCAAGTTTAGGGACCCCTGCAGAGAAGGTATAGATCACGGAATGGCAGCATAACGGTCAAGCTCGCACAGAGCTGTAACCGTGAGTTATGGGAGCAGGGGCTAAAAAGTAATGTCAGCTTGCACAAAAGGGGCTACTTTAATGAGCCCACCTGCACTCCCGAAGGGCATGCAGATGTGGGAAAATTTCCCGAAGACAAGGGATTGGAGAGGAAGAAAAAAAGGGGCGTTGGAACCGAGGTGAGGAGTTTGGAAACGAAGTTAAGGAGAGGAGTTGAAGTCGGGAGTCGAGAGAAGTGGGACAAGGATCCACCAGCACCAACTCGTCCCGTGCGCCCGGACCGACACCGCCCCGCTCACCATCACCAACTCGTCCCGTGCGCCCTGACCGACACCGCGTGAGGAAAGCCCCTGCCTGCTCCCCTGTGCCTGTAATGGAGGTAAAGATAAAATAATATTTACAGTCACTTAACTTAGGCCTTTGAAAATAATATAACCTGGTGATTAGTAATAGTTCATTATAAAGAGAATTGTAGTAATCATGCTGTAAATATAAGACATAAATAATTGATGATTATGATATATGATAACCAAGGACTAATTTGTAAATGAATGTACATAATAAATATCTGAATCTCAGTATAAAGTGTTATATTTTTACTGTGTTTCCCCCTTGTAACCGAACACTGGTGTAGAGGTTGTAAGTACATTACAACAATATCTTTCATCGGTATCTCACCTTATTAATTACAGTATTTTATATCCCTACATTTTAAAATATTGTAATTTACATTATAATTGACTAGTTAAAAAGCTATTTAAACTCATGTCATTTACATTTTCAGACCATCATATGAATATACCTAGTAATTTTTTTCGAAGCTCTCACAACAGATTCCATTAATTTTCATTTTCTCTGAATAATTTACAAGGTTTATACAGACAAAATAAATAATTTTAACCGTATTCGAATATTTATTATCCTAAAACCAATTTAAAATGATGTTTTATGTACATTACCTACACTCTTTGTCTGCTTTTCCTTTTAAATAAATATATTACTTGGTTAAATGAAAGGATACAATAGATTTTTAAAACGTACTCAATTTGCACAAAAAGTCTTTTCTTCAATATGATTGTTCATTTATTTTTCATTTATCGTTTTTGGTAGAACTATTTAGCTTGAAATATGCTAGAATTATTAATACTGTATCAATTTCTCCTAACATAATCATAATGTAGTTTTTAGTCATTTTGATATTATTATGCTATGCATTATCCATGTACATAAAAATTTAAACAATAAGTAATAACTGAAGTAAAATATTAGTTTTTGTACATTTTTATAAGTTATTTGTATATTTTCGAATAAATCTCATTTTAACACTTCCTCACCAAAAACAAAAAACATCCTAGATGTTTAGAGCTCTGTCGTTCACTTTTTAATAAAAAATCAAAGAAAAATATTTAAGTGTTTTTTAAAAGTCAATTTTCTTGTACCACAATTTTTATACACAGCGGGGCGAAAATTGTTACAGATTGTTGTGCGTCTGTCTAATTCTAAATACAAATGTGGGTAAGCGGTCAGAGCTACATACTCGATTATTGATGCAGAAAATATTTTTACAATTCTGCACAACCTCTTAAAGCAATTTTCTAATTAGAAGTATTTTTCATTTAATTAAATTTTAAACGATTTTTATCGTTACAAACATAATTATAACAATCCACCACTAATAATTTAATTAAATAAAATATTTAGGTAACGTGTTTCTAAACTGCGAATGATGTCACGGAAGACCATTACCTACATGGTTTTCACCATTTTTAAGATGATTTTTAGCAGTATGGCGACATTCCATAAGCTACTGCGATACCTGAGATAGTTGTGCCTTTGTCTGTCTATTTATAAATACAAACGTGGGTAAGCGGTCAGAGCTACATACTCGATAATTGGTGTACAAAATATTTGTACCATTCTGCACAACCTCTTAAAGCAATTTTCTAATTAGAAGTATTTTTCATTTCATTAACTTTTAAACGATTTTTATCGTTACAAACATCATTATCACAATCAGCCACTCATAATTTAAGGAAATAAAATAGTTAGGTAACGTGTTTCTAAACTGCAAATGATGCCAAGTAAGACCATTACCTACATGGTTTTCACCATTTTTAAGATGATTTTTAGCAGTATGGCGTCATTCCCTACGCTACATTATTTATTCAAATAACTTTATCAAGTTAAGCTACTCGAGAATTAATTATGTACTGTGCACGCTTTGAATTAATCAGATATTTCATATTCTTTCATTATTTAACTATATGTAATTTGTTATTCATCTATATTTTATTGAATTATTAACTATGTGTAAATTACTATACATTATTTAATTATAGATTACTTATAAATATATTTTTCGATTAACTTTTATTTTACAATTAAATTTCTTTCAATAATAACCTTTCAACAAATTTTGGAAATAAAGTAATTTCCACGTAGGCAAAAACCTCTTCGTTAATAAAATAATTTTCTAAATTTTAACTTGTAAAAATAACTGTCAAAATGCGTATTCTATTAAACATATTATCCACTGATTAATTCTAAATCATGGATTCTCAATGAGGGTGGTACTGCTACTCGGTTGCCGCTGGGATCAACTGGATGACGGGGCTGAACGGGGAGAACCAGGTAGGGGACGGGGGATTGTTCAGAAACAAATGGGAAGCCTTAAAGCAGTCCTGGACATACCCAACTATTTACGAAAGTAGCAAAATACCTCCAGTTTACATAGATATTACACCCCCAGTTTCAAGTATTCATATATCTAACAATCTATTCTTTAATAAAGCGGGAACCAGACATTAACAAGTTGGAAAATCTCTACCAGCCTCAACGATCCCACTAATTTTTTATTGATTTTGTACTTGATGTTTACAACTGTTACACTACATTTCATGTTCATTTCAATGAATTGTTGAGCTGCTACTCACAGAGACTCTAAACGATCAGAATAGTCGATTTCTTCGACTAAGTCATTATGACGAATATCTCCTCCAGAGTAGCAAAAGCTTCCATCTTCGACATAACCCAAAGACATAAGCCAACCCGTACCGAAATGCACTTCTAGGGACGTTATTAGATTCTTCTATTGGTGTAGTTGATCGCCGTGAGTGGCAGCCTTTACGTTTTACGCTGAAAAACATGGACACATTCACCGAAACAACGAAAAAAGAAGATATGTGGGATATGTGTGTATAGCTCTGTTGGAAGGAAAAGAAAACACGGAACGAGTTAAAGAGGGAAAAAATGAAAAGAGAAAGTTTAATTAATTTTTTTAGAATTTTATTCATATATTTTTATTAATTTCTCTTTAGGAAGAACACATTCATATAAACAATTTCCAAATTTTTGGAAATGAAGGATAACTATAAAGTTTATACATTCTTATACAGGGTGTTTCATTTGAATGGGACAAAAAGAATAGCGCAGTGTGACTGCCGTAATGGATTTATTCAGCCGAAAGAAATATATTCTGCAACTACAATTATACAAGTTTTATTTGGCAACAGGGAAAAATTATGGAATGACTAACTCGCCGCTAGAGGTGCTGTTAAACAAAATGTCTATGCAGGAGAAAGCGTACTGCGTTTTCGAATCTGCCAAATCCTCCTCGTTAACTGTTGTGCAAAAGTTTTTCTCACGAAATTTCGTAAAAAACCACCGCATCGGCATAACATAAGCAGGTGGGTGAAGCAGTTCCAGGATGCCGGCTACTTATGCAAGAACTCCATCACAGGGGATGTGCCATCACGAGTGCAGCAGGAGCTTGATTACTGTTACTTCCTTGAGATAGTAACTCTAATATGTTTAACTCATATTCAAGGGAAAATAAAAATGGCTCGATATGACAACAAGAAAAAAACAACCACGGCTTAAAGTATATAACTGAATTTAATTACTACTAACATAAAACATAAGGAAATGAAACAAATAGAACTTAAATCAACTTATAAAAAAAATTAACGAGCCAGCCATGAGACAAAAATAAAACTACCTCCACGATACAGTCGAAAAAGCCACCTACTCGGCTAAGCAAACAAAACACAGTATTTATACAAAATACGAATTTCCCGGAATGACGCTTCGGGGAAGAGATACTGCAAGACATAAGATTTAACCATGGGATCTAACAATTACTGTGTAGATATTTGTCGTGTTACAGGAGGGGCACATATTGAACACCTTTAGAAACTTGTATAAATGTAGTTTGGAGGTAAATTTGAATTTTCTAAATAAATTAATTAAAACGTTTACAATCATGTTTTCTTTTTGTCACATTCAATATGAAACACCCTGTATAAATAAACATGCATTATTAAATTTGGAACTTCCGAAAAAAATGCAATTCATTCAGTTTAATAAAGCACAATTTTTATTTTAATTACATTTCATCAAATTCAACAACTACTTTTTATAAGACCAATCCTTACTCATCAGACACTAAAAAAGACAAACATGTCACTGTTTTTACTAGCATGAATTTTTCAAATAAATATCTAATGTTTCAGAAAATAGTTTATATGAAGCATCATAATTAAATGACATCAAACGCTTTTTGTTTTTCGAGAGACAGCAAAAAAATTGGAAATAAAATAAACGAACGAAGAAGTTTGTAAAAACTATACATCTTAAAACGCGTAAATTAATTTCATGCGTTTGAAAATTAAAAATAAGAATACATAAAAAAATTGTATACAAATACAACAAAAAACAGGATAATTAATTTTTTCATGCTGGTTAAATAAGCAACCCTTGGTTTTTTTTATAACAAATTTTAAACTATAGATAATAAAGTATATATCAGATTAAAGGGTAAAGCATTATTTTGACAACATTAATTACGTTTAAATGGAGCTCAAATAGAGAAAAATCATTTTATTTATTTTCTTGTACTTTAAGCCCATTCGGAGTCAGTACTTTTTTTATCAAATTTTGAAACCTATAAATCAGTACTACAAATGTTAATATATCCTGCCTTAGACTCTCTATATATTTATAGTCATTTATTAAATTAGTAATCTTACATGTATATTATACGCGTTTGTCAAATGATAGAATCTATCTTAGTTTTATGAAAAAATAAATGTATAGAGTACAGTTTCTTTTAGAGATCCTTTTTTTTCTCTATGACTTTTTTTACTCCTTAATTAATTAGTATTAATAAATAAAAAAATTTCCTTTAAAAAAATGTTTATCTATCGAAATCTATAATTAAAGCCTTTATCACATATTAACCTGTATAAGCTGAAAAAATAACCGTTTCATTTTTCTATTCCTTTTCCCAATACATGATTTGTTGATAACTTGAGTGATAGAGAAGATATTTCAACCGATTAATGATTTTATCATACGTCAATCTGAATCAAAGTTAATCTGTTGAAAATTTTTCAAAATCAATGAAATGAGAAATTCACGAGATCCTCATCGGGTTAAAGAATCGTAAATTGAACCTCTTTTTATAACAGGTTGACAAAAGATAAGGCCTTAAATAAAAATGCTTCACTTTTTAAATTTATTTATTCATTTTTACAAAAAAAATTAATTTATTTAACTGCAACGATATTATATAAGAATAATTTCTTAGTCGTCAGTAATTAAAAAAGACAAGCTCGTAACAAACATGTCCCAATTTTTAATAGATTTGTGGATAACTCGAGTGATAAAGAAAACATTTAAACCGATTAAAGACTTTATCATACGTCAATCTGAATAAAAGTTAATCGGTTGAAAATTTTTCAAAATGAGTCAAATGAGATATTCATACAATCCTCATCGGTTAAAGGAATCGTAAAATGAACCTCTTTTTATAACAGGTTGACATGAGATAAGGCCTTAAGTAAAAATACTTCAACTTTTAAATTTACTTATTCAATTTTACAAAAAAGAGATCAATCAAATTATTGCAACGATTTTATATAAGAATAATTTCAGAGTCGTCAGTAATTAAAAAAGAGAAGCTCGTAACAAACATGTCACAATTTTTATTAGATTTGTGGCTTACTCGACTGATAGAGAAGATATTTCAACCAATTAAAGACTTTATCATACGTCAATCTGAATCAAAGTTAATCGGTTGAAATTTTTTCAAAATCAATCAAATGAGAAATTCATACAATCCTCATCTTGTTAAGGAATCGTAAACGAATTATAACATGTTGGCATGGGATAAGGCCTTAAGTACATATGCTTCACTTTTTAAATATACTCATTCAATTTTACAAAAAAAATTCAATTTATATAATTGAAGCAATTCAATTTATATAATTTATATATTTTTTATAAGAATAATTTCTGAGTCATCAGTCATTAAAAGAGATAAGCTCATAACAAACAGGTTACAATTTTTACTAGATTTTGGGATAACTTGAGTGATAAAGAAATATTTCAACCTATTAAAGACTTTATCATACGTCAATCTCAATCATAGTTAATGAGTTGAAAAATTTTCATAAATAAATGAGAAATTCGCACAATCCTCATCGGGTAAAGGAATCCTAAATTTAACCTCTTGTTTTATAGTAGGTTGACATGGGATAAGATCTTAAGTAAAAATGCTTCAATTTTTAAATTTACACATTCAATTTTACAAAAAAAAATCTATTTAATTGCAACTATTTTATATAAGAATAATTTCTGAGTCGTCAGACATTAAAAAAGACAAGCTAGTAACAAACATGTCACAATTTTTACTAGATTTGTGGATTACTCGAGTGATAGAGAAGATATTTCATCCAATTAAACACTTTATCATACGTCAGTCTGAATCAAAGTTAATCGGTTGAAAATAAAATCAATCAAATGATAAACTAATACAATCCTCATCGGGTTAAGGAATCGTAAATTGAACTTCTTTTTATAACATGTTGACATGGGATAAGGCCTTAAGTAAAAATGATTCACTTTTTAAATTTAGTTATTCAATTTTATAAAAAGATTCAATTCATTTAATTGAATTGTTTTTATATAAAAATAATTCCTTAGTCGTCAGTAATTAAAAAAGACACGCTAGTAACAAACATGTCACAATTTTCACTAGATTCGGAGATTACTTGAGTGATAAAGAAACATTTCAACCGATAAATACTTTATCATAATATCGTCATATATATCGTATATATATCGTCAATCTGAATTAAAGTTAATTAGTTTAACAATTTTCATAATCAAATGAGAAATTCACACAATCCTCATCGGGTAAGTTACTTCTACACCCGACCCAGCTTTCGCCATACGGGGAATCCTCATCGGGTAAAAGAATCGTAAACTTAAACTCTTGTTTTATACTAGGTTGACATGGGATAAGACCGTAAGTAAAAATACTTCACTTTGTAAATATACTCATTCAATTTTCCCTCCAAAAAATTGAATTTATTTATTTGCAATGATTTTATATAAGAATAATTTCTGAGTCGTCAGTCACTCAAACATACAAGCTCATAAACACGTAACGTTCTTACTAGATTTGGGGATTACTTGAGTGATAAAGAAACACTTCAACATATTAAAGACTTTATCATACGTCAATCTGAATCAAAGTTAATAGGTTGAAAATTTTTCAAAATCAAATGAGAAATTTAAACAAATCTCATCGGGTAAAGGAATTGTAAACTTAACCTCTTGTTTTATAGTAGGTTGACAGGGATAAGACCTTATGTAAAATTATTTCACTTTTTAAATATACGCATTCAATTTTACAAAAAAAAATCTATTTAATTGCAACTATTTTATGTAAGAATAACTCTTTAGTCATCAGTATTTAAAAAAGATAAGATTGTGATAAACAAGTCACAATTTTTCTAAATTTGAGGATTACTCGAGTGATAGAGAAAAAATTTCAACCGATTAAAGACTTTATCACACGTCAATCTGAATAAAAGTTAATCGGTTGAATTTTTTCAAAAATAATCAAATGAGAAATTCATACAATCCTCATCAGGTAATGGAATCCTAAATTTAACCTCTTGTTTTATAGTAGGTTGACATGGGATAAGACCTTTGTAAAAATGCTTCACTTTTTAACCTTGCACATTCAATTTTAGAAAAAAAATCAATTTATTTAACTGCAACTATTTTATATAAGAATAATTTCTGAGTCGTCAGACATTAAGAAAGACAACCTAGTAACAAACATATCACAATTTTTATCAACATAAATTTTTCAAAGAAGTAGATATTGTTTAAAAAATGTGACGTTTTCTAGCAATGTAGTATAATTAAATAAAATGAAAACTTTTTTTATTCTTTTAAAAGATATCAAAAATAAAATCCAATAAATGAATAAAGGTATTTTTCAGCTTAATTGCCTTGCAGCAAAAAAAAATAATAGTAATTTTATATGTTTGAGTATGGAAAGTAAGAATGTGTAATAAATACATATACCAATTCAATGCAAAAAGAAAAATAAAATGTTTACAACATAGTGAATACGCATTGTTCAGTTTCCTTTCAAAATTAACAACAAATTTTGATTCCTAAATATAAAAATCCAATTAAAAAGAAAAAATAATATTTTGATAATAATTCTTTATTTAAAAATCTAATTTGGATATTTTTAAAAATCAAATACAAAAGAGACATTTAATAATTTCGTTTTATTATAATGCATTAGGAAATAAAATTTGATTTTTTATAGAATCTATTCCGAGTATAACACTTGCGAAGCGAATTGAATCATGAAAGGTAACGGTGGGTTGAAGTCATATGACTTCCCATGTAATGATGGTTACCATTGTCTTCAGGGGTTTCATTTCTAAAGGTCTTGCTCTGTACCTAAAGAGTGGGTTCAAATGTTCCTTCTGACTTAACTTTGATGTCAGCTTGTGGGCTTTATGCGAGCAAATGATCAAGCCGTCTAAGTGACGTCACAACGAACGTGCAAACCCACTCGCAACGTCCAAAGTTAGCCTCTAAGTGTGGGTTCTTGTAATTTAGTATCAGGAACCAAGGAGACGACTCCCACTCTAGGCCTGCAACTTCCAGAGGTATCATTTGGGAACTAGGAGAACATAGCTACCACGAAACCTATTTTAAGTGCCCCAGCATGAAAGATAATATGTTACATGGCTAAAATGTATAAGAATTTGAGACTCTCTGAAATTTTTCAGATGCGTGTAAAATGTAAAATTAAACTTACTGAACTTTAGAGGTTTGGTAAACTAAAAGTATAGAAAGAAAACCTTCCAAAATCATTTATTTGATTGGGTTTATTTTCTAAAGTTTAAAAACCTAAAGTTATCCCTGTTTTAGAATTACCTTTGCCCTTAAGCTCTACTTATACAATACCTTACCATTAAAAACGGAACTGCCTTTGCACCCTTGAAAGTAAATGCGATTAACAATTCAGATAATGCATTATAATGCAATCAAAATAAAATGTATCTCTAAATTTTATAGAAGTGAGAGAAATTCATGATGTTTACATTAGATTTTTTTTTATTTTCATCAAATTACATTTATCTAGTACATGTGTAATAGTATCTATTACATCTGTAATAGTATCTAATGCATCTGTAACAGGTGCTTTTTATTAGAATACTTGAATAAAATCCATCAGTATTTTGCAAAGAAACGCATAATGTTTAGAAAATAGTTTATGTAAAATAGTCTAATAAAATATTATAAAAAACACTTTTAATTATTTCGATGGAAAGACAACAAAATCAAGAAATATTATGAACGTATGATGAAGTTTTAGCAATATAATTACTTTATACCATAAAAATGAATTTTGTACTCGCAAAAAAGACAAATGACAATGCATAATCCATTTATGGACAAATGCAACACAAAAGAGAAAGCTAAACTTTTACAGTTAGGAAGAATACACAAAGCTTAGCTTCTTTTTTCAATTAATAAGAAATTTTGATACTAAAATGAAATTGATATTATATAGAAAACATGAAATTAAACAAAAAAAAACCATTATTCTGATAACAACGTTTTTTTTTATTTCATTTTCATTATTCGATAACCCTAGAAATCATATAAAAAGATTAGAAATATTTATTTATTTTGTTGCATTACAGGAAATATTATGGAAATATTATGTGGAATTCTTGTATTATAATAATCAAAATGGAAATATTATGTGCAATAAGTGACCAATGAAAAAGTACTTATAACTTCAATCCGAGCTTAAAGTGGAAGACAATTTATTAAATACATATAATTCATAAAAAAATCCTTAATATTTAAAATAGCTAAAACTATTTCTTACTTATATTACAACGAATTTTCAAAATTCTAAACAATTACTACATTTATTATTATATTTGATGAACTTTACCGGATAAAACTCTAAAAATTTTTACCATTGTTTTTATGTTCGGTAAGTTTTTATCTATCCTCTTACAGTTTTGGAAAATTCAGACTTTATGGTAGCTTAGATACTTCCTGGGCACTTAAAGAACCAAAGTAAATAAAAACATGTTGCTCTGTTTTAATAACGATACAATTGTTTTTACTTTACTACTCTAAGTGATCAGTATTCAAAATAAATACACATGTTTAGTGTTCAAGATTGCATCAGTTGAAATCCATAACTAATTAAACATAGATTAATAGTTTCAAAACTAATAAAAATATA
>CM063498.1:127008041-127018041 GCA_032207245.1 Pardosa pseudoannulata
CAATAACAAACAAACAAAATGGGCTCTCGGAGGACTAAGCAAATGATTCCCAAGCTTGCACTCACACCTTCAGAAGTATCGTTGGGGAAATTGATGAACTTTGCGTCCATGAAAATGTTTAATGTCCCAGACGCAATTAATTAACACGGTATGGAGGTATTTGTATGGGGTAGTACTCGTCGAGCTAAGCATAATTGGCTAGTACCTGAAAAAGAAACCATTGAAATGACAATAAAAAAAGTAATGCATTTGACGAGGTGGGGATGTATAGTGAAGTACATGTTGTGACCATAACCTCTTTCTTAATATTTAAATTATATTTGGCTATTCACCAACATGTTTAGGTCTAAACGTAAAAAACACAATATACATTAAAAAAAGAAAGAAGTTCTTATTGGATTAATGGAATTTATTGAGATATTAAGATGAACTTAAAAAAAATTAACTAATAGAAGTTAATTTACTGAACATTTAAAATGATAAAAATTAATAAAAAGGAAAGGAGAAAACAGAAAAAAATGCCACTTATAGTGACATTGTGAAAACTACGGAGGACGCATCTCCGGATTCCTCTTCTTTCCGTGGGTACTAGGTTTCTATCCTGCATCTATCCTGGCTGCTGGGCATCAAGTCAAAATTGAAGAAAAATTATCATAATTCCTTTCGCTTAGCGGAATGGTGGAACACCACCAAGAGCAGCTCTAAAAACACACCAATGTGTGGAGTTGGGATATTCCATATTATAAAAAGAGCGAATTTATAAATATATTGCAACGCGGCACTCGTCAAGGAGAACACCAAGTGACGCTCTTGGTATGAGTGATGTCCCCTTAGACATGTGTGATTGAAAATCCTGAGCAGATTATGCTATAAAAAAATTACTTTTTATATCACCAACATAATAATTGAGAGCTGGCAGGGAAGGTACAAACAGGGTATTTTTGTTTAAGGCAAGCTTCATAGAATTAAAGGAAAGTAAATGAAACGTTATGACACAAGGTAGAATTTGACCTGCTCGAACCCCGGACATGCAGTCTTCGGATTTAGAGAACATATCCATTACAGACTGAGTTAGATCACTTCTTTTCAAATTATATAATTACTTTTTATAAGAGTTATTATTAGACATGACTAAAACTTGAAATGCAGGCTCATCTTTTTCATTAGGTTAAATTTGTAAAAAAAAAACTTTAATATGATTCAAACAAACAGCTAATTGTAAATGATACACATAAAATTCAAAAAACACTTTCACACTTTCCTAACACAACAATAAAAAAAGCCAAATAAAGGGGAATATTTGTAGCATAGTTACTTCGAAGTGTCGAAATTAATTGTACGTTTTTGAAACGGCAAATAAAAATACGTAATAAATTTATGTACGAATGCTAAACAGAAAAATAAAATTATACTTAAATACGATATATACGATATATCCTATATAATTATATCGTATAATTATATATAATTATATGCGATATAATTGTATATGATAAATACAAAGTTTTTATTTTCATTTCACAATTAATAAAAAATATTAATGCTAAACTAGATATCGTATAAGAAAGAGGAAAACATTATTTTTAAATACCTTGTTTATGTGAATACCTCAACTTAAAAAAAATCTTAAATTAAACTTAAAGGTAACTCATTTATTTTTATATATTTCACCCCATTATTAGTAAAAGAAAATATTTTTTATCAAATCGGCCCAAAATTTCGTAAATAAAAAAATGCTTATGATGACAATTAGAGGACCAAGTGGAAGAAAATTATTATATATTAAACATAAAATTCATAAAACATTTTTAAGATTTAAGACATATTCATTAACTATATTACAGTACATTGTTTAAATGACAATTCCTACATTAATTATTAAAAGTTGCATAAAGCTTTATTAACTATTGATTGCCTAAAACCCATTTGCCCTCTTATATATATATCTGAAGAGTGACAGAATTTACTATGCTTTCAATTTTCCTGGATGAAGGCAAAAAATAAATCAAAAAAAGTTACATACTCTACAAGAAATATTTATGTTTGCTCCATCGTACTAGTTAATCAATTAACATCCGTAAATAAGAACAATTTGTTGCATCGTGAAAAAGAATTATCAGTTGAAACACATGGCTAAATAAGCATGCATTATTAATTTTCAAACTCGGATGAAGAAAAACAACTCAATCGGTATTAAAAAAAGACTTTGTTATTTTAATCAAATTTCATCAAATTGTGTAACAACTGTTTTTTTTTTTAAGAATTAGTCATCAGACACTAAAAAAGACAGACATTTCATTATTTTTATTAACACAAATTTCATAAGAAAATGTACAATGTTCTGAAAACTAGGAATTCATGTGAAGAAGCATAATTAAATGTCAGATAACACTTTTTGTTCTTCCAGAAATCAACAAAAACATCAAAATGGCGTAAGAAAAAGAAAGAAGTACTTCGAAGCGTCAAAATTAATTTAATATGTTTTACAAATAATAAGAATGTATAATAGATTTCCGCACGAATGCAATAGGAGAGGGAAAATTAAATGTTGACAGACAGCATCAATGCACAATAATTTAGTTTCTTTTGCAATTAATATGAAATTTTGATGCTAAATTAAAAATTAAATTTAATAGAAAAAATCGTTTTATTGATAATATCGCTATTTTGAATATGAATATCTTAATTAAAAAATCTTGAAATTAAATAAAAGATAAATGTTAATTTACATATTTGCATTTTAGATCATCAAGAGTCAAAAGTGAAATTTCTTATTAAATCGAAACCAAATGTTATAAACGAAAAAACGTTCATGACGAGAATCATAGCATCAAGAAGAAAACAAATAATTTTTTGCATAAATTAAATTTATTATAAACTCTTAATAGTTAAAACAGTTATTAACTATATTAGAGGGATTTTTTTATTCTAATCAACTGCTAATATCTTAATTTATATATATGAATTTTTTAATTTCGTATGTTAAGATATATGATATATTATTCATATATTAAGATATATGATATATTATTCATATATTAAGATATATGAATATCTTAATTTAAAAAATCTTGAAATCAAATAGAAGATAAATTTTCTTTTATTTATTTGCATTTTAGCCCCATCAGTAGTCAAAAGAAAAATTTCTTATTAAATCGAAACCAAATGTTATAAACGAAAAAACGTTCATGACGAGAATCATAGCATCAAGAAGAAAACAAATAATTTTTTGCATAAATTAAATTTATTATAAACTCTTAATAGTTAAAACAGTTATTAACTATATTAGAGGGATTTTTTTATTCTAATCAACTGCTCATATCTTAATTTATATATATAAATATCTTAATTTCTTATATTAAGATATATGATATGTTATTCATATATTAGGATATATGAATATCTTAATTTAAAAAATCTTGAAATCAAATAGACGATAAATTTTCACTTATTTATTTGCATTTTAGCCCATCAGTAGTCAAAAGAAAAATTTCTTATTGAATTGGTACCAAATTTTATAGATGAAAAACCGTTTATGATGCGAATCATAGCATCAAGAGGAAAACAAGTAATTTCTTGCATAAATGAAATTTATTATAAACTCTTAATAGTTAAAACAGTTATTAACTATATTAGAGGGATTTTTTTTATTCTAAACAACTGCTCATATCTTAATTTATATATATATAAAAATCTTAACTTCTTATATTAAGATATATGATATATTATTCATATATTAAGATATATGAATATCTTAATTTAAAAAATCTTGAAATCAAATAGACGATAAATTTTCACTTATTTATTTGCATTTTAGCCCATCAGTAGTCAAAAGAAAAATTTCTTATTGAATTGGTACCAAATTTTATAGATGAAAAACCGTTTATGATGCGAATCATAGCATCAAGAGGAAAACAAGTAATTTCTTGCATAAATGAAATTTATTATACACTCTAAATAGTTAAAACAGTTATTAACTATATTAGAGGGATTTTTTTTATTCTAAACAACTGCTCATATCTTAATTTATATATATATAAAAATCTTAACTTCTTATATTAAGATATATGATATATTATTCATATATTAAGATATATGAATATCTTAATTTAAAAAATCTTGAAATCAAATAGAAGATAAATTTTCATCTATTTATTTGCATTTTAGCCCATCAGTAGTCAAAAGAAAAATTTCTTATTGAATCGGTACCAAATTTTATAGATGAAAAACCGTTTATGATGCGAATCATAGCATCAAGAGGAAAACAAGTAATTGCTTGCATAAATGAAATTTATTATACACTCTAAATAGTTAAAACAATTATTAATTAGAGTGATTTTTTTCATTCTAAACAACTGCTCATAATTTTTAATATTCATCAGCTAAACTTTCAACAATCTTATTTATTTAGGTAAGTAATATTACAATCATGTCCTCTAATTTATCTGTGAAATTATAGGATATATCATAATTTTAAATTTTTAGGAATACTTGAAAAATCAAGGTAAAAAATAAAGATTTATTTCCCTTTTAAAGGCACCACTGTTCCGTCCAACATCCATGATGCGACGGCAGTTGCTTAATATGTTTTGTAAACTGTGTTTATTTTGTAACCTTGAGGCGTAGCGCCATCTGTAAATATATGTAATACAAAAGTGCTCGCTGAGGGCTAGGGGATAAAATTTACCATATATTCTGTTTTGTGTGGGTTTTCTTAAAAAGTGATATTTGGACGACGTTGGGAGTGAGAATAGTCAAAGTCATTGTAAGTAAATGCTTTATTCTTTTTAATCATAAATCTTATTGGGTTGTCATTTTCCCAACGTTGATCCAATTCATATTCATTCAATTCTATTTCATTGAGTTTAAATATTTTGGTATGCCCCTCATTCACATTATTCTAATTTATTATACTGTCCACTAAGTCTTAAAATCTTACAACCACATTTTTTGCTTTACTGCCTCAGCTAATTAATAATTAGCCATAAATAAGAAATAACTATTTTGTCTTCAAAACATGCATCATTCAAATCTGTAAATGTAAGGGGACATCACAAAGACGTTTGGAAGTAGCAGAACGGATGTTTTGTAGCATGGATGAACGCGGTAGAACCAATATTGCATTTTCCCATTCGTATTTTGAGGAAGGGGGAGAAATAAGAGCCCGGTGACCAAGGATCAGATTTCTTAATGTTCTCCTCAATGTGTAGTGTGTAGGAAGTAATTTTTTTGTATCATTCCATGTTTCTGAGCTCCATAATTTTTAACAAAGAGTATAAAAATTTGGAAAATGATATTCTACAATTTTGATTGATAAAATTGTATTATCCTTAAATTTATCATCTACAGTAAGAAGTGTTGCACTCTACTTATAAGTCTTGATATTTTACAATTGAATAGCTATAATTGTGTTTTCCTTAAATTCCACAGAGCCAATTTTCATAAATACTTAGACACATAATGCATTCATAAATAATACATCCTATCATAATTACTAAAGAAGTGTTTCACATGATATTTCTTGATACTTACTTAGATAGCTAAATTGAAGCTACAACTTAGATAGCTACAGAAGGATATTTGTATATAAATTATGTATACATTTTTTTGGTTGCTGTATAAATATTATTGTACTGCTATATTAATTGTAGTTCATATTCGTCATCCTTTTCAATAAATGTATTATCCAAAATGAAACGGTCATCCTTCTTTCTATACATAAAATTCTCACAAAAAGGGTAAGTTCTTGTTTTCATTTAACAATATTTATTTATTTATTTTTAATATTTAGGATATAACAACAATATTTAAACTCTCTACTTACCATCCAATTTTTAAAACAATGACTTATTAATAGTAATACATAAGACAAAAAAATTTCAAAACAGAAGAATCAATTCTTTCAATTTTAAAAAACATATTTTTTATTTTAATCAATTTTTATTTTAATCAATTTCCATTTTAATCAAATACTTTTCATAAAAAACAATTTTTCTATAAAACACGTATTAAACATTTGATTTCTGTAATTGAAAAGAAATCAGTATTCGCCAAGCAGGCGAATGACAGTCTCTCTACTAACATCACAAAGATTGGAAGTAGAAGAACGGAGGTTTAGTAGCAGGGAATAAAGTGGTAGAAGCCATATTGAATCTCCCTATTCGCATTTTGAGGAAGGGGGAGAAATAAGAGCCCGGTGACCAAGGATCAGATTTCTTAATGTTCTCCTCAATGTGTAGTGTGTAGGAAGTAATTTTTTTGTATCATTCCATGTTTCTGAGCTCCATAATTTTTAACAAAGAGTATAAAAATTTGGAAAATGATATTCTACAATTTTGATTGATAAAATTGTATTATCCTTAAATTTCCCACACGCAATCGTCATCTACAGTAATAAGTGTTGCATTCTACTTATAAGTCTTGATATTTTACAATTGAATAGCTATAATTGTGTTTTCCTTAAATTCCACAGAGCCAATTTTCATAAATACTTAGACACATAATGCATTCATAAATGCATTCATAATACATCATATCATACGCACTAAAGAAGTAATGCACATGATATTCTTGATATTTACAACTTAGATAGCTAAAATAAACCCTCACGTATGCGCTACAGAAGGATATTTGTATATAAATTATGTATACATTTTTTTTTGGTTGCTGTATAAATATTATTGTACTGCTATATTAATTGTTGTTCATATTCGTCATCCTTTTCAATAAATGTATTATCCAAAATGAAACGGTCATCCTTCTTTCTATACATAAAATTCTCACAAAAAGGGTAAGTTCTTGTTTTCATTTAACAATATTCACTTTTTTTTAATATTTAGAGTACAACAGCAACTTTTAAACGCTATACTTACCATCCAATTTTTAAAACAATGACTTATTAATTAACGTTAATACAGAAGGCAAAAACAATTTCAAAACAGAAGAATCAATTCTTTCAATTTTAAAAAACATATTTTTTATTTTAATCAATTTTCAATTTAATCAAATACTTTTCATAAAAAACAATTTTTCTATAAAATAGGTATTAAAAATTTGATTTCTGTAATTGAAAAGAAATCAGTATTCGCCAAGCAGGCGAATGACAGTCTCGCTACAAACATCACAAAGATTGGAAGTAGAAGAACGGAGGTTTAGTAGCAGGGAATAAAGTGGTAGAAGCCATATTGAATCTCCCCATTCGCATTTTGAGGAAGAAGGAGAAATAAGAGCACGGTCACAAGGATCAGATTTCTTAATGTTCTCCTCAACGTGTAGTGTGTAGTAAGTTAATTTTTTTGTATCATTCCACGTTTCTGAGCTCCATAATTTTTAAATAGAATCTTAAAATTTGGAAAATGATATTCTACAATTTTGATTGCTAAATTTGTATTATCCTTAAATTTCCCACAAGCAATCGTCATCTACAGTAAGAAGTGTTGCCCTCTACTTATAAGACTTGATATTTTACAACTTGGAGAGGTAGAATTGTGTTTTCCTTAAATTCCATAGCAATAATGTTCATAAAGACATAGATACATAATACATTCATAAATGCATTTATAATACATAATATCATACACACTAAAGAAGTGATGCACATGATATGTCTTGATACTTACAACTTAGATAGCTAAACTAAAACAATCACGTATGGGCTACATAAGGGCATTTATATATAAATTATGTATAATTATTTTGGGTTTCTGTAAAAACATTATTGTACTGATATATTAATTTTTGTTCATATTCATCCTCCTTTGAATAAATATGTTATCCAAAATGAAACGGGGATCCTTTTTTCTGAACATAAAATTCTCCCAAAAGGGGTAAGTTCTTGTTTTCATTTATCAATATTTACTTGTTTTTTAATATTTATAATATAACAGCAATTAAGCATTCTACTTAACATCCGATTTTTAAAACAATGGCTTATTAATTAATATTAATACAAAAGACAAAAAAATTTCAAAATAGAAGAATCAATTCTTTTAATTTTCAGAAACATATTTTTTATTTCAATCAATCTTTATTTTAATCAATTTTCATTTTAATCAAATACTTTTCATAAAAAAAATTTTTCTATAAAATACGTTTCTGTAATTGAAAGAAATCATTATTCGCCAAGCAAGCGAATGACAGTCTCGCTACTAATTTTATTAGCAAGGTTTTTTTCAGGAAATACTTAATGTTTCAGAACAATGTGTATTCATATGAAGTAACATAATTAATTGACAAAAAAATAATTTTCATACTTTCCTATTTAAATATTTTATAAATATTTAATACATAAATATATTTACAGATGTAACAAAAGTTATCAGGAAAATACTCTCAACAGTCTTGTATACTGAAAGCAACCATTTTCATTACTCCTATTTTTCTTTTACAAAACATATCACCACTATCTTATAAATATCCTGTTTTTGGCACGTTATCTTCAGAACTTAAACAAAAAGGCATATTGTCTGGGAATCACGACTGGGTGTAACAAGTTACCGGAGTAGACCAAAAGTTGAAAGAAAAAAACTATTCTTTTATAAAATACGTATTAAAAATTTGGTTTCTGAAATTGAAAATATATTTAAGTAATTTTGTTCCCATACGGACAGACACAGACATAAATCTATACATAGGAATTTCGGATTTGGGGAGGACCAAAGGACGAATTTCAGCAAAAAGTAGGTCTAGTTTCTGAACTATTACAAAACTTTTCTAACTGTTCTAGTAAGTAAAAAGAAAATTATATTTTACAGATAAGATGAATGCATAATGTTTGATAATCTTTCACAATTAAGAAAAAAATTTAAATCTGTACTGAATATCAAATTTTATGGAAAAACATTATTTTGATAACATAACTTTTTATTTTAATTTTATAATTTTCAAATGTGCTTAAAGAAACATTAGGTTATATTTTTGATCATTCAGAAACAATATGGCATATTTGTACATCCTAATTTTATAAATAAAAGAGAACTTATAATGCCAATCATAATATATTAGAAGTGGAATCTAATGACTTTGTTACTAAGATAAAAGGATGCGAGGTTTAATAACTGTAAAAAATATTAAATATTTAAAAAATTTAAAAACGTATTTACTTTGAATTAATATATTACTAAAACTACCGAATTTCCTACTTAAAACTAAAACGAAATTTACTTTTATTCAAGGAGTTTGGTATTGAGGTATCCTTTCTCTCAGTTACAAATCTGAAAATGGTAGAAAATATGTTTGAGAATCATTGATTAACCTAAATAATTGATGAAACAAAGTAAATTATAAATATCATGAGAGTAGATCTGCATTAATTTCTATTATCATGAAGAAACGTGATTTAATTAATAATTAAGGAAAGTAATAACTTTCCTTAATATCGTAAACACAAACCTGCTTGAATTATATTCACGTAAATTTTAAACTGCTACCATATATAAAACTTGGTCTTGATTAGTGTAAATAGATTTCTATAGCGGATATGCATCTCTTTACTCTAGGCTAATATTCAGCCTAAATTTATGTAACAAACCTCTTAACATTGTAGTACATTATAAATAAAGCATTTCATCAAGAGAGTTTACAAGCATGATTTTAATGCAATTATCTTTCAAAGTAAGTACCCTCAAGTACCAACAGCCCACTGTAACTTCATTTGAATAAATGGCATATATATTTTTATAAGATAATTCAAGTTAAGTATTATAATTTTTATTAAATAATTGCTTATTTGGCAGTTGGAAAATTAATTTTATATTTTACTTCTATCTTGATAATTCTGAGCAATATTTTTACTACATTGTAGATCTTTACATTTCGATTAATACTCTAGATATTGAGATTACACAAAATTATTTTATATTATCATAACTTATTTACGTACACTGATATGCTAATAAATATTTATAAAACAAACCTCTTAACTTTGTAATACGTTGTAAATAAAGCATTTCATCACGAGAGTATACAAGCTTAATTTAAATTCAATTATCTTTCAAATGAG
>CM063498.1:127023041-127043041 GCA_032207245.1 Pardosa pseudoannulata
ACTTCGTTGCCGAGAAATTTAATTTAAGGTTGGCGTTGAAAATTATACTCCAATTGTGAATTGAATACTTCATTGCGAGAGTTCACATGCGTGGTTTTAATTCAATACTCTATCAAATTAAATAAATTTCAAGTAGCGATAGCCCGCTGTCGATCCATTTGAATAACTGGCAATTATATGGAACTGAGACTGCCTATATATCTGTTTAATAGCATGCTGCTCTATTTTATTACGTTTCGTAATATTTTATTAAATCGCTGCTGATTTGGCAACTGGGAAAGTGATTTTAAATTCCATGCCAGGATCGATTATTTGCAAACAATATTTTTAATATATTTTTGACTTTTACATTTTAAATGCTAAATTAATAAATACTCAAAACTATTTTCATATGTAAGATGATATGTCATTGGTTAATGTTTTAAAGTGTTTTTTCATTTGTTTAAACAAGAGATAATATATAATAATCAGTTTTGCTTTTTAAAATTACATAAATATATATTTCAAAGCAATCAGTGTTTATTAAATGTAAAAATTGTAATTTTAAATCTTAATAAAGCACAGATTGTTGCGAAGCTATACGTTACTAAATTGTTGATTTTAAATTTTCAAATAATACCAAATTATTAAGTATTGGAAATAATTTGAAAATGTAATCTGATATATCATTAATGTTATTAATGTTTAAATATGCTTATGCAAAATACATTGTAGAATAGGCAGTTTTACTTATTGAAATTGTAAGAATAAGTAACTTAAAGTTATCTCTCTCTCTGTCTCTCTCTCTCTCTCTCTCTCTGTCTCTCTCTCTCTCTCTCTCTCTCTCTATATATATATATATATATATATATATATATATATATATATATTATATATATATATATATATATATATATATATATATATATATATATATATATATATATATATATATATATATATATATATATATATATATATATATATATATATGTATATATATATATATATATATATATATATATATATATATGTATATATATATATATATATATATATATATATATATATATATATATATATATATATATATATATATATATATATATATATTTGTATATATATATATATATATTTGTAAATTTTAAATATTATTCCAGTTATGACTGTTCCTTAATCCTACTTTAATAAACTTTTGATTTCTGCATTTTAAAAGATAATAGATTAAGTATTCATAAGTAATTAAGTATATAATATCCTGGTTTCCTTTTCAAAATTCTTGGGATGTAATTTACAACTCTTTTAAAATGTATTATCTAATCTCTATTTCATTGTAAAGCATGAACCCATTTGTCACTCTAATACATTTTTCCAAAATATTCTTCTATCTCACATCATTTAGTAATTAATATCTTATAATCCTTACTTAGTAGTTAATATTTAATAATCCTTATTTAATAAAGTACTCTTGTAATAATAAAGTTCTTAGAAAAGTATTACTTTTATTACGTTAAATGTATTTAATTAAGACATTAATTGCATAATTGTTGAATAAAAACTTTAAAGGTTTAACATTAAAAAAACTAGACTGTGTACGGTATTTATTTACTTTAAATTATTTTATAAATATTGTGTATTTTCAGTTGAAAACAATATATACAAGATATAACAGGAATAAACAGGATAGCCCTATATAAAATCGTTGATCGCTTCGCCATTGATACTTTCCTCTTTCAACTTAGTATATTAACCCTCCGAGTGGAACACACCGAGGAAAAAAAGTTTTATTGTGTCAGTGACCAAAGTGTTCTATAATTTTTTACTTCACCCTTTGTCGATTAGATTGGAATACGGGAAACCCACCCTCGCTATTGTCCCTTTGTTTCCGGTTATGAATAGATATATAAATAGACATTATTGATTGTTAATTTTTAATACACATAAAGCTCGTCAAGTCTCAAAGATCATCCCATAAGAAATGATTTCTAAAAGTGCGAATAAAAATACCTTTTAACAGAAATATTTATATTTTTTACCAAAGTTATCCAAGATATTTGAGTGGTGCAATTAGGTATACATCTGTTACCTCAAACGAAATACTTCGAAATAGAAATTTACAAAGCCATGAGTAGCTATCAGAGTCTTCGTGCCTCAGGGAGTAGGGGTTCATCCCTCAATAAATGTCAGTCAAAGAGGGATGCAGTTCTGAAACAATCGACCTGACCCTCCTACCTCAAAACTCCATGGGCGAAGGCACTGGCAGAAATGTACAATACGTCCATTTTCGGAACGTTTTTGGAGGTCAAAAATTGTACGTGACAACCGGTGGAATTGTACATGCAAACTGCTTAGAGGGTTAACTGTAAAAATAATGTTCGGTTGGCCTAGTGTTTGAGAAAGAAGAAATTAAAATTCATTAAAAACACATGGACAAATATGTCTTGATTAAATGATTTACACAATTAAATGCCTAAGGAATACAACTGGAATACAACTTTTCATTTGTAGATATGAAAGACTCTTCTCGACTCGGCTTCGATCTCAAAAAAACATGGCGTCTCTTTTCCTTTTTCTCTTGTCGCTAGAAAAAATGTCTATTCCGCAAGCAATGGATACCAGAAGCGTTCACCCTCTTCTCTCCTCTGGTAACATCCTTGTCCTCTAAAAAAAATCAGATTCATCCAGGAGAAAAAAAATGGGTCCACTTAAGAACGGAGGGGTCAGAAACCCGCCAAACCAACGGGCAATTCTACTGGTTGGGAGAAATCTGAAGTCTCTTCTAGTTCAAAACGGTCATGTTCTGTATGTCTTTGACGATGGTTCACGGGAAGAGGTAAAAAATAGCTGAACCGAATGTAACTTATTGTTACACTAACCTCGAAAAATCATTTAAAGCACCTGAAGCAAGTTTCCCTTAACATCCACGCATATCACAGTAACCAATAATCATGTATATCCGTCAACAAAATTACAGAAACAATCGACGATAATTTATAACTTTCATATATCCATAACAGTTATAAACTATATACAACTTTGCAAATAAACTTAATTTTTAAATTAATATGTCTCTAAAATTGTAATCAATTTCCAGTACTTATGTAATAAAAATTATATGTGTAAACTAATAGCCCATTTTTAAAAAGCGAATTTTAAGCCATTAGTAAGTAAAGACAACAAAAATAATTTAACTTTGTTGATCATAACTAAAATGCTTTGACATAAATATTTTAATAATGACAAATGGTGTTTTAAAAATATTGATAAAAACAAAATATGGTTGCCTTAACTATTTCCATCTTAAACTACTAACAAAAATCCTTATACTTGAAAACGTATTGCTGGCGTTTTAATTATTGTGAATAATTCTGCTACATCGAAACAATCTTTAATTATACGGAATTTTTTAATGTATAGACTTACATTCCTTTGAACCAATGATCTACTTAATATGTTTCAGACATCATGTGACTACGAATCGATATTTATTTTACATATTTTTATATGTGATCTATAAATATTTCTCCCTAATCAACTTCCATTCCCATAAGCTAGACAAATTTAAAATATTTCAAACTAGAACCATAAAGTAATCATAATAATAAACATGCGTAGGTGTATTATTTCATAGGTGATTATACAAAATTTGAATGTAACATCCTTCATATAATTTTATGTATTTCTAGAATTGGGAGTTCTAAATGGTAAAATCTTTTACCTGATAAAGATCAGTGTGATTTACAAAATGGTGAATGGTTAAATTATTTTAGTCTCTCCCCAATTTTCATCACCTGAACGAGTACCAGTTAAAAATTTTACAACCCACAAAAATCATTCAATTACAGCTTCTCATTTTGACATCCCAACATAAATGGAAAAGCTTCAGAAAAAGAAACTCCAGATTCTGTTTCTGAAAGTTTCTTTATTTATAGTTATGCTATGTAAAAATATTTATTCCTAATAGAAAAATGTATTGTTATTTTTCAGAGTGGAGTAACTGAATTTTTAGAGACTAGTGTACTTTGTTTTCAAATTTTATTGAGCAAATAACGTAAAATGTACTTATAAAAGTACCAGACATCAGAACTGTCAGGTATAAGTATTAAAGAAATTATTTAGAAAATAAACTAAAAAATGAAATGGTTTAAATGAAAGCAAAAATTCGCTGAATTGATTACCAACTTCAGAAAAAGCTAATGATATATTTGAAGTAAACTAAGGTACAATAATAATGTTAAGTAATACGCTAAGAGTTTCTTTGAAGTTAACTAAATGTTATGGAAAGTTCTCTACTGTACATTGTAATTATTAAAAACATTTTTTGGGGATCACGATGCTACGGGGTTTCAAAATTATTACTTTCCTTACTTTCCCAGTTAAAGTTTTAAGTAGATTTCCAAATTTGCTTTCTAAATAAAGAAATGGCAGCATTTCATCTCTGGTAAAAGAAATTGAAGTATCTTACGAAAGAAAGCTGAGACTAACACAGACAAATGCTAATGCCTTGTCTGATGTCTTTTCGATGCGCTTATTTAGTAATAAAATATAGATTCTCTACGGTACATTGTAATTATTCAAAATATTTTTTGCAGATTACGATGAAACTGGGTTTCAAAATTATTACTTTCCTTACTTTTCCAGCGAAAGTTTTAAGTAGATTTCCAAATTTGCTTTCTAAATAAAGAAATGGCAGCATTTCATCTCTAGGTAAAAGAAATTGAAGTATCTTACGAAAGAAAGCTAAGACTAACACAGACAAATGCTAATGCCTTGTCTGATGTCTTTTCGATGCGCTTATTTAGTAATAAAATATAGATTCTCTACGGTACATTGTAATTATTCAAAATATTTTTTGCAGATTACAATGCTACTGGGTTTCAAAATTATTACTTTCCTTACTTTTCCAGCAAAAGTTTTAAGTAGATTTCCAAATTTGCTTTCTAAATAAAGAAATGGCAGCATTCCATCTCAAGGTAAAAGAAGTTGAAGTATCTTACGAAAGAAAGTTGTGACTAACACAGACAAATGCTAATGCCTTGTCTGATGTCTTTTCGATGCGCTTATTTAGTAATAAAATATAGTTCTACGGTACATTGTTTATTAATATTTTTTCAGATTTGCGGGTATTTTAAATTATTACTTTCCTTACTTTTCCAGCAAAAGTTTTAAGTAGATTTCCAAATTTGCTTTCTAAATAAAGAAATGGCAGCATTCCATCTCAAGGTAAAAGAAGTTGAAGTATCTTACGAAAGAAAGTTGTGACTAACACAGACAAATGCTAATGCCTTGTCTGATGTCTTTTCGATGTGCTTATTTAGTAATAAAATATAGGTTCTGTCACTCAGTTCCTTTTTTGTTTTTTCAGATTTGCGGGTATTTTAAATATGCATTTTCCCTTCCAGTATCATAAAGATAAATATCTCGCATTGTTCAAAAATTATAGAAATATTTCAGTTTTTTTTATTTCCCTATAATAAGTTAAAATCTTATGATTAGTATATAGAGGAATATGCATGTTAAGAGATAAATATATGTATTTACTAAAAAAAAATCATACTATAATAGAAAATAAATCACATGTATGTAACCGATAAAAACTTCTCTTTATTGATTACACGGTATATAGAAGGGGGGGGGAAACATTCGGCTCGCGATCCACATGCGGCTCTTATTTGTGGCTCTTGATAAATGTACTCGAGTTATCGTTTCATTTTTGCGTTAGTATATTTAAAAAAATGATTACAACTAATGAAGCTCCGGCAATGCTAAGTAAAAAAATCGGTCTTTTTGATTTCTTAAGACATGATTCTTAAATTCCACCATTCATACAGATTCACTGCATAACATCTCATTACAAAATATTTAAAATATCCTGATGTTATGAATATAGAGTAACTCATTGTAAATTGCATTCCCACCAATGCAAAAAATCATCAACAATTCAAAAATTTTCTTTAAAAATTAAAGAACCAAGAACTTCCAAATTACATTCAATAAGTATAATTTCTGTAAAAAAATGTTTGCATACCTTTTAAATACGTATTTAACTGCGGATCTCAAAAAATACCACATTTTGAAAAAATGTCTCGGACAATCAAGGAGATTGGCCACCCCTGGTATATAGCCTTTATTTTTTAGTTTTCAATGTTCATTATTTTAATTATTAGTTAAGGTGATTATTGCGCTATAGTATGAAATGTGTACATAGGTTCTTCATTCAGGAAATTTTCCGTCAAATTTGAAATTTTAATAGATATATGAGGTAGATAAATTAACATTGATGGAAAACAAATAAAATTACATATGTTCTATGAGAGAAAGTGCTTTGTATTTACATATCATTTATATATTTCATTATTCAATAAGCTTCATGGTATAAGATATCTCGTAATATTGCAATGGGGATAAATTGCCGTTAGTATATTGGTACATTAGAACTACAGTAGACAGTAACATCCACAATAACATCTCAGGAATGAATCATTTTTATATGCTTGGTTTGGTAGCTTGGTTTGGAGCGCTACGGTCTACTGTTTTGCACACGAGGGCTAATGAGACCGGGACCTACAGTTTAAAGCCGATTCCGAACGGCTACAAACATCCATGCCAGCAGCGGGATTCGAACCCACGAATTCCGGTTCCGAAGAGCAGCGCTCTACCATTCGGCCATCGTTCGGCATCATTTTTATATGAACTACAGATGAACGAATCACTACTATTTAATGTCTAAGAAGCTTAATATTACAATGGGGATAAATTGTCCTTAGTATGTTGGTACGTAAGAACTGCAATAGCTTTCATCGCAGGAATGAATTGCTTTTAAACCAACTACTGATTAACGAATCACTACTATTTAATATCTAAGATGCTTAATATTACAATAGGGATATATTGTACTTAGTATGTTGGTACGTAAAAACTACAATAGCTTTCATCCCAGGAATGAATTGTTTTTAAACCAACTACTGAGGAACAAATCACTACTATTTAATGTCTAAGAAGCTTAATATTACAATGGGTATAAATTGTCCTTAGTATATTGGTACGTAAGAACTACAATAGCTTTCATCCCAGGAAATAATCATTTTTAAACCAACTACGGAGGGACGGATGACTACTATTTAATGTCTGAGAAGCTTAATATTACAATGGGGATAAATTGTCCTTTGTATGTTGGTACGTAAGAACTACAATACCTGACATCTCAGGAATGAATCATTTTTAAACCAACTACAGAGGAACGAATCACTACCATTTAAAGTCTAAGAAGTTTTATGGTTTTATACGGTATATTACTTTTCAGGTATTTACAATATACATAATGAGTATTTTAATTCCTGCTGTAAAATCCAAGGTCTACCTTATTGTGGTAAAGATATGTCACAGACTATTACCGAATCATAAGGACATCAAAAGTTACCAGAGAAAGGAATTTGGTACCATAAATTTTCCTTTCTGTAGCGACAAAATGACAACTTCTGACATCATTATGACACGTATGGTCCCTGTGACATATCTTGACTGCAATATGGTAGCACTCATAATGTACGAAATAAAGTCGATATATAGAAACTCAAAGTTATTCATCAAACTTTTAATCGACAATAGATAGGAAAGCAAAATTCAATTTTTATTATTGCATCGTATCAAGAAGTAATGATTGCATCATATAAATATTTCTGGCATTTTCTGATTCATTAACATCCCTAGGTAAAACACATGTGAAACCCATAATATTATGACAAAATTTTTATATTCAAACAGTTTATCAATCCTTAAAATATAAGTATAAAATAATTTTTATTATGGGGTTTATTATTAGAAAATTTGTTATTAATCCATTTATATAGGTGAGCTCTGAATCGTTATACAATCTGGAATATTATATCAGTAATATGTGTAAAAATTTTTGAACAGTATTACATGTCATGTTGTGTTGTGTTTTACAAGGTATAGCCTTAAAAACTCTTTTTATCATTCTAAACACTACAAGAAATACAGAATTTCAGCTGAATGAAATACGAAAGGGGATATTTCGACATGAAAGAAACGTGGGGTTACTTTTTACATCAATCTCTGATGTAACAGCTGCATCATAATTCAATTGAAAAGCATTCTAGAATTTCTCTATGGAATATTTGCATTTCATTCGAAGTGTTTATTATTCTCTGAATTGCATTTGATAAATATGATACGGCTAGCAAAATTCCGGACGAATGCACAAATGGAATCTTTGTATTATTATTATTATTTTGATATGCTGAATGAATCTTTTGTACGTGGATTCGAAATTTAAAAATCTGAATTGGAAAGATTGAATATGCGAAAAGAATTCCATTCAGAATCTTAAGATTCATATATTTTTAAGATTTACTGTCAGAATGGAAAACTTGAAGAAAAAAAAATAAATAAAAAAACCAGCGTTCATTTCTCATCTTGAAATGTCACGGAATAGTCAAAAATACTTCTGACAGAAATGTGCCAAACATCTCCGAAATAAAATAAAATAAAAGTTAAACTTAGCATTACAAAGCGATTTTGCAAGTCTGCAAGACTGACAAAAATGCAAGTTCCGAACGTTCTCTAAAATCTCAGCTATGAAATAAAAAAAACTGAAAAAAAAACGTAATATCCTTCTAAGTCAGTAATACTTATTTATTTCACCGATGGAAACATTTTTCATTTCGCCGAATCTTTCAAAGAAGAGTAGATGTAATAAAGGACAGAAATTTTTACTTATATTAAAAATAAATGCATGTTTAACAAAAAAACTGCATTAATTATTAGATTAAAATTCATTGTCTTCAAATATTTATATTTTCTCCAGGCTAAAGAATTCTTGATTTATGTAAAGGATATTTTCCTATAAAAATACTTACAACGTATGAATTAAGAAAAAAATATATAAATAATAAAATTAAAGTTTTTGCCATATCATCATGATCAAATGTAATATAAAGGACGTTTTTATTAAGTTTTTAGTAACTAAATTTAAAACCCCTATATAATAACAGCCAAAGTTCAGTCTTCCTTGAATTTTTGATGCGGTAGGACCTGGAATAGATAAAGGCATCCATATTTGCTTCTTCATGAGTTAGGGTTGGCAAAATTCAAAGCGAGTAAAGTTTATCTTCTTCTAAACTATCGATCCTATTATAAATTAAATTGGTATAAATATGCTTTATATCACAGCAAAAAATACTGTTGTCTTTAAAACGTTTTTTACCACCTCTTTCTCCCTTTACGAACGTTTAATGCTATTATTTCAAGCCCTGTTTTTCCTGGTTAACCCCTTAACGCATTTGCCCGTGTCTGACACGGGCGAAATTCAAATTAAACATGTAATAAAATCGTTTACACTTTGTTTGTATAACATTTTTTTATATACATTTTACTCCTTCCAAGCCCCCTAGTCACCCCCAAAACTGAAATTGCAAAAAATAACTTACATTGTACCTATATATCCCTTTTCTGTGAAGAAAATATGTGATATTTTATAAATTTTTCTAAACCAAACTCGTGATTTAAGGGTTAAGGGCAGGCTATTAAATGGATGAATTTATTATGTGATAAATAAATAGGTAAAAATAACGTTTTTTTTTTCTAGCGTTATAACGTTATTCCTTTAACCATCTCATTTACTCATTTCTTATTTTAAATTATTTAACTATCGTCTGTATTATTTTCATACGTTTTATCACTGAACTTAGATATGATGTCAAAAATTTTCTTTTGTATCTGGCTTAAATAATAGATAAGTTCATATGTAATTATTTTAAATTTAATCATCCATTATTTTTTGTTGCAATGAAAATTTTATCACCGGTATTAACAACAAATTCTTTTCATAAAAGACTAGGAGTCTATTTCACGGTCTCATAAATATCTAGCATTTAAGTTACATATCTTTGAAAACTAAGATGTTTGTTCGTTTGTGTGTTTGTTTCTTATACATAACCACACGGTTTGCGTAAATGATTTTAACGTGATTCTAAACTGCATTCACAGTATCGGGAGACTTTAGAGGATTATTAAGATAAACAAATTATTGAGCGTGTAGCATGTAATTATCAGCCAAAATACAAATAATTTTTTATTTGAATCGTAGGGTACTTTACAATTCTGAAAAATTAAAAGTTTTATTGATCTCGTCATATGGCGAGCTATATGGTAGTTTAATAATAATTATATTTTTGATCTTGGATTCTTTGGTTGAGAAATGTTTTTGGTATTAATAGCTATCTCTTCTATTATATTATATGTAAGTACTTATTAACCGACAAGAATGCGAGTTACGCGAGAACTCGCACAGGGCCTTTGAGGTCCGTAGCAACTTTTCTGAGAAAAATACGAGCAAAATTGCTTTTGATGATGAACAGAAAATTGTTATTACCAAACATACTTTATTAACCCCTCCCGGTATGATTTAATAATGAAAAACTGTGCATGAAATAACCATTTAATTTTTATTTAAAAAACTTGTTTCATTTTACAATTCTTACATATTCTTAATTAAAATCCACTTTTTACATAGTGTTAAATAATATCAGAAACAGTAAAATTAAGAAAATATCAAAGCAAAACATTAATAAGGTATACAGATAATAGTCTTCAAGCTAGTGGTACTTTTCAAAACAAAGTGCAAAGGAATTCTTAATTGTTTACACCGCCAAGTAGTCTCACTTTTAATTTGATTCTTGTAACACACACGGCATTTCTTAGTAGGTTTTCTTTTATTCTGACTCATTAATTTGGCAATGACTTGTACCAAGAAATTCTAAGTAAACAATTTGCAATAGTGACTCGTGATTTTCACAAGTGATAAAAGTGTTGCCAAATTCAGTACACTAGAAATTTTAAACTAAATTAATTATCATATTTAACAGTAACTTTAATCGCATGATGAGTGTAGCTCGTCATTGTGCTGTATGGAATGAAAAACTAATGACGAGCTAGACTCGTCATTTTACCGGAAGGGGTTAAAAGTCTGAAAGATATTTTATATTGTTTGAAATATTAATTATTAAAATTATGTGGATTGTATATTTTTATTATGATAATTCCGAAAGCACAAAGATAAGACACACAAATTAAAAACTTAAATCTTATCTTTTTATTTCATGTTTATGTTTCATCATTTTAATCAAATAACGATGTATTGTTGAAAGTATCTCTTCCTGACCCCAAACACTAAATAAAAAGGCAAAAATGTATGAATTCACCATGTCTCTTGAGCTCAAATAAATTAAAAGTATCTCTTTCTGAGAAAAATATTCAGAGAATTTTGCGGAAATATATGTTATTGGGTTCTAGAAGACCTAAAAGACAGCTACTGAAAAATTGGGAATTTCCATTAAGTGATTTTCTGTAGAATGTTTTTAAAACGATCGTGCCTGAAAATGTACACGTGTCCTCCCGGATTAAAGATGAAATATAATATATTCTATACCTTAGGAATTTGTAGGAAACATGATCAAATCTATGCTAAGTATCAAAAATATAGTACTTAATAATAATTCATTGTTTTTGCTATGGTTAAAACTTTTGTGATGATAGCCGGATTTAATAAATAATCAGTTATCTTCTAGACTTTTAAAAATTAAGTATCTGTAGTAAGAAATAATTAGCATAACTAGTTTAATTCAAATTTGACCCCAAACACTAAATAAAAATGCAAAAATGTATGAATTCACCATGTCTCTTGAGCTCAAATAAATTAAAAGTATCTCTTTCTGAGAAAAATATTCAGAGAATTTTGCGGAAATATATGTTATTGGGTTCTAGAAGACCTAAAAGACAGCTACTGAAAAATTGGGAATTTCCATTAAGTGATTTTCTGTAGAATGTTTTTAAAACGATCGTGCCTGAAAATGTACACGTGTCCTCCCGGATTAAAGATGAAATATAATATATTCTATACCTTAGGAATTTGTAGGAAACATGATCAAATCTATGCTAAGTATCAAAAATATAGTACTTAATAATAATTCATTGTTTTTGCTATGGTGTAACACATTGCTGTTGTTATTTCAAAGCCATATATAACCCAAAGTTGCTTTATATCGTCTTTAATTATAGTATAATATTACTGATCTATATTACAATGTTCAAATATAGAACAAATGACAAGGAAATATGCAAATATATATATATATATATATATATATATATATATATATATATATATATATATATATATATATATATATATATATATATATATATATATATATATATATATATATATATATATATATATATATATATATATATATATATATATATATATATATATATATATATATATATATATATATATATATATATATATATATATATATATATATATATATATATATATATATATATATATATATATATATATATATATATATATATATATATATATATATATATATATATATATATATATATATATATATATATATATATATATATATATATATATATATATATATATATAAAGTAAAGGAAGCACTCCACGTGCTACGCCTCAAAAAATTCCAAAGTTTAAGAGAACGGTGCATTCTTTTCCATCTTTCTTTCTACTCAGGCAACCCTATACTTTTTCCATTATCCTGTGCTGATGAGTTCGTTGTTCCATTGTCCTTTTTACAATGCGTCCTTTCCCGGCTCTGCCTAGAAGGACCGGGACTCCAAGGATGGTCCTGAATCGCCTCCTGGAGACCAATCACAATTCTCCAAAACTTGGTGAAGTTTAAGTGCAATTATTTTCACTGGCCACACCACACGCTTCCTGGAGTCGCGAAAAAACTTGGGCATTCAACCCACAACGTGTGAGTGCGGCGAACAAATCAGTTTCGCAAACCTTATGTCAAACATAGCTGCACTCTCACAGTTTTTATGGTTAAAACTTTTCCGATGGCAGCCGGGTTTAATAAATAATCAGTTATCTTCTAAACTTTAAAAAATTAAGTATCTGTAGTAAGAAATAATTAGCATAACTAGTTTAATTCAAATTTGATTAGTAAAAAAAATACTGTTAAAATCACAAAAATTTTCATATTACTTACTTAATCTTTGTGTTAAGCATTGGATAGAACTTTTCTGGAAACAACTATCCTTAGCAAATAATCATTTACTTTCTATGCTTTTAAAATTTATAATAGACTTTTAGAATTTATAACAACTGTTTAAGAGAAACATTTTAAATTATACGTAATTTTTTTTCAAGGAAAAAAGGCTATTAATATAAAAGAAAATTTTCATATAAAGTTGTTCTTTTAATAACCTGTATTCAGCTTCAGACATTACTTTAATGTTAAAAATAGATACAATTTACTTAAATCTAAAGAAGAAAAAATTATAAATACTTTAATTTACATTTGATTACTATTATAAAAACAAGAATGCTGTTCAAATCAAGAAATTTTTCATATACATTATATGCTTTCTGCAATAATTAAGCATTGTACAGTAATTTATATTGAGAAGTAGATATATTATATTCAAAGCTAAGGTTGATAAAATAAAGTATCAATTTTTGATTGAAATTTGATTATTTAAGAAAAATGCTGTTGAGGTCAAAAAAGTTTTCATATACATAACTTGCTGTCTATGTTAAGTGCTGAACAGTACTTTTATATTAAAAAATACGTACATTTTATTCAAAGCTAAGGTAGATAGAATAAATGTTTTAAAAACATAATTAAAACTACCCTTTTCTATACCTTATTTTAAATTAATTTTCTAAACTGATTCATTGTTTGACTATTATAAAGAACATAATTTGAACATTATATAATTAATGGACGTCTTTTAAGGACAGGTAAGTGAATTCCATAAGGAGTTGACATTTGACATTTCCCTCGTATATTTTAACATATAATTTTTCACATAACTTAAGTTTCATGGTATTAAAAACTAAATATAAGTTTATCAACTTTCCAATTCTTTTAAAGCCGATGCTACGGTCAAAAGCTGTTTTCTTAAATTGAGGTGAATTACTTATAAATATTACTTGAATCAGTTGCTGAAAAAAGTTCCAACCCTTACTTGTCGGTGAAAAATTAAAATGTCTATCACGTATCACTTAATATTATGAGATCACATCATCAGCTATAAACTTTCACATCTTTTATTTTAGAAGAAAATATTAAAAAAAAAAAAAGTTACCCATCAGTAATTTTAGAGAGAAGTTCTTGACTTCCTTTCTCCCTTTGCATTAAATAGTTACTTTTTTGTTCCTTTCAGAAGGCTTAAACTATCTGAAATTTTAATTAAAGTTCAATATTTTCTTAATTAGAATTTCATTATTTTTCTCATTCAGGGAATCTTTTCTTAAATCCTACCTTTTATAACACTTCTAATAAAGCTAGAAATACGCCAATTAAAAATAAATTCTGAATTCCGTTCCTCCTGAAAGCTAATATAATTAAAACTTAATAATTGCTTCCCTTTATTTTTATCAATTTGCTTTAAAACGCTTGCATTTAGACTTGAAAATATATTACCTTAATTTAACTACGCTTAATTAATTTCGTAATCTCCAAAGAATAAACAGCGAAATAATTATAAGAATATGAAATTATGTTTTGATAAAAGTAAAGGAAGTTTCTCAAAAGAAAGGCAAATTTTTAGTTCTTTCAGAGACTAATCAACCCGATTTTTGGTGTTTCTTTTTTCATTTTAAATAGCCTTTTTCAACATTGTAGTTTCGTTAAAATAGAAAATTATTCATTGAGTTTTTAAGATATGCAGATTTATCTTTATATTACAAAATTTTAATTTACCTTTAATAACAGTTTTTCATATTAATATCTTAGTAATTTTAATTAATAAATATAAAAGTTCAATCCATACATTTATTATATTGATACATTTCATCAAAGCTAATATTTGTGCTCATTACTGTTTTATTTGTCTTATATAAGCTAAAATAGCTTAAATAGCTTTTTTCACTATTCTTTTTTCATTAAAATAGAAAATTATTCATTGAGTCTTTAATATATGCAAATTTAACTTTATATTAGAATATTCTAATTTACCTTTAAGAACAGTTTTTCATATTAATATCTTTGTAATTTTAATTAATAAATATAAAAGTTCAATCCATACATTTATTATATTGATACATTTCATCAAAGCTACTGTTCTCATTACTGTTTTATTTGTCTTATATAGCTTAAATAGCTTTTTTCACTATTGTAGTTTCATTAAAACAGAAAATTATTCATTGAATCTTTAAGATATGCAAATTTAACTTTATATTAGAATATTTTAATTTACCTTTAAGAACAGTTTTTCATATTAATATCTTCGTAATTTTAATTAATAAATATAACAGTTCAATCTATACATTTATTATATTGATACATTTCATCAAAGCTAATATTTTTACTCATAACTGTTTTATTTGTCTTATATAAGCTAAAATAGCTTGAATAGCTTTTTTTCACTATTGTAGTTTCATTAAAATAGAAAATTATTCATTGAGTCTTTAAAATATGCAGATTTATCTTTATATTACAATATTTTAATTTACCTTTAAGAACAGTTTTTCATATTAATAACTTCGTAATTTTAATTAATAAATATAACATTCAATCCATATATTTATTCTATTGATACATTTCATCAAAGCTAATATTTTTACTCATGACTGTTTTATTTGTCTTATATAAGCTAAAATAGCTTGAATAGCTTTTTTTCACGATTGTAGTTTCATTAAAATAGAAAATTATTCATTGAGTCTTTAAAATATGCAGATTTATCTTTATATTACAATATTTTAATTTACCTTTAATAAGTTTTTCATATTAATATCTTCGTAATTTTAATTAATAAATATAACATTCAATCCATACATTTATTATATTGATACATTTCATCAAAGCTACTGTTCTCATTACTGTTTTATTTGTCTTATATAAGCTAAAATAGCTTAAATAAGTTTTTACCCTATTGTAGTTTCATTAAAGTAGAAAATTATTCATTGAGTCTTTAAGATATGCAGATTTAACTTTATATTATAATATTTTAATTTATCTTTAAGAACAGTTTTTCATATTAATATCATCGTAATTTTAATTGCTAAATATAACATTTCAACTCATTCATTTATTCTATTGATACATTTCATCAAAACTAATATTTTTGCTCATTACGGTTTTAGTTGTCTTATATAACCCCATAGCTGAACTTACTCCTCCTCACGCTGAAACAGTATTTACGGCTTCTCTAGATGTTTCTGGCTTTATACTAGATCATCCTCTCTTTACAGTAAGAATCATCAATCGTTGATATTGAATTTTGTACTCTAGCTCGCAGTCGGTTTTATTCAGCGATGACAGTTCAATACTTGTACACCCAAAGGAATTGATATAAATGATACACAATACTGGGATTTTCTTTCTATACAGTTTTTTTCCTTTATTGGTCAAAATAAAAATATTTCTAGAGAAATGCTTGCAAAATATTCATATCGAATGACTGATATGGATTTTATTATGATGCACTTTGAAATCTTTTCAAAAAGTATGGAATAGTGGTATTCAAAGGAACTTTTGAATCAGGGATGAAAGCTTTTCCAAATGTAATTCTGTTTCAGTGGTAATATTAACCTTTCACCTGCTAAAACATCTGTCGTACTAAAAGGAAACATTAGTATTTCTTTTTATGAAACAGATATTTTGAGCTTGTACAAAACTATTACAAATGATTAGAGCTCGTTGGAGTAGTTTAGAGCTTTACATCTTAGTATCGTTAATTTCTGCATAATAAAGGGTAAATACTAGTTCTAAATGTTCAACTTCAAAATCTTCAAATTAAGAACAAAAATTATTGTAATCCGACAACATTAAAAATAGGATTTTCACCACTTTACCTTGTAAAACTTAAAGCCATTCAGAGTCTTTAAAAATGTTATGGTTATAAACTCACCATTTCAATTTTGTCTTTTCTAATGTACATATATATTCAAAAATTTTACAGCTATATATATGTAATAGCTCCAGGTTCCGAAGTTACCTTCTTGAGCTTTGAAGTAAATTCTATCCTTATCCTCTAGAATGAGGCTCATAAATAAAAAAAAATTATTTACATTATATTTAAAACTCAGTGTCATTAATGTTTTTCATTTGTGTTTACAGATTGCATTTGCATTCACTATCTTTATTAAATAACAAATTTCGATATATAGTAATTGCTTGTGACAAGCAAAATAAAGTATATTATCAGCAATGCAGCACGTAAAATAATAATCACGTATCCTATTCCATACGTCTACACTCGTTAATTGTCCTTAACAAACAAATATATTTCACTATGCAGTACTTTGATTTTCGGAAATAGAACTGTTGTTATTTCTTAATAATATCTAAATTAGTTCATGCCTTGGATGGTTATCATAGGGTGGCTGCGATTTGCAATTTCTGTCCTACAGTGTCCAAGACATAATTCCATAAAGTGAGATCAGTAGAATTGCTCGCGAATCAGGAAAGTATCTTCATTTCCCAGTAAAGAGATGACCAAATGATCCGAGTCATAAGTGCGACTGTTATTAAAATAATTTCGCAATCAAATTCATTTCCGAAAAGACTTACATATGGCTCTAAAATTCCCATCTCTAACCTCGAATTAGTCATGGTACCTCTTTCAAAGAAACGGAAGGGTAGGAGGCACCCAAATTTATGTATGCCAAGCTATGAAAGTATTTTGATAATCTGAACCAAAACTTATCAGTAAAGCGAAGGAAATTTGAAGTGAACGAAAATGCAGCATAACAGTTCAAAATTCACCTAGTCAGACAATTTATAAATTCTAGTACTTGTTGTTACCGATACATTCTATACTCTAAATTATGAATAAGAATAATTGCATACGGATATACTGTTAAGATTAAGAACTAACAGCAGTATTTAAATACAGATAATAAAAAGATCGCAGCTATATAATACAAGTAACATACTATAATAAACAAGTAAAACCATAATAATACAAGTAACATACAGGTATTAAATAAAGTATTATTTCAGTAATTTAAACCCTTTACTAGAGGTCAAATTATTCACCTATTTCGTTTTACATTAATCATAGCAATAAGAACAGTTTATAACTGAAACATTTGTTTAGTTTTAAGCTCAAAAGCTACAAAATATAAATCTGCTAGTGTGGGCATAATGCAACATTTATTCCTAATATACAGCATCTTCCTGAGTAAGCACCTAGCCACATCTAAAATTGATATTTGGAATGCAACCATTCGCTGACTTTTCATAAATATATTTGATCGGTCCTCAATTCTCAATATAAATTTCAACACGCTTACTTTTTAAGGGGATAACAAAAATAGATTACTATCTGTGAAGTGTCTCGTTCTATATCAAGGTGTCAAAAAGCTTTTAAATAAAATTTCTCTGAAAGTCAAAAATTATTAACATTTACTTTTAAAGAAAAAGCATTTAACTTAATCATATTATTTTCGATTAAAATCAGAGACTTTCAGAAAATATCTGCGAAATTTTTTTGCAATACATTTTTGTTCTATTAATTTAATTTAACTATTGTAATAAAATTTAATTCCAAAAGACATAAAAGCCAATATCTCAATCAGGAAAAAAAAGAAATGATTTTTTTAGTATATTCAACTGAAATATTTTTCTATAACCATTAGAGAAATGTGATTAAACGTTGATGATGTTAATTTTCTGTGAATTAAATGATTTATTTTTTACAACAATTATTAGAAAGTGATTCATACGGTGTTATAAATAATTTAATAAAGACAGGAAATTTGTAAAATTCAATTAGATTTTTAAAATAAAGGTAGACTTTTAGACACCATTTTGAGCCCAAAGGGGAATCTGTCTTTTTACATTTAAAAACCTTTCATCTTTTTCTGAGTTTATCTTTTTAATTGGCAGAATAAATTTAAAAATCTTTCCTCTAATAATATTACCGTAATCTTTATTCAGTAGGCTGCAGATAATGACTGATCTTTAATTGAAGAATACTATTAATTTAAATGAATAAACAAATTTTCCAGAAGTTTTCAATTTTAAATGCTATATTCTTTGAATAAAATTTTATATATTTCCCCTCGATGATCTTTTTAAATAGCTCTTCTTTCTCCAAAAAAATTACACTCCTGTCCTATAAGAAGGATTTTAGAAGTCTAAACTACCAAAAGCCAAAGTATAATTGGAATAGTTTAATGCTGCTAAAAGAAGACCCGTTATTAGGATCCTTTTCAAATTCTTCTTTTGTACAGAAAATTACAAAAATATTTATATGTTTAGCATACAATTAAATTAATTATAACTGTATTTTATAAAAGGTAGAGAAAATATAAAAGGTATTCTAAACTCTCTCTTTTCTGAAATCTCTATAAATTAAACAAGATGAAAATATGAAATTTATAATTTCTGTTCTAAAACACCTGCTGGAGCCTGAAATATTTTTTTCTGAATATATATTAATGACTAGCTCATCTAAACCTGACCTAAACTGTTATAAACTCTTAACAGTAAAATATTATAATCAAACAATTCATTTATTACATCGACACATAAAAAATATTATTATGCAGTTTATCATAAAAATTGATTTAATTTTATTAGTTTTAAAAGGCAGAGAATACTTAGGTGAATTTTACGAATTTATTTCTTATTATAACTGCCTTCATCCGTCCTAATTTGGGGTTAACCTGAAGTTTTAAAAAGCAAAATATATTATTTTTAGAGCGAATAATTTAGAAATAACAGAATTACAAACATATGTCATCATTGGTATCTAAAGGAATATACTATAATATTTATAACTATATATTCTTATTTAATTGATAAATCGGCTCGAAAAATGGACTGGATGTGAAAATCTCCAAATATTGATCTACTTAGAAAATTAAAAAATAATAGTAAAAAGTTTTTAAGTACATTAAAAAAGTTTTGTCTTGTTTCATAAAAAAAGGTTTTAAATATGCACAAAATTGTCCATACTATTTCATTAACTACCTTCATATATATGTATATATATATATA
>CM063498.1:127053041-127075541 GCA_032207245.1 Pardosa pseudoannulata
AACAAGAAGTCATAAATATATCTTTTGTTCTTTACCATAAACGAAATTTTAGAATTAATATATTGAAAAATGTATGACTTGCAAATTTATAATCTCTTTTGGTTTTTCTCTAAAATAATAAAGGAAGAAGCACATCTCACCTTAGAAGTAAATTCCAGCCAATAAATATATACCTTTCTTGAAAGAGCTCTAAAATTCACAAAAAATATAGATATTTTTAATTACAACCATGAATATCCTTTGTACATTCCTACTTGATGATGACCTAGAAGTAGAAGCACCCACTAAGATGTCCACGGAATATTCCCAGTGATATTAGAAGTGTTATCCATGAAAGTATCTTAGAAAGTAATGTTATACACAAAAAATTTTGTAGAAAAAAACTCTGTTTTTATATACTACTATATGAAATTCACATTCATAGGTTATAAACTGATACCTAAAGTAGTGTTATATATTTTATATAATTTTCTAGTATATTGTTTTCCAATAACACGGTTGAGTAAGAGGTTAAAAGACATATTTAGAATTTTTTTTTTAACTTTTGAATGGAAATTTGCATATAAGTGTATGTGTATGCATGTGTGTATGTGTGTGTGTTATGTAATGATATTTTGATTAGCTCCAACCTTGTAATCCACTTATTGTATGATCATTCTGTCATAAAATAAGTGCATGTATGTGTGCGTTGTGTGGTGTGTGTTATGTAATGATATTTTAACATAAGATCCAATCCTGTAATCAACGTATGTTATGATCATTCTGTCTTCTGCCCTTAAGAGAGTACCATGTCGATCTCTTAGCTCAATAAAAGTTTGTTTCGCTATGAACTCTGAGTGTTCAATCTATGGAATGGTACTACTGCATATTCTTCAATAAGCTAGTTGCTTAGGCTTCCCTTTGCCTAGTAGTCAGCACAAGTGAAAACAGTAGAGGCTACAATTTCATGTAACCGACGGGTTAAATTGCCCTGGTTTGTTTAAATACATATGTATTGTATTTATTATATATTATGTGTGTATGTGAGTAATAATAAAAACTATGAAGCAGACTTAAAAACCAAAAAGCATCTGTAGGATATTAAAGGAAGTTTATATGACAGTCCCAAACAAATATAGTGTTATTTCTTTCTATTAGCGTGAGAAAAAATATTTTCTACTAAGTTTTGTTCCTACAACTCAGCTTTAAGCTCCAAAAACCGCTCATGTTACTATATTTCAACACTTTTAGTCCTAGCTGTAAAGTGACCACTGATATTTTAAGTCATGCATTAACCAACATGTTGAGCCAATTAATATATTATTTCTATAGAACTGGTGAGCACAATAGGAAAGTTTAGAAAAAAAGAGCGCACGCTGAGAGTCCCAAATTTTACACACTCGTAAGTGGTTTGAGATGTCTTCTGTATTTTAGGTCATAGTCCATAATGCTCCAGACTCTGCAAAATCTACCTGCCGTGATCAAGTGAAGGGATGAACTAATACTGAAATCCAATAAAGATGCTTGGTGATATATCTCTGTCACCCTTAATTAATGTCACCAGTTTTGAACCCATTTGCCTATCAGCCTATCTGAGTGATTGGACCCGATTGACGGAGAGTATCTGGTATCTGGAATTTTCAGGTTATGTATAAGAGATAAAAATAAAAAAAGTTATTTGTCACAGAATATGTGACGCATTTATGCGCTAGAAAATAGATTTAATAAGATGTCACCTGGAAGAAAGTGGTTGGCAGCGGTGTGATATGTATGTTCGTGTTGGTGGTTACCCGTTTGAGCATCTGCTATAAAAAAACGCTTATTAAAGAGTTTGTTAGTAAATTTCCATCGACCTACCTTTCTTTCCCATTTCATGTCAACTCTTAAACGCATCATTTCTAACACTTCTATAACAAAAGATGCTTAATTTGAGTCTCCTCAATCCCTTTACAATTTTGTCAGATATTTTCAGAATGATTTGTATATAAATAAATCTAGGTGTAATACATCCACTTATATTTTATATTATTTATCTTATTAAAATCATGGAGTTTTATAATCCGCATATTCCATACAGTAAGCATTTAACTTTTCTATCTACCTACAAACTTAATACATACAAAATTTATGCCTACAGTATATGTATTTTTTTTCGTCAACGTAATACGTTATGTGAAAGAGCAATGGTTAGAAGTAAACTTATTTCAAACAATGAAACATCACTGATTGAAATATATTTTTTTCAATTTGCAGCCAAGTGATTACTTTATTTTCGGTTGATCTTAAACACATCATTTCTAACATATTTTCAGAATGATTTGTATGTAAATATATCTAGGTATAATACCTGCACTTTAATTTTATATTATTTATCTTATTAAGTAAGTGGAATTTTATAATCCGCAATTTATAAACAGTAAGGATTTAAATTTTCTATCTATCTATAAACTTGATATATACAAAATTTATGCCTACAGTATATGTAATTTTTCTCGTCAACGTAAATACATAAAAGGGCAATTGTTACAAGTAAACATATTTCAAACAATGAAACATCCTTGATTGAAATATATTTTTTCAGTTTGCAGCCAAATTATTACTTTGTTTTAGGTTTGTCTAATGAAAACTATGTACTTCAAAATATTTTGGATTAAAAAGTGTCTTATAAAACATTCAATTAATGTGAGATTAGAAATTGAAAATCAAATATTTAAAAATTTACCATCTGCAAAATTTTCCTCCTGCCTCATATATTAAACTGCACAAACGAAATATTAATATTTTATTGCAATAAATATTCAATGAAGTGCTGAATATGAGAAACTCTTCAAATAATAATTTATAATCAAATGCAGGAAAATTTGCACGCCAAAATTCTCCACTGCCAGCGTGCGTGAAAGCCTTTAACAAGTGAATATGCAGTTTCACTCTCCAATACGTGCAGGATTAATGCCCAAGTAAGAAATGAGGCGTCGTGAATTTCATTAAACTCGCGTGATTGTTTAAACAGAAACACGCATGTTTAAACATTAAAATCCTGAACAGCTGTAGGTGAAGTTTTAATCCAAGTACATAGTATTTCTGGCATCCGTTTGCAGATCGAGATGGAATCGAATATGTCGCTAGTTTTAAGAGATATTTGGAATTTCAGATGTAAGAGAGACTGATTTGGTAGTAAGGAAATTTACGTATTTACTTGTATCAATTTCAAAGACAAAAAAAAAAAAATAGATTAACACTAGCAGATCGTATATCTAAAAATCTGTATGTATGTGTGTATGTGAATATATATATATATATATATATATATATATATATATATATATATATATATATATATATATATATATATATATATATATATATATATATATATATATATATATATATATATATATATATATATATATATATATATATATATATATATATATATATATATATATATATATATATATATACATATATATATATATATATATATATATGTATATATATATATATATATATATATATATATATATATATATATATATATATATATATATATATATATATATATATATATATATATATATATATATATATATATATATACATATATATACATATATATATATATACATATATATATATATATATATATATATACATATATGTATATATATATATATATATATATATATATATATATATATATATACATATATATATACATATATATACATATATATATACATATATATACATATATATATACATATATATACATATATATATATATATATATATGTATGTATATATATATATATATATATATATATATATATATATATATATATATATATATATATATATATATATATGCGTGATACAATTTGTTCAACTTTGTGTGATTTGCCCCTATCGATTCTTTCTTTGAGAGGAGGATGAATTATAACTGTAGACATGAGTGTTTAGGACTGTTTTATTTGACAAATCTTTGACTGTTTATAGAGTGCAATCTGCACTCTATGAATAAAAAATTATAATGTAGAATATATAAACGCTGTCGGGCTAGTTCAAAAAAGTATTAGCCATATTAAGTTGAAATTTTGTATTGTTGTAACATCTACTTTTGTACCTCAAATTCTGTATAACAAAGTTTATATAACGATGAATCTCAATATAGCAGATATTTTTGATACTCTCGTCATTGTTGAAATAATATACTCTACTAATTGTTGAATTCATTTCTACATATTGATCAAAATATTTGATAATTAAAAACTAATATTTCGGCAGTTGTGCTACTGCCTTACTATTATACTATTGGATTATTATATCTACTAATCAAATCAATGTGAAAACGAAGGGGAGTAGAGAAATGTGTATAGTTTAATAAGCGAGCAATGAAGTCATATGTTCACATTAGTGTTTTAACAATTATAATGTGCTTAAATATTATAATAAATTTATGATAGATAGCTTTCAAGTTTTTTTTATTATTGAAGCTTAATTAAGTCACAATGAATCTTTCTTTCCTTTGGTGTTATTAAGTATGGATAGTCGTGTCCTTAGAATCATTCATGTGTGTGTTTTAAAGAACACAGAAGAAAATTTTTCATACTAAATACAGGGCTATTTCTATTTATCCCAGTATTTCAGAAGTCTGTAATAAAAACACTACGATTAATGCAGAAAAATAGAGCATTGTACTAAATACAGAAACTATTAAAGTTTTATAAGAAACCGCTAGGAGTGTATAGGGATTAGCGTATTGTGCTCCTAACCAATGGGCTTGGATTCGATTCTAAATTAAGGATTGGATATACTTTTTTGCTGTCCCCTTATAGGAAGTACTGTTAGTCACCTATATGATGCTCTCATAAAAAATCGTCAAAAACTGCTTTGTAGAGAAAATGCGAATAAACGGAAGTGCCCAACATTCGATGGAAAAAAGTTTTAGTTACGCCCTTGTGGGTCACCTGTGTGGGAAACTTTAGTTCCAGCGTATACATCAATGCTATAGTTCAGTTCCTACCAGACTCTATTCAATGTGGTACAATCAACGGTGTTCACAGAACAAGTAATCCTTAAACATAGTAGCCTAACGATGGCCGAATGGTTAGGCTGATGGCCTTCGGAATCCGAGTTCGTGGGTTCGAATCCTACTATGGCATGGATGTTCGTAGCCGTTCGGAATTGGCTTTAAGCAGTAGGTCCCGGTCTCATTAGCCCTCGTGTTGCAAAAAGTTAACCGTAGCACTCCAAAACCAAACATTAAACATAATTCTTCTAAATCCCACAGCAAAGGGAGTAAAAGATTAACGTCTTTTATATAGTCTTCCAAGAAAAAACCTCACTGTGTTAAATATGAAAATGAAGGCCATGACAAAAGAGTATGTGATCTTTAGTAGCTTGCCCAATACAAATCTACTATCCTCTCTATCCGATGCTATAATATAAAACTTGAATTGTTTTTATAAATTAAGTAAAGTTGCTGCATTGTCTAAGTTTCTTCACTATGTCGTTTCGAAACCCCATAGAAATTTACGAATAGCAATGTATACCTCATTTTTAATGAATTAGATAGAATTCAATCTATCAGATACCATAAGTTCTGTGTACTTGTTAAAACTTCCCCTACAGCTGGTCTTGATTTTAATATTCAAAACATGCTTATTCCTGTTTAAACAATCACGTCAGTTTAATAAATTTCATGACTCCTCATTTCTTGCTCGGACATTAATCCTTCTCGTGCAGGAAGGTGGAACTGCTTATTGAATTGTTTAGACTTCCACGCGCTGAGCCAGTCTGGAATTTTAGGGTTCAAAACTTCTTTGAAATGTATTCTGCAAGTCATCGAATATTTATTGCAATTAAATAAGAATATTTCGTTCTTGAAGTAAATGTGAATGGGGAAAGAAAATTTAGCAGATGAGTCTTTATATGCTTAAATTTAATGTTAATTTTAAACTGATACAATTTTTATACCATTAGTAGTACTCCTGTTCTAATGTATAATTTGTTTTAATATGTATTTTAACTTCAGGAAATCCTATTCTATGTTCTCGGTGTAAACTCTTTTTTTTAGACGTTTAATCATATTTTATTCTGGAAAGTATTATTAATTGTTTTAAGTACATAAATTAATTTTATATTAATTTTAAATATCATATTTATCTAACAATTTTTTTTATAATGCATGCAAGATCTTCTAAGGATTTCATTAAAAATGCTAATGTATTGACTCATTAAAATTAAAATATATATCTTTCACATTTAAATCATATTCAAATTTGTTTAACATTTACATATAAATTTATCTAACATAAAAATGTTTTTTAAGTTTACTAATACGAGTTTTAAATCTCAAAAGTTAGTTGAACGAACTTAGCCTTTCAAAATCGGAGGGGATGGATTTTCATATACAGAATTTGCATCTAATAGTGTACTCTCGCTTTAAAGTGAAATTCAAAAGGTTACAAATATACAAGTCTAAAGTAAAATTCCGATTTACAAACTTGGTGTTAATAGCTAGTGACTTCACTCTTTACTTCCGTTTTAGGGAGTTAAGTGATTTAGCTTATATAAAAACAAGCTTCTTCAGTTTACAATAACGCATTAGGGCAACAAAAGTGAGTAACAAGATTGTCTATCTTATAATAATTTTAACACTAGAAAACCTATTTAACAATTATACTTCAAAAATGCTGTATACATTTGTTGACGGGGAAGCATTTCCTTGTTGAGAGTCCATAGTATGCTAATCAGCATCTATACCATTATTTTCGTAATAGGCTTCACTTAAGAAATATTTTAAACTCTGTTCCTCATCGAAATATTTAATTTTCTAAATTAGTTAATAAATTGATAAATTACTGGTTTTTACTATTACATTTAAATATTTAATTTTTCTTCTTGATATTTTAAAGTATATACTTGTATTTTTGTCTTACTGTTTTGCATTGAATTGATTGCTTTTATCTTTTTTTAGTCCTGGTTCTTTAGTTTTATCCTTGTCTTGCTTTTTACCTTAGTCATATAATTTCCATAGTCGAATATGTTTTGATATGGCATTTCCCTTTGTAAGCTGGTATCTTCTGTTTGGCATTATTTGTCCTCTTTTGGGATGTAGTGCCATAAAGATTCATACAACCAAGCATGTAAATGATCTCTTTCAGAGACATGGATTTTTACTTCGCAACATTTAGGACTATCACTACAATGAGGTAATCTGTATTCTGGGGAGAAAACTTATTATTTGGTGATAACTGTTTTTACAGATACCATACTTTCTCCTTCTCTTACTAAATATCACCACCATTGTTACTGTTAATGAAAAGGTACTTCCTCTACTTCCGAAAGTCATTTCACAGGTTGGCTTAAGAATCGTCAAATACCGGGATGTCATTAATTATTATAAACGTTTATATAGATAGATGCTTTCCAATATTACTAAGTTATGTAGGATTAAGGAAAAATATTGGTCATACAAGAGTGATATAATGCACCAAAACAAGCATTTCGGGAAGATAGTGTTGCACTCACAGAATAGATCTGAAATAACATATTAGTATGGCATTTAGTATGTAAAATTCACTACCCATAAAGCGCACAGGATGCGTATAAAAGAAAAAATAATTTATTATATTGTAATCACAGTAATATTCCTAATGCAAATAATATGCATGCTATAAAAAGTTATCTTGCATTAATCGAATAAATCCATTCAGCGTTTCAATATATTCTTCAATTCTTTATTTGCCACATATCCATCTGTCTTAGTGAACTGACATCCTTCTCATTTACTTGTTATATCCAGAGGAAAATATCTGCTTGCCAGGGAGATGTGATTGATCTTATCTTGATTACCACAGCGTATCATAACTTGCACAATCTGTCGAATAAAGTACACTATTCCCAAAATAAAAAGATATGCAATTTTTCAAACAAGCCCCACTACCTAATAATAAGTGGAGATGAATAGATTTATATTTTGTGCTATTTCCAGAAAATTTCAATAGAGATTTTGATTTTTTTATTTTACAAATATTTTTTTATTCATTATAGGGAGCATTTCATAGTTATTCTTGCCCATTAAAATTTCCATGCATTTCTTTTAATTTCTATATTCAGGACACCAAATTTCTCTTACAGTAGCTGGATATAATCCAATCTAATTTCATATAATTATTTTGAACTTTCTAATGACTACGAATTTGAATAGTAATAGAGCATTTATTTCCATTAAGCCGACATTAGGTTTTGTCTGATTCATTAGTAATTTAGAAGGATATATTACTTTGGTTTCATATATGCAGCATTTAAAATGAGGATCTTTAATAAAATATTTTAAATCATAAAATATTGATCTACTTAAATTCTTATCACTCAGTCTCGTTCCCAAGTAATAACCACTGCATAATCTTAAACTATAATTAAGGAAGGGGATATTTGGATCATTATTCTGGTATAACTCTTCTATATTTTTTTAAATATTTTTTATCCTTTTAAATTTTCTGAAATCACATCTTACTTTCAAAGAATTAAAAATTAACTAATCAACGTCAGTCATCTCTTTTAAAATACATGAAATAAGTTTTGAAAACATTTTTAGTTTCCTGGAGTAATTTTTGCTTCCTTGTACAAAATAGATGAGTAAGGTAATACATTTTAGTTCTCAGAATTCAACGAAAGTATTTATTTTGACTAGGCCTGGATGAATTTTGACCCGTTTCAGTTTTGAGTTTGTATGCAAGCACCAGGAAACCTTAATTTTGAAACTTTCAGTATCCATTTTGACCATTCCTGAACTAGTTATGACTAATTTACTCTTGACATCTATATGTATGAATCTTGTATATTTAAATCTTGGTCAAAAATAGTTACTGGTAGAAGATCGATATTCTGTAGTTGGGACCATTATAACGAATAGTTAATTACTGTTTTTTACAGTCCCTCTTGAATACGTGGTGTTGAACCCTTAAAACCTGAATTACAGAGCTATAAAGACAGTCATCTGGTCGGATACATGATGTGTCACACTATTTTCAACTTCGAAACCCATTTACTTATATCCATTTACAAACTATTTGCTGCCAAGATTTGCCGGGTCTTTGGAGATAATATGAGCAATCTGTATTATGGTATTTCATTCTTCCAGGGATAACCCAAAATCCCATTATTAACCAAGATTACTTAACCACTTTCCAGATTTAACCATTTATGTCCAGATAATAGCAAAATGTTTATTCCCCCAATGGTGATAAAGACGACTCCCAGATAAAATTACTCCAAGACGGCAGAGCATTTTACGTCTATTTACATTGTTCATAGCATCCAGGAATTGTTTTGATATCAAAATAATCTTTCCTGGCACCACGGTGACCATTTCTCAATATTATTCAGTCTTTTTGGCCTATTTGGGGGAGATAGTTGTATGATCTTCATCTTCTTTACCTAAACTTGACATTAATTTCAGGAAGAATGTCATAATATTCAACTTAAAACAATATAGTACCAGCGTTTATTCTAATATATATTCAGAAAATTCAAGCTCTTTTGGATGCCAATTGTTTTTCTACAACTTATTAGGAATGGTAATTTGTTTATAGGTGTTTCTGTCTAATGTCTATAAGACTATTAGATAATTCGAACATTAGACATTTAAACTTTAGATTAACATTTATTTAGACTTAAAGTCAATGTCAAGTATGTAATATTTGTTAATAATGTACAATTAGATAATAAAAAGGATATATAGAGAGAGGGGGAGAGGAAAAAGAGATATATGTATACATAGAGATTAAATTGTAATTCATCACATAAAAAGGTGGAATATCAAAATACTTACTTTGTAAGGCGCAGTTTCATAAAGTATAGTATCAGCTTACTGTTACAGAAATCGTTCTTTTTCCAATACATTCACACACCATACAAGCAAATATGTAAATAAAACCTAGTACCAGATAAGTACAACTGATACCATGGAAAACATAGTATAACTAAGGTACATGGAGGTCTAAATCCGTTACCAAATTATTCGAAAATAAAATTCATCCCAAATTGTAGAAATCATTCAAATAAAAGTCACAAATGCTAATATAAAGAAAGTTGGAACATATATAATAATGTTTATGATAATTGAAAAATGTTAAATAATATTATGACATTGTTATGTAAACATGAAATTATGTTCAGCATTGTCAAAAAATAAAGATATAACAAAATGGGAGGAAAATGAGACCAAACTCCAATTTTTCTTTATCTAGAAAATTGTTTTTACCTCAGAAAATGTTTTCTTTTCTATCCCCCTAAAAAACCATAAAAACAATATAAGAAACAGTATTTGAAAAATGAGAGTTGTTTGCATCGGTTGAGAGTTTCAGTCGATTGAATAATGACCTCAAAAATCAAATCCCACTCTTATCAGGAGGTCGTTAAAAAGTTACTCCAAAAACAACTCTTTTGCCTTTCTTTTTATACGTATTAAGTAAAGATAAAGAAATGCATCCGTCATATGCATGATAACATCTTGTACATAAATGATATTTCTTTTGGAATGATTTTTCTTTTCCTTTTGGAAGTAACTTTGACCGTCTGATGAAAGCGGGATTTGATCGCCGATGCTACGTTCCCGTGTACTGCCTCATTTATCAAGTATTTTTCTTCGCATTCCCTCTCGTTCTGTTTCATCAAAAAGGAAAGAGAAGACATATTTTACTCATAGTTTTGGGATTGCATCATTAATATATATATAAATATATATACATATGTATACATATATACATATATATGTGTGGGTGTGTATATGTGTGTGTCAGGCTTATAACTCGAGAAGAAAAATGAGATAAACATCCATTTCAGGCATTAAATTTTTTTCTACATTTGCCATTTTGTTTTCGGTACGGTAATCAATTGGACAGCAGATCACCAACTCTATATATTTACTTGTTCTCATTGATATTTGACTTTTTTATATGATGTTGTTTTGCTCTGTTTGTTCTTTCTCTTCAAAAAGAGTTCATTGTCTTTTTATTTATTAATTCTTTAAATTCTAACTTTAAAATTCTCTCGAGATAGAAACTCAGAGTTTGAAGGTTGTGCATGGTGTTTCAAATCTTTATTTTCTTATCTCAATCGTCACAAATCGGCCGGAGTAACTGTGGAGGCCATGCGATCTGTCAACCGTGACTGATCAATCTGTCTTGGATAAAGGTTTGCAACAAGAATTGTTTTACTGGATTGGCCAAATGTGGTGATCTGGCATTAATTTGGTTACAGAAAACACACTTCTTTCCTTGAATCCTGGACTGACTTTGTCGCTAAAAAGAATCAGATAACGCTCATGAGTCACTGTGCACGTTTTCCAGCCAGATTTCAGACACAATTCTTTGCAGAAGAATGGTCCAACTATAGAAGATGAGATGAAACCACACCAAACTGTCTGCTTGGGTGACTGCATTAACTGCATACTGTAAGCATGAGTATTCGAGCCCATATCCAAATATTCAGGATGTTGACATCCTCTAGTAGGGAAAAGTGCACCTTATTCGTCCCTAAAATGCTGAACAACAATTGAAGTTCGCTTTCCATTCTTTCCAAAGCCTATTTGGCAAATGATTCCCTTATAGCTGTAACATCTGTAGTTATTGCTACATGTAGGGTTTGAGATACAATATCTCCTGTAGGATAAGTCGAATTCATGACTGCAAATCAGTCTGATTATTATGGTGGCCATGTTAAACATTTGGTGTTGCATGAATAAAGAAAGGCAATTCACTGCTCTTCATTGTTTTCTGAGTCATCAGCCTCCTCAACAAATAACTAAAATTTTTTAAGGTTTTTAGGAAATCCCATCTCGTTTTCTAACCCTTTCATGCAAAATGCACATCTTTATCACCTTCAGTGTTTATACATTTTTTAAATTTTAACGGGCATTTGACTCAACCAGTGCATACATATGTGTGTGTATATATATATATATATATATATATATATATATATATATATATATATATATATATATATACATATGAGTGTGTGTGTGTGTTTAATACACGAAATGTTTAACCTAAAAAGTGATTAAATTTTAAACAATTTTAATTTCATATCGTAGTCAAGAAAAAGAGCATCAATCCTAGGGAGCAATTACTTTTTTTTCAAGAATATACCTCATTAATTTGCAATGTTTTCCTTATGTCATTTCAGTAACTATGATATCTTAGCGACTAATTCTAACTTTCTAACGACTAAAGGTTAAGACTGAATTTCTGAGTCTTATGTTTTTGTGTTTGGTGTATGTTTTATGAATGATTAATGCTGCTATTAATTTTGCCAACCAAAACAAACAAGAAAAAGTATATTATTGTTTCCAGAAATGGTATAACTAAAATCTAAGCTTGGTTCTTATATATATATACACCCACATTTGTGTGTGTGTATATATATATATATACATATATATACACATACATATATATACATACATATATATACACATACATATATATGTACATATATATACATATATATATACATACATATATATGTACATACATATATATATATATATATATATATATATATAATATATATATTATATAATATATATATTATATATATATATATATATATATATATATATATATATATATATATATATATATATATATATATATATATATATATATATATATATATATATATATATATATATTATATATATATATATATATGTATATATATATTTATATTTATATATATATGCGTGCGTGTGTGTGTGTGGCTGATGTATTTGTGTGTGTTGAGTACAAATATAGATATGTTATGTGTCAAAATTATAATTAGATAAATAATTAGTTAAAGCAAGTTATATCCTTACGAATGGGAGAGAATTTTATTACCACAGGAATGTAAGTACACTAATAACTAGAATGTGTGTGTCTAACTAGATGTGTAACTAATGTGTGTGTGTAACTATATATATATGTGTAGCTAAATAATTAGTTATATAGCAAGTTATATCCTTACGAACGGGAGAGAATTGTGTTACCACAGGAATGTAAGTACACTAATAACTAGAATGTGTGTGTCTAACTAGATGTCTAACTAATGTGTGTGTGTAACTAGAATGTGTGTGTAGATAAATAATTAGTTAAAGCAAGTTATATCCTTACGAATGGGAGAGAATTTTATTACCACAGGAATGTAAGTACACTAATAACTAGAATGTGTGTGTTAGCTTCCAATTTCACTCAGATATTAAAGAAACATATAACAAACAAGCAATTATAGTTAAATTGTACCACCTGTATCATAAAATATGTGATTAAGTTACTTTTCTGTACTTTGGCTGCTGTTTGGAAAGAAATGCTTCCATTTTGGGGTGTGGACCAAAAGAAACGGAAGAAATGCTAAACATGCACTTTCCTTATAACATAATTAATCTATATTTTAAAAAAAAGGTAAATTATGTACATCTTATTGGGTAAAAGAAATTATGTACATCTAGATTCTAATAGAAACAAATGGAACATCGACTGTAAAAACTTTTAAAAACAGTTTTTAAATAGAATTCTATAAAAGAGCATGATGTGTGCAAGGAGTAGCCTACTGCATGTCAGAATACATATATATCTGTAAAATATATTTTTATTGTCTGAAGATAAATTTTGTAAAGCTTAAATTACGAAGCATTGGGATGGGAAAAGCATGCGGGATTTGCATGGGAAATGCTACCTACATAAATGTTAATTTGAATTTTCTTCTTTAAAGAATAAACATTTTAGGAATAATATATGATGTTAGTTTATGTGTTATTGTTCGTCTTCATACATTAAATATCTCTTTAATTGACTGAGTTTACATTCATTTCTTACATTGTATCCTTACTTGTTGTTTATCATTTATATGTGTTATTTAACTTTTACGTATTTCATATCAAATTTGAAACTAAATTTTTCAAGTTATTAAACTAACATTAGCTTTAAAAAAAATCTCCGTTTTGAAGATATTAAAGTGGCTGATATTATATTATTAGCTGATTTATAAACAAAGAAAGTATTAAAGTTATCAGCAACTACATTAATCATGCCTTTCGTTTCTAAATTATGTATGTCTTTTATGTAGTGTTCCATGACTTCAACATATAATCAAGTGTATATCAATATCATTAAAGAGTCTGGTTACTTTAGCTACAAGTTCATTTCTCATTTCTTGGGAACATTTCTGGTCATTTTCCTGGGATATTTAGTAACAGAAAAGATCATTAACTTCTTAAATAGACAAATGAAATCAGCTAGCTTTCTAGTACGTAAATCAAAAGTCAGAGGTTAATAAATCATTTTGAAAATTCGATCAAGTAACTTGTAACTCTTTTAGACTTTAAGTCTGTGTTTGTTTAAGCAAGTAACAACATTAATACACAAAAAACACAGATATACTTGTATATTCCTTTCAGTTTATCATTATTATTTTTTTGTTTTGGCAATTTATCTAAATATTTATAAAACATTTTTTTTGTAATTACATATCTATATTCCTAGCTTTTATTTACTTTTTATTTTGATAAAATCTATAACAATCTTGATGCTAATTGACTTTATTTTCTATTTTATATACCTTACTAAGTAAAATAGAAAGTAAAAAGAAAATTAATGATTTGATAATTAGCAAAAATAAACTATTGTCAGATACTAAAACTATTTTCTACTGATATTCCAATTTCCAATATTGTCACTCATATCAAGCACTATATCAACAAAGTGATATACAGTAATACAATCTCGCGATTAATGCATTGCTATTTTTATTATCGTTTTATATATTAAAGCTATCATATAAAGGTGAGTTATGACTTTCTAGCAATGATTTCTTTTATCATTTTCATGTACGAAAAAGCAAAATATCTGCCCTAAGAAAATCTATTGCTCACTCTGATTGCAACCTCGGATTAGATATCCTATCAGGTTGGTTTTTGGTTTGTTTTGGAGTGTTATGGTCTACTTTTTTGCAACACGGGGGCTAATGAGACCAGGACCTACTGCTTAAAGCCGATTCCGATCAGCTACGTACATCCATGCCACAGTGGTATTCGAACCCCCGAACTCCAGTACCGAATTCCAGCAACCTAAACAATCGACCATCGTTAGGCAGATATCCTGTTAGATTTTCATTCAAAATTTCTTATATCTATCTAAAGGAAAAGAAATTAATCGAAATTAATATAAAGCTGTCTACGAAAAAAAACATTTCGATAAATTTCATTTTACTGCTACGTTATTTTTAGATACACATATGTAAAAATATCCACCAAAAAGGCATAAATGTGTTTTGCACTAGCATTTAAGTCTCCAATAACGTACACTCCAGAACTTCTTTTCTGCATATCACAAAAAGAAGTAAATATTGCTATGTAGCTGGAATGTCTCCAATTAGTAGATTTTTTGCTGATTTTTCATCATTATTCTTATATATACAAAATGATTGTGAACCACCTAAAGGAATCTAGTATATTTTTGTAGAAGAATATCTATCTAGAACTTATATATTATTCCTAATTGTTTTCATATATATACATAAATATAATTCATATATATAAAGAAAAACAAAAGATGTCCTGTTATACCTCAACAAATGTTGTATCATCCATACTCATCAAGATGATTGCTAATTGGTACTTAAGTATAGAACTAAAGTAATATATATTTTACGAATTTATTATTTATGTTAGACAGATCAAAACGTATGTAATCATAAAATAAAATCAGGTAAAATATACATTCCTTGCTTAAAATATATTTTACACTAGCTGAAGTACCCGGCATGGCCCAGGTAAAAATGAGGTTTAACATTTCATTTAGATTAAATGATTTAGTAATTATTGTGATCATAGATGCACTAAAGACCAAAACACAATATTTAAAAGTGAAAAGTGGCATGCCGTTATTTGCAATTACCTGTTCCGTTTAGAAAAGTACTGTTCTCATTTTACAGAGAACCAAAACAGTCTTCTCTCGACTGACTAGGAAATAATGTTCACGAATTTACGGAAATATTCTACGTTTTACTGAAAAGCAGAAATATATTTGTAAAATTCATAAAGTTTAAAAAATATTTCTTTAATTTTCACTAAAGCCGATTATTGAATACTTACTTTCAAAAATAAAATTCGTGTAGTTCAGAATAAAGCTAACGAAGTCTATCAATGATACATTAGACGAATCTTTGCTACTATGAGTGAGATACCAACAAAGAGGCTAACTGTTTACAGAGTCATATCTTGCTTCAACACTGATTAGACAGGTCAGGTTTGCCACACACACCCCTAAGTGAGGTATTCGGGAGTTTTCTCAACGAAAAATCATATAGGCACATAACAAAGAATCAGCATAAAAGAAATCTGAATGGGCTATTTATAGTGGTTCTTTGGTGGTTCTGTCTGATTCCATAATAATAGTCTTGCAAAAATAAGTTAGAATTAAAATTATGTACACCGGCAAAAGCATTAAGTAGAATGGATTAACAAAGTATTACAAATATATCTCTTGTGATATTGAAGTTTTAAATTCTAAAATAAGTTATCGTGAATGGTAACTCTCTCATTTATATGTTCTTGACTCCATTTTACATTAGTTGCTACAAAAGACCTGGTTTATAGTTTTCATGTGCTGTGTTGTGTGATTGCGTTTTCATCCTTGTATTAACCATTCCATCAACGCTGTATAGCACGAAATTGTTAAATATTTAAAACGGATAATTTTAATTAAATACTTAATCTTTGTTTTTAAATCTCATAAAAAATTATGAAAGCTTATTTGTTACCTTTCAGTTCAAGAGAAGAAATTCTGGATATTTCAACGGTGCAGAAACTTTAATAGAAAACTACGAAATTCTACAGTATATTGAAAAATCTACTTCATAAAAATGTGTCAAAATCTGACAATGATCGAGCTTAATGAATCAGTCCGTATTTTTAATTTAACTTCTAGAAAAAACATATGAGAATTTTAAAATTTCATAAACTTTCGGCTAGCACCATTCTACTGCGTCTCTGGAAAGTACACTTTAAAGAGTTAAAAAATAACATTCTGGATATTTCGGTTAAAATCTCCGGTATTGTTCTTAATATTAATTTGGAAACCAATTAAAATCACCAATTATAGGGCTTCGTTTTAGATTTTGTTATCTTTTTAAATCTTTTTTCACTAGGTTTAACCATTTTCGATTGCTTTAACACTATTAACAGCTAGCATAATACTACTTTTTCCAGGAATATGTTTTAATTTATGTCAAACATTGAACAGCTTTAAAGAATTATTCATGATTATTTTTATTTTTATTTATTTTTTTTTACTGTTGGGTAGTGAACTGAAATGGAAGAAATGCTAAACATGCTGTTAGCTTATAACAGAGTTACTCTATATTTTTAAAAAAGGTTAAGTATGTACATCTAATTATATTTATCTAAAATCATGATTCTAATAGAAACAAATGGAACATTTACAGCAAAATGCTGTGTACTGAAAGAAATCTACTGCATGCCAGAATACATACATATATATATATATATATATATATATATATATATATATATATATATATCTGTAAAATATATTTCTCTTGTCTGAAGATAAATTTTGTAAAGATTACATTAGAAAACATTTGTATGAGAAATTTTCTATATAATATCTATATACATGTTAATTTGAATTTTCTTCTTTAAAGAATGAACATTTTGGGAATAACGTATAATGTTAGCTTATGTATTATCTCTGTTCTTCATGCATTATATATCTCTTTATTTGACTGAGTTTACATTTACTTCTTATATTGTATCCTTACGAGCTGTTTATCATTTATAATATCTGTTATTTAACTTTTTTTGTATTTTAGAATACATTTAAAACTGAGTTTTTCAAGTTATTAAACTAATATTAGTTTTCAAGAAACGTTCTATTTGGTTATCTTTTAAAACCTTTTTTCGCTGGGTTTACCCTTTTTCGCTTGATTTAACACTATTAATGGCTAGCATAATATTACCTTCTTCCAGGAATGTTTTAATTTATTTTAAACATTAAACATTTTTAAAGAATGACTCATAATTATTTTCTGTTTTTTTTCTTTCCTGTTGCGGAGTGAACTGACTCATGGTAAATACCTCAAACCCTAATCCTTATGGAAGGCTGTTTACCACCAAGAGTTTTAAAACATCTACGGTTATTAAAGACTCATTAAAATTAAAAATAAACAGTGATCTCCTGTCATAAAGATAGTGTGCAAAATTTCATTAATATCAACTCAAAACCATGAACAAGATTCTCTGACATACGAATCGTCAGACACTATTTGTTATATAGACATAGATGGCATACATATAGATGACAATTGCAATCATGCGTTACACATCAATTATAGTGATTTATATAAAGCATCATCTGTTTAGAATATTTACACAGACAAATCACTTTTCCTCTCATTTTTTCTCACCATATGATATATGCTTCATCTCATCCAAATAAAACGTCTTCTATCATAATAACAAATGCTTCCAACCATAAGTAAATAGGATTGAACATTTGCAGCAACCATCAATAAATAAACGATAAATTACCTGTAGCTATATTTTCCTCTGGGACTGAAATCGTTCTAGAAAAAGATAAGTAATCAAAAATATATGCAACATTACGTTTCGAAAATAAATATCTCATCCTGCGGCTATCTTTGACGAATGATATATTGTTCTACGAGACAAAATGAAAGCGTTTCTAAGTATATTTCTTTTGAGTTAATAATCATTTTCGAAACAAAGTGTTTATCGAGTTTTATCTGAAAATTCAATTACGAGTTCCATTATATTAGAAATTCGACTTGGTAGTTAAATACATTTATTTCGTACTTTACAAATAAAGTTAGCTACAATTTATCATTACTACTTGGATATGCAATTTGGTGTTAATTTGAGACACCAGTTGAATCTTATTTCAGGTAAGCACCGAGTGCATTTAACGACTCTGTTATTACGAAACATGACTTCAAGAGACGAACATTTCAAATGTCCCGATGTTCATTAAAGAGATGGATGGAATGAATGAAGGTAGATGTTATAGAAGGAACGAATGGGCACAGTTTACGAGGTCTTTACAAGAATTAACAAGAAGTATTTAGTTTGTTCAGATTCGAGATTGGAATCAACATTAAAACAGATTTCATTTGTTAATATAAATAACCTTGTAAAATATACCTTGTGTTCATATACCATGTTGATGATAATTCAATAATTGAAATATCGGGATATTATTATGGGATAATATTAAGTTACACAAAATCTTTGTACCTGAATATAGTGAACTCTAAATATTTAAATGTAAATGATTAATACTTTCAATATCATCGACTAGATAATCAAGATGACAACGTTTCGTGTGCTAAGGAAGTTGATCAACTACCTTAAGTTATAAGCTTTATTTTTAACCTTTTACTCGCCATATAAGAATGTGATATAAGACTAGCAATTACTCCAAGAAATGATGTTTAAAATACTCAGTTTTTATACTTGTACTGTTCGAGTTTTGGTTAGTTTTTTCCTATAGATGGCGATACTTGTCAAGTTTTCTAGAGTGCAGCGAGAGAGGTGTTGCTAGTCAGTATTTATGTCGACGTGGAGTAGTGGGGTTGCATTCAAGGTATTTTGTAGTGACTGCAACTTTCTTGCATGCTGAGATTCAGCCTTCTGAGTTAACGTAGTGATAGAGTGCCATTCTGAAAGGGAGATTGGTCTTTACAGTGTTTTATTCTTTACCGAGCTTTATTAAAGTTATGAAATTCATTATTTACAGTTTATAAAATTTTATTGTGAGCGGTTTTACTTAAATGTCAAGTACTGTATATTGTGTTATTTGTCATGCCTACACTTTAACGCCAAGAAAACTAAAGTACTGAATAAATTACTGTCCGTTAGATTTCGACCTTTTTTTTTTTTTTTTTTTTTTTTTTTTAAGCTGACATTTACAACATGTACATTAATAATACTCTGGAGTTTTTTTATCGTTAGAATGAATTTCTTGTACTCTTAAAATTATTTAAATAATTTTTTACTCTAAGGGCTTTAACAGATTTTTGAAGCATTTTTAAATAAAATTTAACAAAAATCTCTTTAATGTAGATCTGTGTCTAAAATTAATGTAAAATAAAATGATTTTTAAATAAAAGCTATCAAATTAAAAGTTTCAGGAAAAAATTATTTTGTTTTAAAAGTAACCTATTTTAATTTTTAGTTATTTTTAGAACTTATATCGAAATGGCAACGTTACAAAAATGAAACATACAAAAAGAAAACCTAGGAAAAAATGTTTTTTGAAATTTAAAATTTTTCTAGTTATAGAAGACTTAAAAGTGTCCTAATTTCTGAAAATTGTATGAATTTTATTTGTAAATATTTGGCACATGAAGTTTACGGCTTTTGAAAAAAAAATGTTTTCGGTGCTATAAAATGTTTTATACTCGGACTAACGCTGTTGCTTGACTAATGCTTTGAAACTGGTTATTGCTATTGATTTGGGAATTATGTCATTATTTTTTTTATATTTTTAACTTTAGTAATAACTTAATCAAGACTCTTAGAGTAGAGATATACTTTCCATTAGAATAGATAATCATTATAAAATTCAGAAAATAGAAAAGCAAACATTCTTAAATTTAGTTCGTTTAAAGTGTAAGTGGAATCGGTCAAGGATATAGACAAATGATGATTTCATCTTCACATTAATGGGCACGAATCTTAAAACCTCAAATAGAGTTTCTTCTTCTTAATAATAGCCTAAAATGAGGCCAACAAGGTATTACCTCCCTATATATAAAAATTTAAAAGGTTTATAGAAAATAGAAACAATGGAAAGTTATATTACATCTGTATTCAGTGTAAACAAGGTGTTGTTTGTGTCAAAGTATGTAAATTAACTTACTTTTTAGAATAATGCAATCATTGAAAAATTTACAACATGTGAAAAAAAGATATATACCTCCTAAATCCAAAAGAAAAGGAATTGCAATCAATTTGCACATTTCACTCTAAAGAATTCCACCTCTTTTATTTTGCACCAGCTAGTATAACCTAGATATAAAAATCCTATCGGCTATATCATGTATTTAACACATAAATTTTGCTCTGGACATTTAAAACGTGATTATTGTAATTATACAGTAAAGTGCAATGTAATGCACTTTACTGTATAATCCCAATAAAATGCACCTATATTGAAATCATAATTAATTTATAATTTTATTTTAATAGCCGGTTACCATATGGAATATCTATAGGTATATTTTAGAAATTATTTTTATTAATTTTGATTATGTTGCTTGTGTGAATTATATTTATATATGAATTATATTTATACATTTCTATAAACAATTAAAATTGGGTTTATAGATATATTAATTATGATGGTTTAATAACAATAACTCTAATATTATTATTCTAATCTATAATTAATTCGCATGGGATATACAATTATATTTAATAATAATTCTATCAATTATGTAATGTTAATTATTGTACATAACAAACATTTTACTAAAGTCAAACAATAAGATGAATTTCTTGTTTTCATTTTATTTATTTTCACTTGAAATAACTTAATTGTTGCATAACTCAGTACAAATAAAAAGACTGGCATTTTACAAATAACACAGATAAAGTAAAATGTTCATCTTATTGCAATTAAAAGAATGTTTATATAGCTTTCCAAAAACACAGAACTTCTAATTTATTTTGTAAACATCAATATCACAAGCAAAAATACGAATCATGCAATTTAAATTTTTTTCAATATTAAAGCTCAGGGGAATTTTGTATTTTGAAGCACTTAAGAGAATTAAATAATATAATATCCATTTCATGAAATAGAAAATTAAAAACTTCTCTTTTGCTAAATATAATTTTTAATTGCATAACTAACTCATTATTATTTCAAAAAGAACAAAGATTTATATTATTTTAAAATAATATTTTTAAGCATCTCTCAATCACATGAATAGCTTCATTATCAATTCTTCTATCTTATTTTTACATTTTAAATTTTTGGATCTTGTTCAAATATCCTTTTTCATATTTGTTTGTCTGCATTTTTTTAAATTAAAATATCTTAAATGGAGCAATTACTTAAAGAATTCTAATCAACTGCTCATAACTTTTTTTTTCTAAAATTAACTATTTTCTTTATCCTGGAGCATTTTATGTCTCTTTTTACCACAAAATTCTATTTATTTAATGATTTTGATCTGTTATACTTTATCATAGATCAGGTCTGTGTATTTTTGCTTTTCTTACATTTGAAACAGAAATTGTTGCTCTTTTCCCTTTGGATTTCATTTATTTTTACTCTTTAATATTCTTGCCTCATTAAACGAATTTTCTAATTATCATATATGAAAGACAATAGCATGGTGGGAAAAAATAGTTATTTTGAGTTAGACTACGTTAAATAAATGGGATTTTAGTATTACTTTTAATTTGACAAGAAGAGGTGTATCTTC
>CM063498.1:127080541-127093041 GCA_032207245.1 Pardosa pseudoannulata
TGATATATTTTGGCTATCTTACTCTTTCAAGTGAAAGATATTATTGGAGTGATGTAGAAGATTTAGTGATAGGTCTTGTACAGGACTCTTTTAATAAAAATGCTTACCTAAAAATAAAGTCATATATTCATTTCCAAGACATTTCAAAAGCAGATGAACGTAAGAATGACAAATCAAGATAAAACTCCTTTTGGAGAGAATAAGAGGTAAAATATGGTACTGGTGTCTATTCACTCGAATAATTGATATGGCTGTAGTTAATGCAAGTATTCTGCACAGAAATATTCATAAAGGTGATTCTATGCCCATGTAAGATTTTCGAAGAGCTGTTGCTGTAAAATATCTAAAATTGGGAATCGGAAAAAAAGTTTTGAAAGGTCGACCTTACAGTTTTCCTTCATCCTCAAAAGCTAATCTCAGTCATGATGTTCGCTTTTATAAAAGGGATCACAATATGGGACAAAGAAAGGGCAAAAGACGCTGTCGACTTGTAGGGTGCCAAGGAAGTCCCCTAACATATTGTGTGAAGTGCGATGAAACTTTATGCAAGAAGTGTTTCTTCAAATTCCACACTAAACTGTAGAAACATTGAAATTTTATTATTTTAAAATAATTAAACTTTACTAAGTACATTCTGTAATATTGTGAAATTCTGCATAAATAAACGTTTTTTAAAAGAAAATACATTAGTTTTTATCTATTTGGTTCGATTTTACCACGTTATTGAAGTACTAATGATTGTTGTGTATTTGCTAAAATATATCCTCCGAACGCCCAGTGATCTATTTTTAGATCAGCATTTTTAAAAAAAACTAAGGTACGTATTGATAAAATTCGATAATAATATTCATGTTGAGGGTAAAAGACACCCAATTTATGAATTATATGTCAGTGCATCAAAATAAAATAATTTGGGCGTTAATGGGTTAATAAGTATTAGTTGCTTAACTTAAATACTTATATATTTTTACAAACCGAAGACCTATATTTTATGTTATTCCTTGTGGCATCTGAGCTGCACTTGAAGAGAAATCAACGAAAATGTAGACCTTATATGCCACTGGCTGTTACTCTCAAGGATGTCTCTTATTTTCCGAAGTGATAGGACGTTGTTTGTCAGTAGAATTCTAAATCTGTTATTGCTTTTGTTTTGAATGCTACTGTCTTTTTTCTGAGGGCTAAAAAAACTGAGATCTATGGCTTAAATTTTAAAACAATGCAATATTAACAGTTTGTCCCAATTTTCGACCTCAGAACCTCAAAGCAGTAAGCTATCACTTCGGAAATCCACCTTCTTCAATGCTATCATATATTTTTTAAGCCGTTGGTTAGAAACCTGTCCAATTAACTCTATATGTTCTTTAAATGGGTCATATTTTTCCAAACCAAATTGATTCAAAAGTTACTTAGTGTAATTGAACAGAGCGGTCGTACTGTCTCGGTAGTCAGTCAGACGCTAGTCATAACTTCGCATGGGTTTCTTGGAGAACAGCAGAGCTTGATGTTAAATAATCAGAGCCATGGATGTTTCAAACTTAACAAGGTTGATTTATTAAAACAAAGAAAAAGCCATTTAAAGAAAATTTAGACTCTATGCACAGGCAGCCTTTCATCCCGAGAGGAGATCATTCTAGATCAACCTACTCTCTCAGTTCCGCCGGGAGTCCCTCACACTTCTCTCTTTTGCAAACAAGAAACCTTGGTTTTAGAGGAGATGCCCCCCCCCCTTTTACCCTTGTCCTTGGGGTAGCTGAAATATCCTTGGCGCCTGGCCGACTCGGTCACACAAAAGCATAATTCCTTTTCTCTGTCGATGCGTTGATAGATGACTCGTTTGACATTTTCCAATTGTGCGGCGTTTGCAATGTTCGATGTCTTACAATGAACAAAAGTTTGTTTTAACAAACGCTCTTGTCTATACCACCGACAGAGACGGACGCTATGGTTACACTTAGCATGAGTGCAGTTCGCAATCAAAATTAATCATGAAAAACAGATCATTCATGCTGATGGAGTTAACGTTTAATACAGAACTCGTGTTTGAGACAGTCAAAGTTACTCCTAGACATGCTTTCTTTCTATAAGAATGTATTATTTTCAAACTTTCTCTCGGTTTAAGAATTTATATCGCTAATGATTGATTGCAAAATAAAACTTATTTTATTGTTTTAGTAATAAATAACACTAAATTAAGAACATTTGCAGTTCATCTGAGAGAATAATTTCGTCAGAAAAAAAGAGTTAAATCCTCTTTTTTTCAAAAAGATAAACTTTTTAAGAGTTTCTCAGGACATTTTCTCGAAGGCAGAGAATAATTGATTCAGATTTTATAAACCTCCTGGCAGCTGACATCTCCTGGAAAGATCGAAAAGGAAAAGAAACTACATTTTTTTCTTCATCGAACTATAGCATTGTAACAGGACATTTTCGTAACATAATCATTTCAAGTGAAGAAAAGAGGTTCGATTATAAAAATATCGGAAAATATCTGTCCGATATTTTTTGGCTTTGAAAGATTTCTGGCCGTAAATATTGAAAATTGTCTTTCCAATATCCAAGACGTCTTTCCCCTTTAATCTTAGTCTTGTACTCAATGGATGGATATCGATTCAGTTTCAAACAATTTTTACAGATAGGAAAGAATAAATATACATGCATTCTTAAAATGTCAAAATAGATCATTTTCTCCAAAATATACATCTTCGTGTTGATATATCTTTATTCTCACCTTCATCCACTGCAGACATTATTAAGTTCAAGTTGACATTAAATTTTTTGCATCTCCCCACCTGGGAGGGCAACATGGATAGCACTTTGGTATATTCTATAGAGATGAACTAATACACAATAGATAAATGTTATGCTAGCGATAACCATTTCTGTTATACTTTTGTTCTAACTTTACCTTATTCCCTGTAAAACAGTACAGTTTAGATAATCAAACCGAAAAGACTGTAAATAATAAGAATTAGGGAGTTACATAACTAATCATTTTTTTTACGTATTTGTTAGCTTGGGAATGTTTAAGTGATCTATTTATGGTATACACTTCCTGAAAAATATCTAAGTAGATCCACTAGTTGTAAACGCCTTTTGAACATCGTCATCTTAATAATCATCATAGTTGGACTGAGAGCCTGTAATGTATCAGTGCCTCCTTTTAAATACTTTACATGGAGACTTATTCTTTAACCTCTATGTATGTTTACGAGGATGAGTCAAAAAGTTAGTTTCATTGCTTAAGAGAAGTAAGCAGGATTGAAATTTAACAATATTTTCATCCGTAACCCTAAGTTGTAAATCTTCTTTTTGACTTAATTGCTTGAGTTATTTAAACATTTTTGAGGCTTTGCACAAGCTTTTCATTGCCTTCTGCAAAGAAATACTCTCCAAATCTGATAACTATTCTTGGGTAAAAGCTTTTCTTTCGTCATCCAAGCGGTGTCACTTTGAAAGTTCTTTGACGGTATCAGAAGTAGAACAACTCATTCTTTCTTCCTAAATATGAAATTGGGAGGAGCGAGACAGATTTCTTTCAGAATCCAAACCTCACGGTCCATTAACTCTGTACATCAACTCAAAATATTCCATACCGTTTGATAGTTTACAGGGAACATCTACCAATTCTTCTTTCATTGCGAACGTTACTTGGTCGCGAAACTTCAGGTTCATGTAAGGTCTAAGAGGGTGATTTTAATGAAGTTCGATGAACACAGTTCAGACGTTCGATCACCAAATCGAATAACCAAGGTTAAGGAGTTAGTGTTCTCATCCTCCAGACAGCAAAAGCACCACATAACCTTTCAGCCCCTGATAAGTTCGATTGTTATTGGTATTGCATTGATTTTGTTTAAAATCACAATGGTATCTATGGTTAATATGTCCATAGGGAACCTAATCTGTAGGTTCTTATGGACGATCCTATCCGTAACACTACGAAATGGCCCTATATAATACTTCGGTGACAGTAGTAGCCCATAAAAATCTCTCAGTATACTGCCTTTCAACAAACTCCGGTATGATGTAATCTTTAAGCACTTTGGAGAAGAAAATGGTAGTTAATTCTATTTTCATGGGATCAAAATACTGGAAATTGCAAGATGTGAGATACTGAATGTAAGGACGGTAAGCCAACTTTTCCCTCTGGGACACCTCAGCTTCATCAACATCCGTACGTCATTTCTCAAATATGTTGCACTACTTTGGGCACGTTGCATTTCACCATGCACTTCTTGAAACTGCCGATAAAATTCAGTGAAGTTACACCCTACCCCCCAAAAAAAATAAAATTAATCCCTACACGCATTCCTAATATGAATGCCATTTGCAACTGCTGTAAGATGTTTACGTCTATTTATCAGCCAGATCAAAATAACCACTAGAAAGCCGCTATGTCAAAAAATACATATAAATGTGTGAAATATTCCTAGAGAATTATATCCAAATAGCCTCTCACAGATTTAACTAAGGAGTGAAGATAACATTTTTTCTGAACTATGTATTTCCATCGACAAATAAAAAAGCAAAAGGACTATGTTTTCATTATAATATAGTAGAAAAAGTATATATTTCATATAGATGTAATATTTTATTTAAATATTTTGTTAACTTATATATTAGCATTTTTAATGAAATATTTCAATCATGCAACAGGATTTCTTCTTTTGAAATGTGTCCATTCTTTTAAAATATATTACTTTTATTAAAATAATCTCCTTTTTCTTCTGGAGACAATATAAAAATCATCCGTACCCAAGGGAATGCATATTGATAAAAGATCAAACATTATGAAAAGAGCGGAAATGAAGTTGCAATATCATTCCCCTTTCATAATCCAAGTATTTCAGATATATTGTTTCCTTTATGTCTTGCATTTGTTTCTGATAGGTAATCCCATTCTGTAGTTTAACTGAGGTGTATATATATATATATATATATATATGTATATATATATATATATATATATATATATATATTACTTATGTATGTATATGTATGTAATATACCAAAATTATTTCAATACATTTCCAATAGCTTTCTGCCCAATAGATGTAAATTTTCTGTCCATTCAACACATTTTCCAGTTGTTGTCGCAAATGGTTCAGTATTTCTCCTGACCTTAACAGCCGAACGATGGCCGATTGGTTAGAGTACTGGCCTTCGGAACCGGAGTTCGTGGGTTCGAATCCCACAGTGGCATGAATGTTCGTAGCCGTTCGGAATCGGCTTCAAGCTGTAGGTCCCGGTCTCATTAGCCCTCGTGTTGCAAAAAGTAAACCGTAGCACTCCAAACCAAACCCAAACCTTACCTTAACAGTTAAATTGGCTGACTAAGTTTCTCCTCCTTTGGAAAATTCTATCTGTTCTATCTTCTTTCTTGGATACACCTGTGTTCGAGCAAAGTGATTTTTGTGTTTTTTCTTGTCTGAAGCTAACTAGTGATGATGTCCTTTTCTAGCAAATCATAAATAAAATTTCGTTGAGACTTGGACTTGTGTGCCGAACTCTTAAATGTGGCTCTACTGCAATTTACTTAAATAATCTAGTTTCTAAAGGAGGTGTCTAACTGTCCAGTAGCCTGGGCAAGTAAAACTGATAGGGGCTATAATTTCAAATGTGTCCAGCAGCTGTATAATTCATTGATTACATGTATATTATATATGTGTGTATGTGTATGTGTATGTATATATATATATATATGTTCATTGCATATATACATATATATATATACACATATATATATACACATATATATACATATTCATATGTATATATATATATATGTATATATATATATGTATATATATATATATATATATATATATATATATATATATATATACATATATATATATATACATATATATATGTAAATACATACATAATATATATATATATATATATATATAAATATTATATATATATATATATATATTTATATATATTTATATATAAATATATATATATATACATATATATATATATATATATATATATATATACATACATATATATATATATATATATATATATATATATATATATATGTGTGTGTGTGTGTGTGTGTGTGTGTGTGTCCAATGTACATTTTGACATATCATAAGGGTAAAAAAAAATGATGGCTTGAGTGCAGTTGTAAGAAATATAGTGGTCGAAAGAACAAAAAACAAAAATTAGGAAAATTCATTTACAGATTTATTAACAACTCCTCTCGAAGGCTTAGGCTTCTGGGGTGAAAAGAACATACAAAAGAATATAAAGGTGTGTGAGCCAGCCAATCAGAGTTTTTACTGGTCACTTGGTGACATGGTAGAAGTGTCCCCTATTCATATAGGAGTTGGAGTCAGTAAGAATTAATTTTCGTGTATGTGATATCAACAAAAAACAAAAGAGTTTCTACAAACACAAGAATAGAATCACCTGATAATTATTTCATACTGTTATGATTGCGTTGACTATTTTTAGGTTAAAAGATCCTTATACGCACATAGATTTATGCATCCATATATATATATATATATATATATATATATATATATATATATATATATATATATGTATATATATATATATATATATATTATTATACGTATAATATATATATATATATATATATATATATTTTCATCTTTATAAGACAGGACTCCAAACTTACCTATGTCTAATATTAGTTACATCAGAAACAACATGATTTTACTGTTAAAGGTCCGTTTATATTATAATAGAGTAAATACTGAAATATTCCACTTTATAACACAGGACTCAAAACTTACCAATGTATAATTTTAATTATATCAGAAACAACATGATTCTACTGTTAAAGGTCATTGTATAGTGTAAGACAGTAAATACTGAAATATTCCACTTTATAACACAGGACTCAAAATGTCTAATTTTAGTTATATCAAAAACAACATGATTCTACTGTTAAAGGTCATTGTATAGTGTAAGACAGTAAATACTGAAATATTCCACTTTATAACACAGGACTCAAAATGTACCTATGTCTAATTTTAGTTATATCGGACACAACATGATTCTACTGTTAAAGGTCAGTGTAAGAGAGTAAATACTGAAATATTCCACTTTATAACACAGGATTCAAAACGTACCTATGTCTAATTTTAGTTATATAAGTAACAACATGATTTTACTGTTAAAGGTCAGTGTATATACTGAAATATTCCACTTTATAACACAGGACTCAAAACGTAACTATGAATAATTTTAGTTATATCAGAAACAACATGATTCTACTATTAAAGGTCAGTGTATAGTGTCAGACAGTAAATACTGAAATATTCCACTTTATAACACAGGATTGAAAACATACCGGTGTATAATTTTAGTTATATGAGAATGAACATGATTCTACTGTTAAAGGTCAGTGTATAGTGTAAGAGAGTAAATACTGAAATATTCCACTTTATAACACAGGATTCAAAACGTACCTATGTCTAATTTTAGTTATATAAGTTTTTTTCTTAAAGGTCTGTATATGTTTTTATCAAGAACAAAAGTATTAGTCTAATTTTAGTTATATCACAAACAGATTTTTAAAACTTAAGAAAAAAGTATTCCATTTTATTTGACAAATTGTAATGATATCCACAATACTTTAAAATTATAGTTAATATTTATTTTTTAAAAGAAAATATTATTTTTTATTGTATTTTATCATATATTTAAAGATAATACTGAAATTTTTTATAACACTTTAAAATTATTTTTTTTTATATCAAAAACAACATGATTTTTTTTAAACTCATTTATACTGAAATATTTCTTATAAAAGAAAATGTCTATGTCTATTTTATTTATATCAAACAAATGATTTCTGTAAAGGTGTGTAAAATTAAATTACTAATATTCTTTAAACACATTTAAAATAGATGTTAATAATTTATCCAAATGTCTCTTAAATTGTGTTAAAGATAATTAATAAACTAACAAAAAAACTAGCTTTATATTCTGTTAATTTCTTAATTTAAGTGATTGATTTTTAGAAACCTCTTTTGTGTTCTTTAAAATCATTTATGAATACTTTATTCCTTAAAAAGTCTATTTTTCAAGATATTTATGATATACTAATAATGAGAAAATGGCCATTGCTACTTTCAAAAATTCCTCCTTTCAAACAATTTTAGCTTTTTTATAAGCATTTTTGCAATTGGATTATATTAAATTTTATAACTTTATTTAAAAGAATATGTTTTTTTTTTTTTTTTTATCACTAAAATTAAAATGTCTTAGTCAAATTTTAATTTATCATTTTAAATACTTAAAAAAAATTTTTACTACGTATTATTTTCAAAATTCACATGACTATTTTTTCTTGCCATAAAATTGTCTACTATATTCTTAAAATAAAATCGTTTAAGTTATGAATTCTCCTTTTCTTAACATTGAAAATTAGATTTTTTTTTAAACTAAATTTCATGAAACACCTGATTTAAATAATGAAAGAAAGACTTTAAAGTAATTTATCAAAAAATTCGATTGAGAATTTGTTTCCTAATATCTAGGTTTCAACAATTTAAAACCCTGAATAGTAATAGCTTAACTTATCCTGTCTGTCTATCCTCTAATTTATGAAGCGGTTGTAGCTGGAATGGAAAGAAGCATCCATGTTGGATTTTTGATGTAGGGAAAATTCAAACATTTTTTGTTTTTGTATTTGTAAACTATTTTCACTTGCTATGAGCATTAACAAGGTGCTAGATAAATTTATCAAGTATAAAAATAATAAAAATAACCTTTTTTTTGTTATGACTTCAATTCTTTTTTTTTTTTTTTCAAAAATTTTAAATATCGTTTATATTTTCATAAGTTTTATCACTTAGATATGACAATATAAAATTTTCTTTTAGGCTTAAATAATAAATTAGGTCATATGTGATAATTTTAAATTCATCCTTTTTTTTGTTTTAAAAATTTTTATCACCTATTTTCAACAAATTCTTCTATATCAGTGTATAAATGATAGTTCATTCCTTTACTTCCATTTTACTTGAAAAATTGAATTTAAGATAATTTGATGTACTAAGACTTTATTATATTCAAGTGACTAAACTGCATTCAAATATAAGACTTTAACGTATGAAGATAAACAAATTATTGAGCTTAGTAAGATAATCTAAACCAAAAAACAAATATTTTTTTAAATCTGCCCATTTACTTAATATCTGGAAAATTATTTTGTGATCCCGTCATATGAGTTATGCTGTCTTAATAACAGTTCAAAACAAATATTTTTGTTCCAAATTTGAAAGGGAATGCAGCAAAAAACATTTTAAGGGGTTGCAACTAGTAATTTTTATAATTACCAGTGTAAAATTTTTAATATAAAAAAATAGTTGTCATTAAACATCAAACTTATTGACTATTTATTGTTTTTTAGAACCAAAAAGTCCTTTTTTTTCTACTGTTAAAATGGAAAACATTCAAATTATCTTAACACCCCACACAATACTGTTTCAGATTATTTAAAGTTCTTTTTTTAAAAATGAGAAGGATGATAAGATTAGCATAAGTATAAAAATTTTTTTTAAATTCTGCCATTTAACTTAACTAGAGTTTTAAAATCTTCTCAATCTTAACCACTTTAAAACAAAAAACAGGTGTTATTTTTGTGTCAAACACCATGATCATTTAGATTGAAATTCTGTGGGAAAATACAATGCATAGAATAAATCAAACAAAACAAGATTTTGAACCCTGTAGTATGTGACTCAGATTGTTATCCAAGAGAAGAACAACAAGCAGATTTCCTTAATATTTTGCATTTCCCTACTGCATGGTTCTTCACATTTGTATTGCACGTAAATTCTTGCTGTAGGAGAGCAAGGTCACACTGTTTAGTTTTGTGTTGTATGTAACGTCTATGTAAAAAAACATCTGTTGTTGTTTTGCACACCAGTGTATCAAAAAATTTAACTACTCAAATATTGTTAAAAATTGTGTTTTCTTCATAATGAATACCATTTGAAACACTATAGATTGTTTCACTTCCTTTGAAAGTAAGGAATTTTGTATGTAACAAAGAATTACATCAACTCTCAATTTAAATCTAAACTTGCATAGAATGACCAAGAATACAGGAAGCGACAGCGTCCTTTAGCTTTGACTCTGATTGGACAGACATATCGGGTTTCTTATTCGCACCTCCCATGAGAGTGAGTAAAAAATTTCCAACGTGTTATTTCCCCTCCTCTATTCGTAGAAGATCACCGCAGAAGGATGATAAGATTAGGAATCAGTATAAGAGGAAACTTTTTTCGCCCCTTTTCTTTTCCCTGGTCGCCATCTTCAGTGACTTGCAGTATATTACCAAAAATAATTGTACGCAGGCCTGTCCAGATTTACAAAGTATTAACAGATTCATGAGGGTGTTTTAGTTTTATGTGATATATTAAAATAAATGGTAAATCTCTCATTTATTTCTTGTGTCCATCTTATTTGAGTTTCTCAACCGACCTCGTTGTTAGCTTGGGGTGTGCTGTGTTGTTTAAATACGATTCTATTCTTTTTTTAACCTATCACTCAACATTAAACCTATCATTAAACATTTTGCCCATGCCTGAATGAATTTTGAGAAATTTTAGTGTAACATTTGTGTGGGGACAAAGTATTTTTAATTTATAAACTTTAAATATGCATTATAACCAGTCATGAACTGTTCTTCAGTAGTTTTGTGTTGATGTCTGTATGCACGTAAGTATTTAGGGGGAAGGGAGGAGCAAAGGTCACACTTTTGTATTTAAGAGTATTTTAACGTCTCGTTGTGGATGTCCCCTTTCGGATACAATGTGAACTATATGTAAGGAAAAACTTTGTTATGGTGTATACAAACAATGTGAAACATAACTCAAAACAATTAACCGTAAAATGTTAATATTGTGTACTAATGAATATTTTAACATATAGTTGTGCACCTCCATACTTGATTGCAATCCACAATCTATGTAACGAAAACTCTTAACACAACTCTCATTAAAGCTACCAATTAACAACTAGGAAACTGAAAGCTATCGACGTATCCATATACAGCTACAACAACGCTTTAAATTTCTTTGTTTTGAATCAAAAGAATATGAAAAAACTTTGAGATTTTATGCTTATTACCGTATCTTAAAGAAATTCCTTATATATCCACTATATAGTACTTAGTGAACAGTTCTACCAATCAAAATAGTGTATAGTTATTTGGTTTATGTCCACATTGTGGTATCAAAATAATAAATCTCACAATTACGACTATATAAAAGAAATCGAATGGCAACACTTGTTTATAATTGATCAGAATAAAAAACTAAATTTTGGAACGAGACATGACAAAATCTTTATTTGCAAAGAAATCATTGTAAAGGACCAATCTCAATAGAAATTTATATCAATTTGCATAATTCACTGAATAAAATGCACCAATAACAGAATCTTCCAAAGACATAAGTGAAGATTACTTTCCACACCTGCTGGTGTTTTGATAGAAAAAAAAATTTTCTATAGACAAATATTTGAAAAATCATCATAACAATATCAAATAACTATCCAAAACATATGGTCGAAATTTTCCACTAATATATATAATTCTTTTAATATTTTATAATAAAAGTGTAATCTCAAAATTTGTAGTATAATCAAGTAAGTATAAAAATAGTCTCAATATACAAAGTAATGTCATATTTCATTCTCAGACACCTTATGTTTTGAAAAAAAAAGAAAAAAAGTGAAAATAACAATTTTGATGATGAGTCATACAAATATTTTGAAAAAATCTATAATATAATAGGCATACAAGGAATTCATATGATGTCCACATAAAACATTTTAAATATTTTATTATAATTAAAAATTAACGAGAAGGTAAATACAGCTTGCCATAAAATAATATAAAAGCAAAGTGAAGAAAAATTAACATTATCCACACCTTGTGATTTAAAAAGAAAAGAAAAGAGTGAAAATAACAATTTTGATGATGAGTCATACAAATATTTTGAAAAAAATCTTTAATAAGCATACAAGGAATTCATATGATGTCCACATAATTTTTTTTTTAATTTTAATATAATTAAAAGTTAAAGAGAAGGTAAATACAGCTTGCCATAAACTAAATATAAAAACAAAGTGAAGAAAAATTAACTTTATCCACACCTTAAGTTTTGAAAAGGACAAAAAAGTGAAAATAACAATTTTGATGATGACTCATACAAATATTTTGAAAAAAATCTATAATGTAATAGGCATATAAGGAATTCATATGATGTCCACATAAAACTTTTTAAAAATTTTACTATAATTAAAAGTTAACGAGACGGTGTATACAGCTTGCCATAAAATAATATAAAAGCAAAGTGAAGAAAACTTAACTTTATCCACACCTTATGTTTTGAAAAGAAAAGAAAAAAAGGGAAAGTAACAATTTTCATGATGATTCATACAAATTCTTTGAAAAAATCTATAATTTAATAGGCATACAAGGAATTCATATGATGTCACCA
>CM063498.1:127098041-127108041 GCA_032207245.1 Pardosa pseudoannulata
TTTAATTTTCTTGTCATATAAAATATGCTTTTTAAAGATCCAAAAGAAAAAATCATCTACCGGAAGTACTATTTTTTTATAAAACTTGTGAAAGGGGTAGTGCGTTTACATATTTATCTTAAATCCATTTCTCAGCTATAACATTTTTCTCTCAAGCGTATATTGTTCATATCTTTTCTATTTCACGTAGATTTAAAAACTGCACAAAAGGTTTCAACGCTTTGAAAGATGAAATAAAACTTTTTTTAAATAACGCCTGCAGGGCAAAAGTTAATGCAAAATCACTTTTCTTATGTCAGTCAGAAGATCGAGCGATAAGAATAAAAGCAATCTATAATTACTTGAGGAACATGTGTCACATGCAAATCTATTTTTCAATAGATTTATAAAAGAAAGAAAAGAGGGAGAGTGGCTTTCAAATTCGTGGCAAGAAACATGTCTGTAACATAATTCTTGAACTTTTTAAAAGTTACTAGAGACTTTAAAAACCGAATCAAAGTTTTATTTCTTATCTCTTACCCATTCTTTGACTGTCCAATTTCTTTGACAAAAGGAAATAACGATTTCCACATTAACTTGAACTATCTTTTGAAATATATTGAAACCATAACAAGTTCTGTCACGTCCGATTGTTATCAAATTTTTGATCTACTTGAAAAGACTGTTAACAGACAATGCATTTTTAAGAAGGGTGAAAAAAACATATCTCTTATATTCTTAGAAAGGAAGGACTTTTTCAAGAATTTATGTAATTTATTAGAGTTATTCTGTGAAGAAAGCAGTATATTCTTTTGGTAATCTCATTTTCCTAACAATATACCAATATATTTTTAAGATATGGTACTTTGATATTTAACACATTTTAGATAATACTATAGAGTATATCTTCCATTTTAAATAAAATTCTTTTGTGAAGAATCCATTTTTCTGTCACGTCTTTTTGAAGAATACATTTAATCCTTATTATTTAAATTGAATAAAAGTTTTTTTCAAATTCAGTATAATGTCAAATTCAGCATAGTGATGACTGAATAATTTTTGTTTCTGAAACAAAATGTATTTCTATGATTAACTAAATTATCATAAACTTAATTTATTTCATAATTTATATCTTAATTTGAAAACAAATAATAAAAATATTTGGAATGTTATGGGCATAGATATAAGCTGATATTGGTTTGCTAGTCTAAAAGAATCTTTTGGAAAAAATTTTTAATTTACACATGTTTGATCATTTTAATCTTAAACTAAATTAAACCAATAATTAATCTATATAAAATAAACTAGAAATTTTTTATTTGAATTGGAGTAACTCAATCCACCTTAATGAATTATTGCAATACTTTCTTCTAATGGTTGTAATGTTGCTTAATAAAAAAACATGTATGATATTGAGTTAATATATGATAGAGTTTAATTAGACATAATACGAATGTGCTGACTAAAAAAGTGATGATCTGTAAAACAAAATAAAATTGAAATCTAACACAAAACAAAACGTATTCCTGTAGTAACACTAATTACAGGTCAAACTGGTTAAAGGTATTGTACATATTTATGTATTTTATGAAGAAAACCCAAAAGTTATAAAAGCACTATATAAGATATTACTTGATATCTTTTCATTGTTTTAAATGTAAGTGTTTAGAAAATTAGACATATATTTGGGCTTTTTCTTAATATAAAAAGACAACAGGAAAAATAATAAACTATGAGATAAAATAAAAAATTTAAAGTTTAAAATAAAACATAATTTTGGTTTTATTGCAAAAACTATATGATTAGAAATCAGAGAACATTTTATACATATTTTATATATTTTATAACAAAATATCAATACCAAAATCCTTACAATAAAGAATATTATATGCTATATTATTGTTAGTTAAAGTGTCTGAAAAATTAGAAATATAACTGGACGATATTTAATATCATAAAATTTAATGAAAACAAAACAAAGTGTGGGATAAAACAAAGTTTAAATGTAATCCAATACAAAGTGAATTTTTGTGGAAACACTAGTTAAATTAAAAATTGTAAAGTTATTTGGCATTTTTTATATATTTTGTAAAGAAAATATAAGAGCAAAAGCTTATTGTAAAGGATATTACTAAATCTCGTTTGATTACTACGAATCAAAGTTTTCAGGAAATGAGGAAAAATACATTTACTTTAACAAGAAAGTGCTGACTAAAAGGATAACAAATAGGTGATATAAAACAAAGTTTAAATTTATTGCTGACAAAATCCCTTTTTACAGACACACTAATTGAAATTGGTGAGACCTATTGCCCATATTTTATCTATTTTCTAATGAAAGCAAAAAAGAAATATGTAATGTATACATTATTTATTACTTCATCTCCTTTGTTTTATTATTAATCAGCTTGATAATTGAATGTTGCTAGCTTCTATGGTACATTGTTAAAAAACAATTATCTACCAAAAATTATCTTCCAAACACCTTCGAGAGAAATTATGTCCAGTTCTGTTTATTTAAAAAAAAAAGCTTTTTAGAGCGCATTCTAAATAGAACCGTTTCTCAGATATAATTAAAACTGGGTAGTTTGGCTTATTTTATATTCTAAACATCTGCTAGTAAATTAAGAAAGTTTAACAATTTGTGCATAGGCAATTAACGGACATAAAATATGTTGCTTACTTTTAATTGTCGTGATTTAAATTTTAAATAGCCTATTTGTTACTTACCGCATGAAAGTCAAACAATTTTTTTTTCAATTATTTTGCAGTTCTTTCAATTTCAACTACAAAATTTCACATTGGTCATGCATGATTTCTTGTTCAAAAGATGAAAAATTATATTCTTCTGAAAACACAATGGAGATTTTACCTATTTGGGTCTACATCAATAAAACATGTTGTTGTTGTTTATGATGCCACTTGGTCAAACCAAGCACGACTGAGCCATACGCTATCGGATTAAGGCAAAGGGGTGTGCCTTTCGTTTTAATGATCACTGCTAAGGTGAAAGTACGACTTATGCTCAAGTGGGTAATCGTAATTTTGAAGAAGGGACCAAGCAGAAGACTAATAGGCTTTGTGAGAGTTAGATTTGCGAAACTGATTTGCTCGCCGCACTCACACGTTGTGGGTTGAATGCCCAAGTTTTTTTCGCAACTCTAGGAAGCTGTGGTGTGGTCAGAGAAAATAAGTGCACTTAAAATTCACCAAGTTTTGGAGAATTGTGATTGGTCTCCAGGAGGCGATTCAGGACCATCCTTGGAGTCCCGGTCCTTCTGGGCAGAGCCGGAAAAGGACGCATTGTAAAAAGGACAATGGAATAACGAACAGGATAATGGAAAAAGTGTAGGGTTGCCTGAGTCGAAAGAAGAAAGCAGAAGAGTGCCTACTATTGACATTGGCAATTTTTTTTTAGGCGTAGCACGTGGAGTGCTCCTTTTACTTTTTAATTTATATATATATATATATATATATATATATATATATATATATATATATATATATATATATATATATATATATATATATATATATATATATATATATATATATATATATATATATATATATATATATATATATATATATATATTCTTGTCGTTTCTTCTAATTTTGAACATTGTAATATAGAACAGTGGTACTATACTATAATTAAAAGCAATGTAAAGCAACTTGGGGTTATCAATGTCTTCGAAATGACAATGCAATGTACTACACCACAACAGGCTTGATCTGCTACCCCCAGGGGTATTGATTGAGAACTTGGAGGACATTGTGATCAAGAGCATATTTTACGTGCCGTAGTCACCTTTAACGAATATGGAGGTTCTTAGAACTGCTCGGGCTCTGAACCCGCAACCCTCCAGTTACGAAATCTCTGCCATTGTTAGTTACCACAGCTCTCGAATAAAATATACTGCACGTATATTTTACTTCTCCTCCTAAACATTTGCACCAATCGCAAAGGAACTATGAAGTATCATCCCCTATGTAATAATAGCCTAAATTATCTGTCCTTCTGTCCTCGAATTTATGAAGTGGTTGGACCTGCATGGAAAGAGTCATCCATATTGAATTCTTGATAAGTTAGGTTTAGCAAAATTCAAAGCGAGTAAAGTGTATTTTTTCCTACACTATCGATCCGATTCTAAAATAAATTGATATAAATATGATTCATATCACAACAAAAAATATTGTCGTCTTTAAAACGTTCGAAATCCACCCCTTCCCCCCTTTTCGGGATTTTAATGCCATTATTTCAAACCCTATTTTCTCCGGTTAAGAGCAGGCTATTAAATTTATCAAATAATAAATAGGTAAAAATAACATTTTTTCTAGCATTATGGCGTCGTTCATTTAACCATATCATTTAATCATTTTTTATTTTAAATTATTTAAATATCGTCTGCATTATTGTCATACGTTTGACCGCTCAACTTAGATATTGCTTAAATAATTTTCTTTTATATTTGGCTTAAATAATAGATAAGGTACATATGTAATAATTTTAAATTTAATCATAAATTATTTTTTGTTGCAATGAAAATTTTATCACCAGTTTTAATAACAAATTCTTCTTATAAAAGTCTAGGGACCTGTCTCAAGAAAGTCTGTTAACGGCTAACCCTGATTAACCCATTGCACCAGTCAATGATGGGACGATATTCCCGTTTAAACAGAGATTAATCTCTTATCCATTAACTACTGTGGTGAGACTGGCCCTAGGAGTCTTATTCACAGACTAATAAACATCTAGATTTTAAGTTATATATCTTTCAAAATTAAGAAATTTGTTCGATTGTGTGATTGTTTCTCATACATAACCACACAGTTTTGCGATCGATTCGATAAATTTTGGACAACCAAAACACAAAAAGCAAACCATTTTTTTTACCTGCCTCATATACATTACAACTCTGGAAAATTAAAAATTTTACTGATCCAATCATATGACGGGCTATATGCTAGTGTACTAGAATAAAATAGAAACTACCAGGTTTTTTTCAGAAATTTCAAAAATTTCTAATTCTTTTCTTTCTACCGATATATTCCTTATATTATTAAGAAGAAAAAGAGTAATTTGAGCACTTTAATCAGAGAAAAATATGTATTCTGCTGAATTTTTTTTTTTTTTTTTTTTTTTTTTTTGTGTGTGTTTTCATAACTCTTCTCGAATAAACGTCAAAACTCAGCTGGGAAACAAAATGTTTTCCTTGTCAATGTTAGAAAGAAAAGACATAAAATGAAAATTGAGTAAGTTTAGTCAGTTCATAATCAGAAACTACAAAATTAACCAGATGATTTATTATTCGATAAATTCTCAAATAGTTTGAATTTCCAAATTTTTCAGGGATATGTAAATATATATTTTAAATCGTAATAAGAGCTTTGTATTATTTCAAAACTAGTTCTTCAATACTTTTGCAAGAATCATAAAATTTAAAAAGAGAAAGGAATTGATCAGTTAATAAGAAAAAAGAGTACAGAAATTTCTAAACGAGTCATTTTTCGATGCCAAATTCTGAAAAACAATGATCCTCACCAAAATTTCTATCTGGTGGTCTTCAAATTTTAATTATTTGCTTACTTTTCAAATGTAGCCTCCACACTGTGGCCAATTTTTCACTATTTCCTGATGGTGGGCTTGAACGATGTTTCACGGGTTCCATCCACACGCTCAGGATTTCTCCATAGGATCTACTGCACACTTTAGTTGAGCATCTGGCTGCCTTTGACCTTTGAAAGAAAAACGCCTACAAAGCCATCGTCCGCAAAGGCTATTTTATCGTCTGCCACCATCGACCACGATAAGCCATACCCCCCAGATTAGGGTAATGGTTGCCAGTGGATCATATGAACCATAGTGTGGATGGGCCTAAAAATAATCAGAGAGAAAATTTTTGAAATAATTATCGAGTTTTTGCTATTTTTCCTTGGAGTCTCCAAATAGTAGTAATCTCAAATAAGTAATCTTGAAATCTAATAGAGAACCTTCATATAACGGATGGTATTTACAGCTATTCTTAAATTTCGGTATTTGGAAAGTACAGGTGTATAAGAAATTGACCGTCAGTAAATGCAGAAAACCACTTATCTTCTTAATATATATACAATCTCAAAATTGATTTCTGAAAGAATCACAACACAGCTTTGTATCATAACCAAGATCCATTTTTCAGCTGAGCTAATGATCTTTTCCAACCACCTGGCTCGTTGTTTAGTGTTTCTTGATGATCGATCATGCCAAGATATAACTTTTGAGGCATTCAATCAGAACAAAGAAATGGAAAAAAATATATGATGGGTGGAAATGACACATGAAAAGAGCTACCATTTACTTACCTGCTATCTTTAAGTAAGCCTTAATCCAAAGTTCTGAAAGAAACCTATCCGTAAATGATTCTTTCAAATGTGCAATCATCACAGTGGCACGCAATAATTATTGTTAAATAAAACGTAGGGTTTGTAAATATAATCGACATGAGAAGCATTAGCCTTTGTAGTAAGAGATATCGAAGAACATTTCCAAAATAATATACAAGATCTGATTCATTTTCTTTTGGAATCAAATAAATATCCTTTGGATATTAGAAAGTAAGTAAATTAAGATGAATTTCTATAAAATGCAATTACTAAAATAGAAAAGAAATGCATTTAAGACTGATATAGAAAAAAGATTTTATAATATTTCCGAGGAATCAGATTTAATTTTTTAGAAAATCTATAACATAAGCGTTTATAAACAATTTATTCAGCTTAAATTTAACAAGTGATGAAAGATTACGTTTAACTTACTGCCTAGAAATTCACTTCGAAAATTTCTTGAGGAATTCGATAAATTATCAAAATTGATTTGAAAAACAAATTCCTATAAATGATTGAACAACTGAAATAAGATAAATTAAATTATTATGTTTCTTTCAATATGAATATAAACCTTGTATTGGCTTAGTTAAGATGAAGTTGAAAATTATAAAAGAATCCTTCTAATCTATATCTTTTTTTTTTAAACTGATAATGTATTGCTTTCTCAGCTTTCTTAAATGTGACACAATACCTTTCGATTCTTAATATTTTCATCATAATTTTTTTTCTCTTCATCCTAAAATTAAAAAGTCTGTTCCTCTGAGAGTAAATCTAATTTTTTATAGCACTTTAGATTTAAAATAAAATTAGTTTATTTATTTGAAGTTACATGTTTTGTACAATTACTTAACCAATATGCACAAAACGAAAAAAAATTGAATCGACTTATCTGCAGATTAACCTTTAAAATATATAAATCAAAAATTAATTTTTGATTTCAAATTTTCCCTTATCAACTTTTCTATATCTAATTTCTTTATTTTATTCAAGCACTTTATATTTAAAAATATTTAGTTTATTTATTTGAAATTACATATATTTTACAATTACTTAACTAATATGCACAAAATGAAAAAAAAATTGAATCGACTTATCTGAAGAATAACCTTTAAAATACATAAATCAAAAATTAATTTTTGATTTCGAATTTTCCCTTATCAACTTTTCTATATCTAATTTCTTTATTTTATTCAAGCATTTTATATTTAAGAATATTTAGTTTATTTATTTGAAATTACATATATTTTACAATTACTAAACTAATATGCACAAAATGAAAAAAATTGAAGCGACTTATCTGAAGAATAACCTTTAAAATACATAAATCAAAAATTAATTTTTGATTTCCAATTTTGCCTTATCAACTTTTCTATATCTAATTTCCTCATTTTATTCAAGCACTTTAGATTTAAAAGAATTTAGTTTATTTATTTGAAGTTACATATTTTTTACAATTACTTAACCAATATGCCTAAAACGAAAAAAGAATTGAATCAACTTATCTGCAGAATAACCATTAATATATATGAATCAAAAATTAAACAACTTTTCTATACCTTATTTCCTTATTTAAATACTCTTTTTCGATACATACCTAAAACTTTAAAGGTTTCTAGTAATTTAAAATTAAAAAAGAAACTAAAAACTGGTGAGAAAGAGAAAATTTTAAAAATAAATTTTTATTATGCTACAAAATAATATAGTCCTCGTTGGATATAATTTAGGTTTAAGAAATACAAATTATAATTAATTTCTAATTTATACATTTCAAAATTTGTTTTACTGTTAAAAGAATTTCTAAGTTTTCACTTGGCCAATTTTTCTCCTTTATTATATGTTTATTTCTAACTGTATTTCTTTTGACTAAATTAATTAATTTTGATAAAGTTAAACCCTCATTAAGGATTTAAAAGAATTTTATTCTAAACGGATCAGAACTTTTTATTTTATATTGAATCAAAAATAGGCTGTTATAACAAAAACTTTTGAGCTCGAAAAATACTATATCCCCTTAAAAGTGCTAGGAAATAAAAGGAAATATTTTAAGGATGAAAAAAGCCATTTTTAAATCGGTTTTAAGTTGTAACCTCGGGTTGAATGTGTAATTGTATCGTGTTACTGAATTATGTTAGTGTACGGGAAACAATATTAATACACTGCGACTGATTAGGATTATCAACATGATTATGATTTTACTCAGCATAAATGATAGAAAATTACACTAGGTTATTTCTTTGTTAACTTCTATGTGAACATAAGAGTCTTCGGTTTCTAAAAGTATTTTAAATGAGAAGGTTTCTTTCAGAAAATGCATAAATAAGGATCTACAGCTAACGATGCCTCTAGCACAATGGTTAAGTTATAACCTCAGGTAGAATGTGTTATTGTATCGTGTTACTTAATTATGTTCTTGCATGGGGAATACTATTAATATACTGCGGCTGATTAGGATTATCAACTATTTATCACAGATTTTCTATTAAAAGCCACAAGATAAGTTACTGTGTTTTTATTAATATTTATATGCTGTTAAAACTCTGTTATAATTTATTTTAGAAAAACTATTATTTAATCATCAGATCATACTTAAATTTTTGTATCATATATTTATGCCGTTATATAATTGTAATTATTTGTAGAAAAGTCTGTATTTATATGCGAAATATATGATTAAAATTTTATGGTGAAAAAAATAATGATAAAAGAATTTAAGATTGAAAGTTTTGTTGAGATGTATTAACACATTGTATGCTGGATACGTACTAGTACGTTTTCTGCCGATTGATACTTGAGAGCGAGTCACGTACTAGTACGGGTTAGTGTAACAATATGGTTTGTTTGGGGATACAAAAATAACGAAAAGGAAACCGAATGTTCTTGTCCACTACATAGATTGTGGAAAATTTTAGACAAATAAAAAATTATTTTTACATCAGTCAATGCGGAACCACAGAATGGGAAAAAATTAACACTATATACTACTATTTCTATTTGATTTTTCATATTTACGATACTATTATAAATTTATCCACTAAAAAATATATTTTTTGTTTACAAAAATCTTATGGTTGTTATTTATATATTTCTATTTATATATTTCTATTTATATATTTGATTATATATTTCAATATAAAATACCAAAAGTTGGTTAAAAAATTAAATAATTTTCGATCTATTGAGATTTAACTGAATAACTAAATTTACGCGCAAAATGCTCGCTACCGGTACAATTCCACTGCGACATGTACCCGCACGAAATGTGTTAAAATGCTCAATAACAAAAGGATCTGAAATTCAGAATACCATACTAACAATAAAAAATAAATAGCCGAAAAACTTTTTCATCGAGAAGGAAAAACCTAAGAACAATTTTGTTTGTAACTAATGTTTTAAAACTTTAAGATTCAATTTTTACATCACTGTGAAAAAAAAAGTAATTTAAACCAGCGTAGAAACAGCAAACTTCGATTTAATGAAGCTTTGAAAAACTTATTCAATTAACCGAACAGTAATTTCATTATAAAACTTTTATTACTAAATGTATTCTAAAATTTATTTCAATTGAAATTAGAATTAATTAGATCTACTATTGAACGGTAAAGTTTAATAAAGTCCTACCATCTTTCTAGAACTCTGAATTCACGTTTATATT
>CM063498.1:127113041-127138041 GCA_032207245.1 Pardosa pseudoannulata
CCTCTTTACATGATACGGTTTTATCCTAAACGTCAAAGAAAGACACCGTTACAGTGGTTCTGTAGTTCTTTTCTAGGGAGGCATTATACTGAACCGGCGAACTGACCTCTACGTTTCCGACAGAGGTTCTGTAACCGGGCATCGCTATTGTGAGCAGGTCCTCCTTCTCCATGTGCATCTGTTCCGAGAAGCCATTCGCCCAGACCTCATTTTTATGGGTGACAATGCACGGGAACATCACTCTTTCTGTTGAGGAGCTACTGGAAGGTGAAGATATCACTGGAATGGATTGACCAGAGTACTCCCCATCGACCCCATTTAAATCCCATCGAACATGTATGGGATGCTTTGGGGAGACACATTGCAGCATGTTTACATCCTCCGGAGAATATCCAACAATTCAAACAGATACTGATGGGCACTCGTACGACAAGAAATGTTTGACCAGTTGGTTCTGAGTATGCTGAAACGGTGCGAAGCAACATTGCAGTTAGGGGAGGGCAATTAAGGGACATCTAATTGTTCTTCCTCTTTGATAAGATAATCACGATACTACGCTTGTAGATAGAGTCGCGATACTACGCTTGCAGTAAAACTTGCATTGTGTTCCTTTTTCAGTGCCGATGCTTTATTCATCCTTTATGTACATAATATTCTCTCTCATTTCTCAATTTCATGCCTCTCAGATGATTTCTCATGGAGTTATAGCAAAATACTCACCTGTTGCTTATGTTTTGCACACCAGTGTACATCTTAAGTAAGAGTTACGAAGAAAAATTCTTATATATCAGGTAAACAAAAAGAAATAATTGCAAAGACAGAAGGACTTTGGGTTCGCCTGACGAATTATAATATTTTTTATTACCAGTATTATTTTATCAAATAGTTATATATAAGTATAATTATATGAGGGTGGTAGAATAGAGGAGGTATGGAGGAGATAGAAAAGCAACACCAGACCCATGATGAAGATATTCTCCCAATTTCAGAAACATGAGAATGATTAATAAGGCAGGAGCCTCTAATTAGTTCTTTGATGGCTAAATAATGTAGATATCGGTATTTGTGGAAATATAGGGTCAAAATAGGGTCATATCTGGTATGGAAAAATATGTTTTTCTACATATGACATCATTCCTGCTTATTCTTGTGTAAGATGATCTCCTGAGTCTGAATATGACCCTTTTTTTTACCTTTACAACCATTTTCTGTGAAAGCTCCCTCTTCTACGTTTATTAATTTCCGATAACCTTAAGGTTATGATTTTCATTTGGAGAGGCAGAGGATTATTTCAACCATTAAATTGAGTGCTGGAGAGATAGAAAAATCTAAAACAGACACATTTGCAGCGAGTTCGGACATTTAGAGGTGGGGAATTTTGTCCCTTAAATTGTAAAAAATTCGTTAAAAATTATAGTTCATTTTGGATTTTTTTTTCGTAATTTTGTTATTTAGCTTTTGCATATCACAGTTTTTCCGCCAGGTTCTCAAGAAACTGTGACATAATACATAAACTGAATTCATTTATGGGTATCTAGATTCTATTGAGTCAAGTCACAGTAACAAGCAAATACAGCAAACGTTTGGAGCTTAATCTTTGTTCCAACAAGTTTGCAATCAAAGTAAAATTTATAATAAATTTCAAAATGCAGAAAAAATGATTTCTGTTACTCTTTTAAAGTCACTGCAAAGATAGCAGAAGATAATGGTATGATTTTTAACACTCACGTGGTATAATTAAACAGGGAGACAATACTAGGTGTTAATCACCCTACACTTAGGTACTGTCACGAAAGATGCATTAATGCAATATATCGATTACATTTAGAACAGTCATAAGAGCAATCCAAGGTTAAACTTCTCAAAACATAAAAATTCCTGTGCAAAACGGGAGTTTCTCAAGTTAATGACAGTGCCACCTTCGTACAATGAATATTTTAAAAAATTTTACGAGGAGTTGGGTCTTTTTGTGTCTCTAAACTATTGTTTATATTTTTATTATTTTGGGATGGTTGTGGGGAGAAATAAGAGAAATTGCTTGAATATGTTAAAAATAAGTGAAAATTGTGACAAATTCTCAAAAATATTATTTTTATGATTTGTTTTACAACTTAATGGTGCACCAATCCTCCCAAAATCTTCCTCTTTGCTATAAATGTTTTAGATGCTTTCACCTCTCTAGTCTTTTAGAAATGATTTTACAGGAAATATGGCTCCCACCCCTCCAAACTGAATTTCAGGCCATAAGGTTATCAAAGAGTGATTAACATGAGGCAGGGCGCGTCCACAGAAAACAGTAAAGGATGGAATAAAACGGGGGTTATATTAAGATTCATGAGATCATTTTGCATGTGAATAAGCAAAAAGGGTATCAGATGGGATTTTCATGCAGAGCAGTGTAATTTACAATGGTATATTTCAAGTATCTCACTCCTTGGTAACAGTTAACAAAAACTATCAGTATCACTTATCTATACACTCTTTCGAATCGAGCTCTAGGAATTTCAAGACGTTATAAAAACCTCTAAGAAATGTAACTAGCTTCAAGATTAGTGTCAGAATTGTCAACAGGAGTTACATTCTATTAATAACCTTGACTTTTTTATGTCACTATTATTTCCTTTAACTATTATATGAAAATTCCTTTTTTTAGGGTGACAGGAAAATATGAACAGGAAAAGAATAATAATAGCAAAATCATGGTAAAAATTTTTCAGAAACTCTAGAATGATTAATTAAACTTCAATCACTAGCCAGTGCTAAAATAATTGAATACTAATTTGGTTATGGTATAAATATTCTTATTTTATTAAGAAATAGTTTTATACTTGGTCTTATAATTTAATAAGGGATATTTCAATTATCTTTAAGATAAATATTTAGAATTATTAATAAAAGGTATTTATTAATGATAAACTTTAAGTATTGTTGCCGAAAAGTATAATAAAGACAGATATACTATGCAATACAATAGCGTATTTTCCATGTTTGGTACCATTTTACTCAGTCAGCGAGATTTCTATAAGTTTCTTTTTATCCATTTATTGTTAAATGTTTTATGCATTGATTTAAAATATCTTATTTTTCTCCAGTTTTTGGTCCCAATTACAAGTAATTGTTAGTTTCTCAAAATAATTCTCTTGGTACAAAAAAATTTCGTACAAATACATTCAAGATTTAAAACTTTTAAAAATCAATTATTTTACAATATTTCTAAATGCCGATATTTTTGATTCACGCTTCCAAGGAATGTTTAAGAAAAGGAAAAGGGATATGCCACCATTCTTCATTTGCGTCGTAAAATTTGTCAACGATAAACGTTTACCATACAGGGGTATATATTACCTCTTCTTCGATAGTAACAGCAAACTGGTGGAAAGAAAATTCTGGAAACTTCAGAACGATTAATTAATCTTAACTTTTAGTCAGAATTGAGATACTAATTATTTGTTTAGCAAAGGTGTCAGAATTAATACTTTATATTATTATTCTATAAAAAAGTCATGTCTTAGTTGATCTCATAATATTACGAGGTGTATTTCTATTACTTTAGTCGTGGAGAACAATACAAATACGCAACAGATCACAAGTATAAATATTTTATTACCCAGGTTCACAATGTATATGTGCTTCCTGTGATAACAGAAACATTAACACTTTTGGGAATATTATGCATTAATTTTACCCTGGGAAATATATTATATAATATTTCTATAAAGATATTAGAACATATTGAGTAATCTTGAAACATATCAACTTAATTGTAATTAATATGGGTTCCCCAATTTTCTTGAAACATCGATGCAGCACAAAAGGTAATTTTTTCTTATAATTACTCATGCAATAATATAACAATCTAATGATTACAGATAGTGGATTTAAGCAAATATAATACATATATTAATTATTTATCATGTTTGATATCTATACATCCTTTTGCGAACAACAAACAGTGATGATAATCTAAATTTTTGTATATAACGTTATTTGTAAAACAGTTATATAACGTACTTAGGCAGTATTTACTTCACTAAATGACTAGGGACTACTCTTTTACTACATATATCGATATATATATATATATATATATATATATATATATATATATATACATATATATATATATATATATATATATATATATATATATATATATATATATATATATATATATATATATATATATATATATATATTATAAATATATATATATATATATATATATATATATATATATATATATATATATATATATTTATATATATATATATTTATTTATTTATATATATATATATATATATATATATATATATATATATATATATATATATATATAAATGCATGTATGTATGTATGTATGTAGATATATCCAAGTATACATCATTAAGTAAATTCCATAGACGGTAATTTTTAAAAAATGAAAAGACAGGTGTGCACACACACATATAAATATACATACATTATTATAAAAATATATATATATATATATACTTATAAATAAATATATATGTACATACATACATGTGTACATATATTAATAAATATGGAGAACAATGCAACATACACTATCCTCAATGTAAGTTGATGAATACATGAATAAGAAGAATAATTCTCTTTTATAAATTACAAAAGCCTTTTTTCAATTTGTAATAGAAATTTCTTCTTTAGTAATCAAAGATAAATAAGAGATCTTCTCAGTCTAACATTCCATGATTTATCTGGTTCATTTCCTACTTTTCAATCTCACAAATAATTTCTATAAAAAAATCATTCATGGAAAATAAGGATTACATTTTTAGAACTTAAAATTTATAGTTTCATTTCCTATTCTGATGATCCAGTAAAAATATATATCTTCCACTAAAGCATATTAATCTAAAATGCAATAAATGTCATATAGTAAATTTTTACAAAGAAAAGAATCAATTTGTTTTGCCTTTAGCATTTTCCTTCTGAGTCTGAATCTGCATCTTTTTTCCGATATAAAGCAACCAAAATTACAAAAAAAAAAACACTTCTTGCCATGGGCTAAAAGTAACACCATTTGCATAATTTAGAGGATTGGAAATTCGATATTCCGAGGGAGCATCAAAAGTTTATTTTATCAATATTTGGATGGAAGAGATTTTTTTTCGTCAACATTTGATCATGAATTATTAGGAAGATTATAAGTTTTTTCTCCTCAAACAAGTCTTTGAAACATTAGAAATAAAAAAGGGAGAACTGTGATGCGTTTTCTTTGTAATTTATTCTTTGTTGATGTTTCGAGAATAATAGGAAGCCTTTCTTTATGATGTCTTTTCTTGTCTCACAACATGTGCAGAATAATTATGCGTCGATCGATATAGTTATTATGCAATCATCTGAACCAAATACATCTCCGAGTTTTTTTATCTGCTGGAAAGATGCATGCTCTAACAACACACATTATAATATCTGAATATTTTTTCCTCTATCATTTTGCTTTGAAAACTTGCTGTGTCATAATTAATGTTTTATGTAATAATTATAGTGATTGTAAACACTTTTACGTTAATAATTTTTTTATTTTCTCATATGAATAATATAGGAAAAGTATTGTAAACGCCGAAAAATTTTATCTCGATATATTTATTGATTTTCATGGGTGAAAATGCAGTTTGGGGTGCACACTTGTTTAATTGGCGATACTATTTGCTACAATAATGCCAACTTGTAATTTAAGATGTCGGCGAAAGACATCCATAAGAGCAATACAAATGCAATAAAAAGCATAAATTATAAGTATTCAAATAGTAAAAAAAACACAGTATAGATTAAAATTATACTCAGATTGTACCATATTTTAAATCTGCAAACCATTGGGAACAATGTATTAAATTTTCTAATTTACAAGAATATTTGCTGGATAATTTATAAAAGCTGTGAAAATGAAATAAAAGTAAAATTATAAGTATTCAAATACTTAAAACTGTATAAAAATCCCCATATTTATAGTAGTCTGAAGAACCTTGGTTACCATATGTGAAAACACTAGCATATTTGGCGATAATAAATATAAAATAAAGAATCAAACCAGGGGGTTTGAAAGATGCATGCTCTAACAACACAGATTATAATATCTGAAGATTTGTACTATCATTTTGCTTTGAAAATTTGTTGTGTCTATAATTAATGCTTTATGTAATAATTATAGTGATTGTAAAGAGTTTTAGGTTAACTTTTTTACTTCCTCGTATGCATAGTATTATAAAAGTATAAGGCGATTTCAAGGAGTAGGGCAAATTCTCAAATTATGACAATCCTGGATTTAGTTTCAAACGGAAGTTTATTGTTTGTCTATTGGCTGTTGTAAACAGGAAAATGAATAAAGCATTATAGTAGTTCGTGACGTTGCGACAAATTGCTCTATTGTAAAAGTCCAAACTTAGATCTCGAGATAATTATTGATTTGCATGGAGGAAAATTTAGTTCGGGGTGCCCACATGTAAAATTTGCTATATTATTGGCTACAATAATGCCAATTGTAATTTAAGATGGCGGTGAAAGACATCCATAAGAGAAATACAAATGCAATAAAAAGCTTAAACTGAGTATTCAAACAGTAAAAAACGCAGTATAAATTAAAATTATACACAGATTGTACAAAATTTTTAAATTTGCAAACCATTGGGAAAATTTTTTTTTAAATTTTCTAAATCATACGGAAATTTACAATAATGATGGCTACATAATCTATAAAAGTAGTGAAAATGAAACAAGAAGTATAAATTATAGTATTCAAACACTTAAAATTGTATAAAAAATTTTTATATTTATTGTAGTTTGAAAAACCTTGGATTACCATATGTGAAAAAATCGCATATTTGGAGATAATAAATATAAATAAAAAATCCAACCCGGAGTCTAGAAAGTTGCGTGCTCTAACAACACACATTATAATATCTGAATATTTTTTCCTCTATCATTTTGCTTTGAAAACTTGCTGTGTCATAATTAATGTTTTATGTAATAATTATAGTGATTGTAAACACTTTTACGTTAATAATTTTTTTATTTTCTCATATGCATAATATAGGAAAAGTATTGTAAACATCTAAAAATTGTATCTCGATATATTTATTGATTTTCAGGTGTGAAAATGCAATTCGGGGTGCCCACTTGTTTAATTGGCGATATTATTGGCTACAACAATGCCAACTTGTAATTTAAGATGTCGGCGAAAGACATCCATAAGAGCAATAATAGCTGCATAATCTATAAAAGCAGTGAAAATGAAACAAAAAGTATAAATTATAAGTATTCAAATACTTAAAACTGTGTAAAAGGCTTTATATTTATTGTAGTTTGAAGAACCTTGGGTTACCATATGTGAAAAAAACTCGCATATTTGGGAAAAATAAATATAAATAAAGAATGAAACCCGGGGGCTAGAAAGATACATGCTCTAACAGCACATACTATAATAACTGAACATTTTTTTCCACTATCACTTTGCTTTGAAAACTTACTGTGTCATAACTAATGTTTTATGTAATAATTACAATGATTGTAAGCAGTTTTAGGTTAATAATTTTTTTTATTTTCTCATTTGCATAATATAGGAAAAGTATTGTAAAAGTCTAAAAATTGCATCTCGATATATTTATTTATTTTCATGGGTGAAAATGCAATATGGGGTGCCCATTTGTTTAATTGGCGATATTATTGGCTACATCAATGCCAACTTGTAATTTAAGATGTCGGCGAAAGACATCCATAAGAGCAATACAAATGCAATAAAAAGCATAAACTATAAGTATTCAAATATTTAAAAAATGCAGTATAGATTAAAATTATACGCAGATTGTACCAAATTTTTAAATTTGCAAACCCGTTGGGAACAATTTTTTAAATTTTCTAAATCATACGAAAATTTACAAGAATAAGGGCTGCATAATCTATAAAAGCAATAAAAATGAAACACAAAGTATAAATTATAAGTATTCAAATGCTTAAAACTGTATAAAAAATTTTATATTTATTGTAGTTTGGAAAACCTTGGGTTACCATATGTGAAAAAAATTCGCATATTTGGAGATAATAAATATAAATAAAAAATCAAACCCGGAGTCTAGAAAGATGCATGCTCTAACAACACACATTATAATATCTCATTTTTTCCACTATCATTTTGCTTTGAAAACTTGCTGTGTCATAATTAATGTTTTATGTAATAATTATAGTGATTGTAAGCAGTTTTAGGTTGACAATTTTTTTTCACTTTCTCATATGCATAATATAGGAAAAGTATTGTAAAAGCCTAAAAATTTTATCTCGATATATTTATTGATTTTCAGGGGTGAAAATGCAGTTTGGGGTGCCCACTTGTTTAATTGGCGATATTATTGGCTACAACAATGCCAACATGTCATTTAAGATGTCGGCGAAAGACATCCATAAGAGCAATACAAATGCAATAAAAAGCATAAATTATAAGTATTCAAATAGTAAAAAAAACACAGTATAGATTAAAATTATACTCAGATTGTACCAAATTTTTAAATTTGCAAACCCGTTGGGAACAATTTTTAAAATTTTCTAAATCATACGTAAATTTGCAAGTATAATGGCTACATAATCTATAAAAGCTGTGAAAATGAAACAAAAGTATAAATTATAAGTATTCAAATACTTACAACTGTATAAAAATTTTATATTTATTGTAGTCTGAAGAACCTCGGGTTGCCATATGTGAAAAATCTCTCATATTTGGCGATAATAAGTATAAATAAGGAATTAAACCAGGGGGTTAGAAAGATACATGCTCTAACAACACAGATTATAATATCCGAAGATTTTTCCACTATCATTTTGCTTTGAAAATTTGTTGTGTCCATAATTAATGTTTTATGTAATAATTTATAGTGATTGTAAGCAGTTTTAGGTTTAACTTTTTTTTTACTTCTCGTATGCATAGTATTATAAAAGTATTTTAAATGTCCAAACTTAGATCTCGATATATTTATTGATTTTCACGGGTGAAAATTTAATTCGGGTGACCACATGTATAATTGGCGATATTATTGGCTACAATAATGCCAACTTGTAATTTAAGATGGCGGTGAAAGACATCCGTAAGAGAAATACAAATGCAATAAAAAGCTTAAACTCTGAGTATTCGAAATAGTAAAAAACGCAGTATAAATTAAATTATACACAGATTGTACCAAATTATTAAATTTGCAAACCCGTTAGGAACAATATTTTAAATTTTCTAAATTATACGGAAATTTACAAGAATATTGTCTGGATAATCTATAAAAGCTGGGAAAATGAAATAAAAAGTAAAAATTATAAGTATTCAAATACTTAAAACTGTGTAAAAAGTTTTATATTTTTTGTAGTTTGAAGAACCTTGGGTTACCATATGTGAAAAAAACTCGCATATTTGGCGAAAATAAATATAAATAAAGAATGAAACCCGGTGGCTAGAAAGTTGCATGTTATAACAACACACATTATAATATCTGAACATTTTTCCACTATCATTGTACTTTGAAAACTTGTGTCATAATTAATGTTTTATGTAATAATTATAATGATTGTAAGCAGTTTTAGATTAACAATTTTTTATTTTCTCGTATGCATAATATAGGAAACTTATTGTAAACATCTAAAAATTGTATCTCGATATATTTATTGATTTTCAGGGGTGAAAATGCAATTCGAGGTGCCCCCTTGTTAAATTGGAGATATTTTTGGCGACAGTAATGCCAACATGTCATTTAAGATGTCGGCGAAAGACATCCATAAGAGCAATACAAATGAAATAAAAAGCATAAACTATAAGTATTCAAATAGTAAAAAAAACACAGTACAGATTAAAATTATACACAGATTGTACCAAAATTTTAAATTTTCAAAAGCATTGAGAACTTTTTTTCTAAATCATACTGAAATTTGCAAAATAATATGTGTACATAATCTATAAAAGCTACGAAAATGAAACAAAAAGAAAAAATTATAAGTATTCAAATACTTTTAACTGTCTAAAAATTTTTATACACAACTGTAGTCTGAAAAACCTCGAGTTGCCATATGTGAGAAAACACCCATGTTTAGAGATAGTAAATATAGATAAAAAATCAAAATCCGGTATGAAGACATTATCAAATTTTCTTTCCGAGTCTAATAATCCATTTTTAGAATTATATTTGTTTATGTGTGTATGTATAAACACGATAACTCGAATAAGTTTTGACTTACAGAAAGAAGAATTTGAATATGTTCTTTATAACAAAATCGTTATTTTCTATCAGATTTTGTGTTTTTCCCCTAAACCAAAAAATAGCAGTTTATCGGCAACTTCCGATTATTAAATGGCTACTTCAAGTTCTGGCAAATCTGTTTCCAACTATTTGTACGCCAGTCTTGTCACGAACGGCTTGATGCTGAAAGACACCAAATAAATGGGAAATCAAAAAAGAAAGCCTTTTCTACCACTTACATATTAAGATTAAAAATTGTCATAAAGATATTAATTTAAAACTGACTAAAGACCGTTTAACTATGTAGAAAATTCATTTTCATTGTTGACTTGGAGTAAATAAATTCGTGTCCTCTCATTGTTTTGTATCATTTATCACCCAATGTTAAGTATTCCGGTTAACATATATATATACATATATATATATATATATATATATGTATATATATATATATATATATGTGTGTGTGTGTGTGTAATATATCAAATTTATTACACTTTAATATCCCAAATATTATCCTCTCTCGAATTCTTATTCCTTCAAATCTATTTTACTTGCCACAAAATATCGTAATTAAAGAAGTATTCTCGACTTAAAATTCTTCCAACCCATTTCTCTACGTTTTCTCTGTAATAAATTTACATTAAATTTTCTACCCACTCTCCATATTTTCCAGTTATCCTCGGTTCACATTTCAATGATCTAAGTTTTTTTTCTTCTTAATAACACTGTCTAAGCTACTTTTTCTGGGAAAGATTTTCTACTCAGTGTCTGACTCTGGGGTCCAATCCCGCTCCAGCACGTATTACGATGGCCATTCCCTTGTCTGCCAATGACTGTTAAACATGTCATTTTAACATCACTTAAATAAAATTTAAGTTCTACTAAGACTTGTGCCGTTCTCTTCAATGTGGCCCGACTCCATGTTACTTCAATAGTCTAGCTGTCTATGCTTCTCCTTGCCCAGCAATCCTAAGCCTATAAATACAATAGGAGCTTAATTCGATGTAACCGGCACAATAATTTTCGGCAGATACATATACTTTTAAAATTCCAGTATTAGCAAAAGTACCTATATTTGTATATATATATATATATATATATATATATATATATATATATATATATATATATATATATATATATATATATATATATATATATATATATATATATATATATATATATATATATATATATATATATATATATATATATATATATACATATATATATATACATATATATATATATATATATATATATATATATATATATATATATATATATATATATATATATATATATATATGATTACAGTTTAAAATATGTCCCAAAATGTCCCAATTTTAAAACCACTTTCTTTTATGAATATTCAAAAAAGTTAAGGGGAAGCTACTCTCAATTTTGTATTCGATAGGTGACCACTTTTCGATGAAATTTTGACTGCAGATTCTAATTGGGGCATTAGCAGAATAAGATGCAAAAGCATCTCTTAAAATGATTGTACGTTCACTTTTTATTACTAGTACAAAGAGTTCAAATTGGATATTCGATTTAATAACATTATTTGGGTGTTTTGTAATTAAATTTAAATACTCAAACATACTTATATCGCCCTTTACCCTCGAAATATGATCACCGACCCCGTTGAGAACCACTTATCTAACTGATTCCACCCCCAACAATTTATGTTTTCTGTTAGGAATCAAAGGAAAACCCCAAGCATCATCTCTTTGAAACCATGGTATATGGTTCCTGTATGTGTTGCTGGTGAAAATCGTAGGAGAATCTCATACATTTTTGTGTACCTATCTTATATGGGTGGCAATTTCACATTCATTTTGCTTCTGATAAACCTAGAAAATATTATGAAACTCCTAATAGTCTTACTGTATTCAAATACCTTACATTGTAATAAGATATTAGGTGTTGAAAAGCAAAGATTTCGTCTTATTTAAACTTTTTAGAGTTAATAATTAATTATAGTTGTATTTTATACTTTCTTATTTAGTTCTTCCTAATAGTTGAAAATAAAATTTGAATTTTTAGAACTGCCTACCGTAATTTCGCACGTATAGTCCACGGACTATCTGCTATTCTTCATTGCTCAAATCATCAAACTGGGAAGAATGGGGGAGGAAGCACGTCGTGCGAACGGCCGATGATCAAATGTAAACAAAAGCACGATTCACGACACGTGAAGAAAACATCTTATCGTATCGGTAATAAACCATGAAAAAAATACAACAGATAGAGCAGAACTAATCAGTAGTAGCAAGTAGCACAATTTTGAATATGTGTCCTGGAGTACGTCCTGGTCACTATTTACAGTTCCAATTGACAACACTGAGTGGATGGGTTCAAGATCAAAGGTTGAGGGTCGAAGATCAATTAACCACGAGGATCACTCATAACAGAGTGTTTTGTTTTTCAGAGTTTTGATTTGCGGTAATATTGGTCATTCATTATATCTTTAACACGTCGTCGCAGTTTTATTCTGATTTCAAGCTGACAGTAATTCAGAAGGTCAACAATGAGGTCGACGGAGAAAGCAGTAAGAAATTGGCTCAAGCATAAAAAACATGAGATCATCGTGGAAAAATACAATGGCCTGCATTAGAAAACGATTTTCATAGCTGGGTTCTAGAACAGAGAAATGTAGGCTGCTCTCTTTTTCTTCCTTTAAAATTCGGCTCCGAGGCTATGGCAGAAGAAATGATTTCAAATTTTAAAGGTGCAATTAATTGAATCTAATCCAGACTTTTAGGACCTCTACTATACTTTGGTTTTATTTAAAAAATAATATATGTATTTTAGTATGACAATATTCTAATATTGTCATAGTAAAATACATATTTCTGCACTATAGTCCGTGGATTATCTAGTGGTGCAGACTATCTGATGATTTATGAAATTTTTTAAATAAAAAATCGCGCCCTCAGACTATACGTGCGAAATTACGATACATTTAATTAGATGCACTTCATTACATAAAAAAACTAACAAGATACTGAATTTTTTTATCATTTTTAATTTAATATATCAAAGTATCCAATGAAACATTTTATGTCTTTTGAAAAATGTTGATAAAATCAAATGTTTTTGGCTAGTATTCCTGTGTGTTAAATTAATTAATACCACTTTTATAAATTAATTTCAATCGCTGGTGTTTTAATACTATTTCTATGAATTTTCGAAATATTTCGCTTGGCAAAAGCAGTTTCTGGTGTAGTAGATTAATTAAAACAAATGATCAAAATATTTTATAACTCTTACAAATCATGAATTTCCCATATTATGCGAGTAATAAACAAAGTTAAGCCCGACTTTATCTTCTACTGCCTCGTTACAGAAATGAATCTCTAATCTGTTTCAAGTATGAAATCTTAATGAATCGATAGCTACCCTAATCATCAGACACAGCAAAATTATTAAATCTGGCAGAGGGAATGAGAAACTACAGATACCATAAATCATAAACAGAAGGTGAATGTTGAGCAACTTTAATTAAAGCTGACATCACCTCACAGGGATATCATTTATTTCGGCTTCTCTTCTGGCCGATTACTTTATATAGGAATTTCTATTACCGGAAGACAAAATTAGGGGGCTATTTGCGTTTGCTTGAGCTCTTAGTGAGATACGATAAATGAGAAACGAGAGCATTAACTTCATAAAGTATGGAAACACCAATAAGAGTCATTCATAATAGTTTTTAATGATATTTTTAATAAATTAATTTCTGTTATGTTAATTTTTAAATATTCTCAGTAATCAAGGACACATAAGTTTTTAATAGCGTTTTTAATATCATAATTAGTATTACAAATAATATTCCTTTTTCCTTTATGAATCATTCATCTGTTTTCATGGCATTCTTAACAAGTTAATCTCTATTATGTAAATTCTTACACTGTTATATTTTACTTCTATTAACCAATGAGATTTTAAACGTAAATTATAATAAACAAAGTGCTTGTACGGGGTTTTACAGTCTAATAAAACTCAACTATTTATTATGAAATAAATATGTAGATTCTAAGAAAAGTACAATACGATAAATGAGAAACGAGAGCATTAACTTCATAAAGTATGGAAATACCAATAAGAGTCATTCATAAGAGTTTTTAATGGCATTTTTAATAACTTAATTTCTGGTATGTAAATATTTATATATTCTCAATAATGGAGAACACATAAGTTTTTAATGGCGTTTTTAATATCATAATTAGTATTACAAATATTATCTATTTTTCCTTAATGAACCATTCATCTGTTTTAACGGCATTCTTAACAAGTTAATCTCTATTACGTAAATTCTTACACTGTTATATTTTACTTCTATTCACCACTGAGATTTTAAACGTAAATTATATTAAACAAAGTGCTTTACGAGATTTTTACAGTCTAATAAAACTCAACTATTTATTATGAAATAAATGTGTAGATTCTAAGAAAAGTATAATACGATAAATGAGAAACGAGAGCATTAACTTCATAAAGTATGGAAACACCAATAAGATTCATTCATAGGAGTTTTTAATGACATTTTTAATAACTTAATTTCTGTTATGCAAATTTTTACATATTCCCTGTAATGGAGACCACATAAGTTTTTAATATCATAATTAGTATTACAAATATTATTCTTTTTTTTCCTTAATGAATCATTCATCTGTTTTCAAGGCATTCTTAACAGATTAATCTCTATTATGTAAATTCTTACACTGTTATGTTTTACTTCTATAAACCAATGAGATTGGAAACATAAATTATAATAAAAAAGTGCTTTACGGGATTTTACAGTCTAATAAACTGTAAAACTCAACTATTTATTATGAAATAAATATGTAGATTCTAAGAAAAGTATAATACGATAAATGAGAAACGAGAGCATTAACTTCATAAAGTATGGAAACACCAATAAGAGTCATTCATAAGAGTTTTTAATGACATTTTTAATAACTTAATTTCTGTTATGTAAATTTTTACATATTCTCCGTAATGGAGAACACATAAGTTTTTAATGGCGTATTTAATATCATAATTAGTATTACAAATATTATTCCTTTTTCCTTAATGAATCATTCATCTGTTTTCATGACATACTTAATAAGTTAATTTTCATTATGCAAATTTTTACACTATTATATTCTACTTCTATTAACCGATGAGATTGGAAACATGTTAGTTACAATAAACAAAGTGCTTGTACGGGATTTTACAGTCTAATAAAACTCAACTATTTATTATGAAATAAATATGTAGATTCTAAGAAAAGTACAATATGGTAAATGAGAAAAAAGAGAGCATTAACTTCATAAAGTGTGGAAACAACAATAAGAGTCATTCATAGGAGTTTTTAATGGCATTTTCAATAACTTAATTTCTGTTATGTAAATTTTTACAAATTTCCAGTAAAGGAGAACACATAACTTTTTAACATCCTAATTAGTATTATAAATATTATTCCTTTTTCCTTAACGAATCATTCATCTGTTTTCCTGGCATTCTTAACAAGTTAATCTCTATTATGTAAATTCTTACCCTCTTATATTTTACTTCTATTAACCAATGAGATTTTAAACATAAATTATAATAAACAATGTGCTTGTACGGGGTTTTACAGTCTAATAAAACTCAACTATTTTTTATGAAATAAATATGTAGATTCTTAGAAAACTACAATACGATAAATGAGAAACGAGTGCATTAACTTCATAAAGTATGGAAACACCAATAAGAGTCATTCATAAGAGTTTTTAATGAGTTAATTTCTGTTATGTAAATTTTTACATATTCCCAGTAATGGAGAACACATAAGTTTTTAATGGCGTTTTTAATGTCATAATTATTATTACAAGTATTATTCCTTTTTCCTTAACGAATCATTCATCTGTTTTCATGGCATTCTTAACAAGTTAATCTCTATTATGTAAATTCTTACACTGTTATATTTTACTTCTATTCACCAATGAGATTGGACACGTAAATTATAATAAACAAAGTGCTTGTACGGTGTTTTACAGTCTAATAAAACTCAACTATTTATTATGAAATAAATATGTAGATTCTAAGAAAAGTACAATACGATAAATGAGAAACGAGAGCATTAACTTCATAAAGTATGGAAATACCAATAAGAGTCATTCATAAGAGTTTTTAATGACATTTTTAATAACTTAATTTCTGTTATGTAAATTTTTACATATTCCCAGTAATGGAAAACACATAAGTTTTTAATGGCGTTTTTAATATCATAATTAGTATTACAAATATTATTTATTTTCCCTTAATGAATCATTCATCTGTTTTCATGGCATTCTTAACAAGTTAATCTCTATTATGTAAATTTTTACAGTGTTATATTTTACTTCTATTCACCAATGAGATTGGAAACGTAAATTATAATAAACAAAGTGCTTGTACGGAATTTTACAGTCTAATAAAACTCAACTATTTATTATGAAATAAATATGTAGATTCTAAGAAAAGTACAATACGATAAATGAGAAACGAGAGCATTAACTTCATAAAGTATGGAAATACCAATAAGATTTTTCATAAGAGTTTTTAATTACATTTTTAATAACTTAATTTCTGTTATGTAAATTTTTACATATTCCCAGTAATGGAAAACACAGTTTTTAATGGCGTTTTTAATATCATAATTAGTATTATAAATATTATTTCTTTTTCCTTAATAAATCATTCATCTATTTTCATGGCATTCTTAACAAGTTAATCTCTATTATGTAAATTCTTACACTGTTATATTTTACTTCTATTAACCAATGAGATTGGACACGTAAATTATAATAAACAAAGTTCTTGTACGGGTTTTACAGTCTAATAAAACTCAACTATTTATTATGAAATAAATATGTAGATTCTAAGAAAAGTACAATACGATAAATGAGAAACGAGAGCATTAACTTCATGAAGTATGGAAACACCAATAAGAATCATTCATATGAGTTTTTAATGACATTTTTAATAACTTAATTTCTGTTATGTAAATTTTTACATATTCCCACTAATGGAGAACACATAAGTTTTTAATGGCGTTTTTGATATCATAATTAGTATTACAAATATTATTTATTTTCCCTTAATGACTCATTCATTTGTTTTAATGCATTCTTAATAAGTTAATTTTCACTATGCAAATTTTTCACTATTATATTCTACTTTTATTAACCGATGGGATTGGAAACATGTTTGTTACAATAAACAAAGTGCTTGTACGGGATTTTACAGTGTAATAAAACTCAACTATTTATTTTGAAATAAATATGTAGATTCTAAGAAAAGTATAAGTTATTAATTTAATAACATTGTGTAATATATTTAGGTTATAACCGCACGATGTCCCTTATTTTATTATTATTACCTTGTCCTCAGTTTAAAAGTTCAGTCAAGTTGAAAACATTCCGTCCCATATTTCTTCATTTCTAAGAATCATTTAATGTGATGTAAAAGTGTAAAACTATACAGCTACATTTCAGTGCAATGAACTGGAGAGCTACAAAGAAGTGAGATTTGACTTGAAGGCATTCTTCGCTTTCGATTATTCTGGAAAGATAAGATTTTTTCCTCCTGATATTGCTCATCTTTTGCACCTGATTAAAAACCGCAATTTTTTTTTATCTAACTATACATGTGAAAAGAAGCGTACATCCATCATAATGAATCCCACTAAGGGGGGTCACCTACTTAGATAAGCCAATCACGTGTAGATATAGGATATATTTTTTCTTAAATTAGTCATTGTCATTTACTTTTACAAAATTTGTAAATGAATAATCTACATGATCATTGACTACTAGCATATAACCTGTCATATGAAGGAATCATTAAAATTTTTAATTTTCCAGAATCGTAAAGTACCCTATGAGGCAGGTTAAAAAAAATGGTTTGTTTTTTGGCTGAGAATTATCTGGTACACGCTCAATAATTTGTTTATCTTCATACTCCTCTAAAGTCTCCCGATACTGGGAATGCAGTTTAGAATCACTTTGAACTAATTCATTTAGAAAGATTTACCTAGTCTGTGAAAAAGACCATGTAAAAGGACCGTAGCACCGAAAATCAAAATAAACATAATCTAACCCAAGTTTACTTGGCAGGTTTGAAAGATTTGTTAGATCCCCTCCAACCTTCATCCTGTAACTTGGCAGACTACCCTAGAATGAATGACACTAGATATTTAGATAAAGCATAGTAAAACACACTTTAGAAAAAAGGGGAATTTTTTATGAAATTGTATTTCTAATATTGAATAAAATAATATTTAGGCATCTATAACGCCTGATCATGCGTAATTACCGACAAACATCCTACTAACAGACTATCTAATAATAATAAGTACTAATTTATTCATATTAAAATTTAACATATTAAAATAACTTATGTTGAAATATTTTTTTCGTAAACTGATATTGTTGATGGTGAAAAGAAATATATTTTATTATCAACCAAAATCATTTTAAAACTTTTCCTATGCATTGATCAATAATAATACCTAAGATAAAACCATCATCTATTGTAAATTTTATTCATTTATTATCATTACTATCATTTTAAAGATAATTTATTTTAACGCATATAAGAATTTATAATGTATGAATATAATAATTTTTAATATTTAAGTTCTTACGTTAATATTGAAAATTTGGATATAATCTGCTACTTTGTTAATATGTAAAACCACACCCAAAATTTTCTTTCGTCATATATTCTCTTCATTAACCTCTCCTTTAATGGTGCATTGCAAATTTGCATGTTGAATTTTTAAGATTAATGCATCGTATAAAATATGGGATTTAAGCTATAATGTATTAAACCTAAGTTTTTCCTTGGAAGTGAGATTCGTTTAAACTAATTTAACTTACGACAAAATGAATTTTAATGAGCAGCTTTACTAGACTAATGGGAATCTCAAAGGGGCCCAAAACTTTAAATAGGTTCACATATTGCCTGTAATCTTCCTTGAAATATTACTAATTTTTAGCTGGGAACTGTAATTGATGAGGAGCAAATGCCTTTTTTGAAACGTTATTGAAATAAGTGTATATTTCCATTCGGCGGCTTATTTCAAAGCATTTATATGTTCCTCACGTAAATAATTAGCAATTATATAAGTGAAACTACTTACGATAAATACTGCCATTTGTCAGTTCGTAAACTTATTAAGCATAGATGATTTAGTGCGGTTAGTACAGATGTTTTACTTTAGTGCAATATCCTTTCACAATTAAATTTGTCGTATTCATATCACGTAATACACCGGTTTACGAATTATGAGTATCACATGTAAAATGAAAATAACAATTCTAGAACACGTGAATAGATTTAAAAGTATCTTTTAAATAAGAATTGTCACATTCTGGGTCATTTTTTATTTTCTACACGCGTTAGAATTAAAGCAACCTTATTTACTCATATATCAATATGTCTATATTAACCTAGTGATGTATAAGGCCTCGTCAAAAATATGTCGCTAGTCATATAAATCATATTTCGTTTTATATACATATTATCCATAATTTTACTCTTTTTTGTTTTAATTTTTATAACATTTTAATTAAAATAATTACTGGAGAGAGGAACAGCCTATGTATATTCTGAACCTGCTACTTTATAGCACAAGGGATGTCGTTTTGTCATATTCTTAATCATTTTCTCTTACATATTATAATTAAAGCAACTTTATATACCCATATGTTAATATATATAACCCAATCATTGGAAGGTTTAGAACAATTAAAAAGATGATAAACATTTCCAAAATCCCTCTCGGTAGCACGATGCCTAATATTTTCTAAAGTCTTTAAAATGTAACAAAGTTTACAATCTAAAACTATTTTATGAAATAAAAGTCTTTTAGATAGATAAATTTCATACTTAAAATATTTTTATTGCAAGCTTTTAATCCCTAACTAATAATCAATAAAGTAACTAACTCTTGAGACGGAAGCTTGTTGACAATTCATTGCATTCTTCAGACTTAGCATAACAGAAAGTAAAAATCATAGAAAGGTTTAAAAAAATTATAAACATTTTCGAAATCATTCTCGGTAGCATGATTCCTAATATTTTCTAACCTCTTTAAAATATAACAAAGTTTTCAATCTAATCTTTTTCAATTTTACATTTATCATATTAAGTTCATAAAACTTTTGCTTTAATACGAGTCACACAAAATAAACAAACTTAGGATTTAAGTACTTTAATATCCAGACGAATGATATTTACTATGATTTAAACAAAATTATTTTCTGCAAATAAATTTTTTACTTAAATTTTATCTTTATTGCACGCTTTCAATCCTTAAATAATAATCCATAATTCAACTTCTTTCTTGTCTTTGATAAGTCTAAATTCTTGAAACGTTAGTTTGTAGACATTTCATAACATTCTTCAGACTTAGTATAATCTAAAGTAAAAATCATAGAAATGTTTAAAAAAATGACAAACATTTTCGAAATCATTCTCAATAACATTATGCCCAATATTTTCTAACGTCATTAAAATATAACAAAGTTTACAATCTAATCTTTTTCAATTTTATTCAATTAATTCAATTTATCATATTAAGTTCATAAAACTTTTGCTTTAATAAGAGTCACACAAAATAATTAAACTTAAGATTTAAGTACTTTAATATCCAGACGAATGATATTATGAATGATCAATAATACCACTTCTTTCTTGTCTTTGATAAGTCTAAACTCATGAAACTTGAGTTTGTAGACATTTCACAACATTCTTCAGACTTAGTATAACCTAAAGTAAAAATCAAGAAAGATTTAGAAATGTTTAAAACATGATAATCATTTTCGAGATCCTTTTCTGTAGCATGATGCCTAATATTTTCTAACTTCTTTAACAAAGTTTGCAATCTAATCTTTTTCAATTTTACATTTATCATATTAAGGTCATACAACTTTCGCTTTAATACGAGTCACACAAAATAATCAAACTTAGGATTTAAGTACTTTAATGTCCAGACGAATGATATTTACTTTGATTTAAACAAATATCCTTTCTGCAATACATTCCTTACTTAAATTTTATCTTTATTTCACGCTTTCAATCCTTACTAATAATCAATAATGCAACTTCTTTCTTGTCTTTGATGAGTCTAAACTCTTTAAACGTAAGATTGCAGATATTTCACATTATTCTTCAGAATTAGTATAACAGAAAGTAAAAATCATAGAAAGGTTTAGAAATGTTTAAAAAATGATAAACATTTTACAAATCATTCTCGGTAGCATGATGCCTAACATTTTCTAACCTCTTTAACAAAGTTTGCAAACTAATCTTTTTCAATTTTACATTTATCATATTACGTTCATAAAACTTTTGCTTTCATACGAGTCACACAAAATAATCCAATTTAGGATTTAAGTACCTTAATATCCATATGAATGATATTTCCTATGATTTAAACAAAATTATTTTCTGCAAATAAATTTTTTACTTAAATTTTATCTTTATTGAACTCTTTCAATCCCAAAATAATAATCAATAATACTATTTCTTTCTTGCCTTTTATAAGTTTAAACTCTTGAAACGTAAGTTTGTAGACATTACATAACATTCTTCAGACTTAGTATAACCTAAAGTAAAATTCATAGAAAGGTTAAGAAACGTTTAAAAAATGATAAACATTTACGAAATCATTATCGGTTGCATGATGCCTAATGTTTTCTAACCTCTTTAACAAAGTCTGCAATCTAATCTTTTTCAATTTTACATTTATCATATTACGTTCATAAAACTTTTACTTTAATACGAGTCACACAAAATAGTCAAACTTAGAATTTAAGTAATTAATATCCAGACTAATGATATATACTATGATTTAAACAAAATCTGTTGGCAAATACATTTCTTAAATTTTGTCTTTATTGCACGCTTTCAATCCCAAAATAATAATCAATAATGCAATTTCTTTCTTGTCTTTTATAAGTCTAAACTCTTGAAACGTAAGTTTGTAGACATTTCATAATATTTTCAAATTCATTATAACCTAAAGTAAAAATCATAGAAAGGTTTAGAAATGTTTAAAAAATGATAAACATTTACGAAATCATTATCGGTTGCATGATGCCTAATATTTTCTAACCTCTTTAAAATATAGCAAAGTTTGCAATCTAATCTTTTCCAATTTTACTTTTATCATATTAAGTTCATAAAACTTTTGCCTTAATAGGAGTCCACAAATTAATCAAACTTAGGATTTAAGTACTTTAATATCCAGACGAATAATATTTACTATGATTTATACAAAACTCTTTCGGCAAATACATTTCTTACTTAAATTTTATCTTTATTGCATGCTTTTAATCCCTAAATCATAAGTTCATAAAACTTTTGCTTTAATAAGAGTTCACAAAATAATGAAACTTAGTATTTAAGTGCTTTAATATCCAGACGATTATTACGGTATTTACTATGATTTAAACAATTTCTATGTCCTAAAGTAAAAATCATAGAAAAAGTTATAAATCTCTAAAAAATGATAAACATTTTCGAATGCTTAATAGATTGCACGATGTCTTAATTTTTCTAACGTTTAAAAAATATTTTATAATCTAATCAATTTCAATTATCAATTTATCATAAATAATAGTTTCATAAATCCTACAGTTTAATTAGTAGTCACACAGAATAATCAAAACAAGGATTTTAATTACGATAATACTTAAACTAACGATTTTTAATATAAATGAAATAAAAAAAACGTTTTGGCAAATAAATTCCATGCTTAAAAATAATTTTTATTTTGCATTTTTAATTTCTAATAATCATAAATTGGTAGGAAGGGACAATTAACCGCATCTTGAATAAGATTTTTTCTAGAATCCTTAATTAGTAAAAGCAAGTAAAACTTTTCGCCATTTCTGAAGTAGATTTCTTTCCCGGAGTAACTTTCCCAAAATAGTATATGCGAGTTTTAAAGAAAGCCAATCAAGAAACGAAATAATCTCAATATCGATCGAATCATAATGTGACGCACGAGGGATTAAACGGACTTAATTAGTCCCTTTGTACTACCTTGTTTGATTAAATTGGAGTTTCTGCAATTGTTTCTGTTGAATCTCATTCATCTGTTTACTCAAACAAAACTAAAGTAACACAAAGTCGTTCCAGAGTAATGCAGAAATCTCCAGGATAAACTTGGAATGCGGAGTTACATCCGGGTTAATTTGATTACAAAAGTTTTAGTGTCTGAATCTCATCATCTATATTGAACAGTCTTAGAAGAAAGTAAGATGTGTCGTGTTCTTTTTCCGTTGATTTATTTAAATGCTCCTAGGAAAAGTGTCCAAACTTTTGTTGTACTAATTTCCTTCGTGCGCGAAATAAATAGAAATCTAATATCCGATACCGGTAAGATTCAGTTGGAAGAAAATACAGTAAGTATTAAACAGAATGAGTTTAAAATATTAAACATCGTGTTAGTTTGCAATTACGTCATGCAGTTATTAGCTTTTCGTTTAACTGTCTTGCTATTAATAATATCAATTTTTTTAATATTAAACATCGTGTTAGTTTGCAATTACGTCATGCAGTTATTAGCTTTTCGTTTAACTGTCTTGCTATTAATAATATCAGTTTTTTGAATATTAAACATCGTGTTAGTTTGCAATTACGTCATACAGTCATTAGCTTTTTGTTTAACTGTCTTGCTATTAATAATATCAATTTTTTGAATATTAAACATCGTGTTAGTTTGCAATTACGTTATACAGTTATTAGCTTTTCTTTTAACTGCTTTGCCATTAATAATATCAATTTTTTGAAAAACAAACATCACTTTCCTAGTTGTTATATTTAAAATGGTATTGTAATAAGTTTAATAATTGCAAAAATATTCGGTCTTCTTTTTATATTTCAAAGGAAATACAGAACTTTATTTACAACGGAAATTTTAATTTGTATCACATGTATGTAAATACAGTAAAGCTTTACAATAAATAAATATATTTATCCTTATTTTAGTCGATGAATATGACGAAAAAGTAATTTTATGCACAAAAAAATATAATGTGATGATCTTAAACATAAAATTAAAAATAATAGTTTAACTAGTTTAGTTATGCTAGATATAAATGTGTTAATATGTTTCAAAACGTCAAATCTGTCCATTACAAAAACATTGTTGTAAGTAATTTTACTGTTATCGTTATTTTAATATTAATATTTTCCTAAATTCCTAATTGCAACAAAAAAGTTTTAGTCTATGAAAAATATCAAAGAAACAGTAATTTTATTATGAGTAAAAAATGATGCTTTGGATGAAACCACTTTTAAAACTACAAATAATTACTTATTAATCTAGACATTTCAACCCCTTTTATATTTTATTCCTAATGACACAATAACTTTCCTATTAGACTGATAAAATACAAAAAAAAAACAACTAATATAATTAAAATGTAACGTCTGATCATTACATGAAAATTTTGTAGACAGTTAAAAAGGATATTTTTACTAGTATTATTACTTTAATTTTTATTCTTCCTTCTTTAATATCTATACCTCTACTGATTATTAATATTAAAGTAATAATATTAAAGTAATAAAATTTCAACTGAGTTTAAATATGGTAACAACTAAGTTTTACTCTGAGGTCTGAAATGTATTTTAGAAGCAGAATAGTCTTATTATGGGTAAAAGAGATGCAATCAATGTAACTACTTTAAGAACGACAAATAATTACTAAATTTAAATGTTTATAAAATTTTTGTAGA
>CM063498.1:127140541-127181909 GCA_032207245.1 Pardosa pseudoannulata
TATATTAGATCCATAATACACTAAGAATATTATCTGACTAATAATAACTAGCGTATAAGGATTTCTTTGTACGAACTTAAGTATATGATAAAAACTTTTAAATATCTTCCAAATGAATCAAAGAGTGAGAAAATTAATTTTATATCCTTTTTTACCCTGTATACTAGACTGCAACAATTAGAAATCTTTGCGCCAATATATTTTATATTTTCAATACAAAATCTTTCAAAAAATAATTCATTGGGACAATAAACTAATAATTTGATTCAATATATGGTATTGTATATGTATTTACATCCACACGAAATTTAAGTAATCTATTAGTGATAGCGTGTATGATATCATGCACAGGAACTAAATAATATATAATAGAGGAAACATTTAAATTATGTATAAAAGAGACAAATAACGCAAATTTAATTCACTATAACTTTAATTCCATTTAAAGCGGGGCATAAATAATGATATCAGAAATGTTTTAAAAATAATATATTATACATGGTTTTAAGTAAACACCATTTTGCCGTTATAAACAGGAGTGCGTTTATTTTAATTTTATTTTATTGCAAAATCCTTACTTTAATCTACATTTTAATATCATTTCCACTAATGATAAGGTGCTTATCCTGTCGTAGAACCAACTTTTGATTTTAATCTTCATTTGTCATTACACATTACTTTAACGCTTGGTTTTGTGCGTCCTAGTCTGCATTTTTGATTCTCAGTGTGAAACATGCTTACAGTAATTTAAGGGTTGTGCTACAATTTCATCACAAAAGAACATCTTGAAACTTCTAGACACTCTAAGGAGGAAAATTGTGACTGAGGAACACAAAAATTAACGTCTGATCTTAGCAAAGTCAGCAAATTTGCTTGAACATGGAATTCAGAATCTTTTTTTGCATTACATGTGCTTTGATTCTGGAATTTCATATGCCAAATTATAGAATAAATTACTGGATGTAATGTAAAAATAAAATTAATAAGAAAAATACACTTCGCTTTAAATGGATTTTATCCTTATCTGTATATTTAGTCAACTCCTTTTGAAGTGTCACCATAACAATGCAGGTCAATAACCTGATTTTAAGCTTATTTGACAATTTGTATATTTGTACAGGCCGTAATGTAAAAATTAAATTAATAATTAAAATACACTTAGTTTTTAATGGATTTTATCTGTATCTGTATATTTGGTCAACTGTTCCTTTTGAAGTATCTCCCAGAACAGTGCAGGTTTATAACCTGATTTTAAGCTTATTTGACAATTTGTATATTTGAGATATATGAGTCCTAATTTTTTGTCATTTGAAAATTCATGGTAATTTTAAGATTGACTATAAATGTTATAGCTGGTTTATTCCAATGATAAGTACTAGTTATAGTGTTTGTTCGATATGAATAATACAAAACACCCTGAGGTGATCGAAATAGTGACTGTACCATTTAGTGACTGAAATGAAAAATTAAACTACTTGTAAGCGAAACTTCAAACCTACAGACTAACTGCTGAGGAAGAAAAGTATACTAATAGATACAATACCTTAAATAAACGCAAAAGATGTGAAGAATTCCCAGTGCAGAAAATAAGAAATGCGGATTTACAAAATATTCTTTGATTAAATGTAAAGAAACATCTTTGTTGGGAACTTATAGTGATTTTGTGATAGAACTATACAGATGAAAGCTGTACTTAAATATAGAAAAAAATTTGAGTATAATTTATTTACTGTGTCTCTTTTAAATAATGCATTTTATATTAAAGCAATTTTTTATACGAAAATGTGTCCCTTTTTATATTTTCAACTGTAATTATTGGCTGAATGTGTGTCATATTAAACAGCATTTAATAGTGCATGTGACAGTGTTTGTAAATAATGATTAAATAAGTTTAAAAGTAGAATTTTTAAAAAAGAAAGAAAGGAAAGTCTGGATAAGAAAGCCTGGACCTATAGGGAACAAAATTTAAGTATTTGAAGTCATACAAAACAGAAATGATAGAAGACAAAAATGTATGCGGAATGTTAATGACAAAATCATACTTACTTAAAAATTACAATAAAATATTAAAAACCAAAAATTTTGAAAATTGAGACATTATATCTGAGTCAGTAAAGGCTTAGTTAGAACCATAAAGTATTTTTGTTTAAATAATATGACACGCCTGTAAAAATACTTTAGCTTAACTTTTTCAATTTACAATAACTGCCATAGTCATAAAAATCCAAATAGATATTTTAATATTCAAACATATGCTTGACACCCATAAATTTGAAAAGAATGTGTAATGTTCATTTGTGATGCATAAAAAATATGAATGGAAAATTTTTTTTTCTGCATCACAAATTAAAGTGAAAATACTCTCAAGGGTACAATACCTTTTATTCGCTTTATTCATTTAACCATTTGTTGTTTGTATTACCTCATAAACTAAAAAAGTTTTTATGTAAGAAAAATTTTAATTAGCAAAAAAATTACTAATTTATAACATAAAAGTGTTTTTAACGTGCTTCAAATTATTAATCTGTGTTTAGTAAATTTATGTTTCAGGAAGCTTTAATTGAAAGTTTATAAAAACATTTTTTAAATATGTATCATATCAGAAAAATGCATAATTAATATATATGGGTAATTCGAGGAATGGTTTAACTAATTATCTACGATGATGAAGTAATCAAGTGCTTTGAGATAATCTTTGATAAATAATTAACTAATTAAATTTAAAGTTCTTAAAGTTATATTATTTCTCAAGAGACTAATATTTTGTTTAACTTTTTTGAAATTATTTTTATTTCTGAATTACTTAACGATGTTGTGGAAGTTGCATAAATATCTAGTAATCACAAAATATTATTAAGGTTAAATTTTTATTTTTTAGTTTGTTAATTTTCTAGAAACATACGCTATGTGAATTAATGTTACTAAAAGACCTGAATATTTTATACCTAGAAACTTACTTTTGATTGTTTTTTTTTTGTTTTTTTTTTCAAAAAATCATTTTTTCGATATTTATTTTTACAAACAAATATTTTGCTGAATTTAAAAGAAAACGTCATGCTTAAGCTTCTTAACTTAATCTCTGGTTTATTAAAAAATTAAAACGTGAACAAACAAAACCACGAATGGGAAATTGTGCAGCTTTTTCGCTTTTTCTCAAATTGTGCTTTTTCAGCAACTCATTACGCTCAGGGAAAAAACTATTCATCTGAAAGAGATGAAATTTTGAACAATTACTTTTCTACGATAAAAGTTAACTATGGATAAAACACTGGGGTAAAAACAGAAAATATTTATGTTTTCTTTTAAAATACAAATAAAAAATATATAAAAAGAACTAATATTTATTATCAGTATTATTTTGCAGAGAAATTTGTTTTTTATGACTTTCTATACAGAAAAATACTTTACAAATATGTTTACCTTAAAGACAGAAAATGTGTCTTTTTTTTATAAATACCATTCCCACTGGATAAAAACAAGTTCTTTCTCTCAAAACTTGCGTATGGAATTTTCTTAACATGCATTATATATGTGACTTATATTTCTATATTCTTTTACCGCAAGTCTAACTTTGTATCCTATAGGGGGAAACTATAAAATGAATATTTCGCTTTGACACTGAAATGTTTTATGTTTTCTATATTTCTATCCATGTTTGAAAAACAAAAAGAATGTTATAGTATTACATATGGTTTTTTTATTACATTTTTCTTTTCTGTTCTTCTATTTCAAGAGTAAAAGTCATAATAAAAGGCTAAAATTTTTTAAATCCTTGGATAGTATAAGAAACGAAAAATATGACATAAGAATACAAAAGTGATATATATATTGTTACGAATTTTTTAGTGAACCTCAAATTTAACATGGGACTCTAGGGGTATCTCGCCAAATTGGCTATATTCCGGCTCGTTGATGACAGTTTTGGCAACGTATTTTTTGTCTCGAAATATCGCCGAGTTTCGCCAAATGTTGCTAATTGTGGCGATACGTGACAATTTCCGGTTCCGGTTTCTGGAATATTCCAGCAGTTTCTTCGGGCCTATATAAGGTAGGCTGAGTCCCAAACGAGAGAGTCGTTAAAAAGATTTCTCGGTTTACATAGTACGCACGGTGTGTTGTATTTTACCGGTGCTTCCGTTTTGTTTTATGCTAAAAGAGGTACGTGAGTCCACGGTATTGCTGCTCGAGTCGATGATGTTGTAAACTTGGTACGAGTGTGCAGTTCCTTAATCTTGATGCCTTTCTGACATTGTATTCTCCAACTGATAGCCAATAAATTACTGTTTTCGTTTTGTCTTACTTAATGTCCATTCAATCCCCTAACCCAGCTTTGAAGTTCGTAACAATATATTATATATACATATAAACATATGTGTGTATATATATATATATATATATATAGAAGAAAAAATAACAAAAAAAACTTGTGAAAGTAGGCAAATTTTTTATTTGTAGGAAATTTGGTCACTATTGGATGAATTACAACTTAAATCTGATATGAGATTAACAGATTAAGTTGAAGGGCCAAACTCACAAAGTTGAAGAGAGTTCGAAGCTATTTCTCCTTAAGAGAACATGTAACGTGCAAAAGTTAAAAATTAATAACAAGTACTATGTTGAAATAAATTCCTTTATCTCGAAACCAGGTTAGTGTATTCACTGTTTTAGAAAATGAAGATAATGATTTTATCACCTAATAGATGAGAACAAATCATACACGAAAATACAATGATCCAAACTTCCAATAATTTAAAAGTTCAAAGACACAGCCAAAAGTCATCATTAAGCCCCGAGAAAATTATCAGGGGTCTTCAGATCTAAAGTCAAGGTCCAAAACGTAATATAAACTTAAAGCAAAGAGACTCCACATCACTTTGCTTTTTCATTTTTATCTCCTATTCTAAACTGACCACTGATGCTACGGTTCACGCCCTCAGGGAAGGTGTCTAACCAATTACAACTTTATAATGCCCCTAGCGGTCAATGTAACAAATTACCAAGAAAAAAGATGCATGCTATCAGAGACAGATATTTAAGCACATTTGTGGTATAGATTTTGACTCAGATGTTTACTTAGATTTCTACAGTTAGTAGTGTTCTACAGTTTGTCCCGTCCCTATAATGAAATGGAAACCTGTTCACACAGAGTTATGTTAATAAAGGTATTTGACTAAAAAGATGTCTTCTTCTGACCATGACTGCTACCACCCGCTATAGATTCCGTTTCAATGCATATATGACACGTTCCGAGTGATGAAGGCATGGAAGACACATATTAGTTCGTATATAAAAAAAATCTTTGTTGTATTTTTTCTGTCTATGCTACGACATTTAGATATCCTTTGCTCACATTTTGAGACGACTAGAGTGGAGGATGTTGCCATCCCAACTCCCCTCTCAGAAGTGCCTTTTAATGTGGGTTGCTTACCTATACAAATTTCTCTTGTCTACTTCCACGTCAGCTTCTTTACTCTGTATACTTCCGCTCCAGGGTGTATTTATTACGTTACATCTTATTGCGTTACCGTTAAAGAGTTCCAACTATTTTTAATTATAACTCGCTTAATTCTTAACCCCCATTTTTAAACCTGAAATATATATATATATATATATATATATATATATATATATATATATATATATATATATATATATATATATATATATATATATATATATATATATATATATATATATATATATATATATATATATATATATATATATATATATATATATATATATATATATATATATATATATATATATATACATATATATATATATACATATATATATATATATATATATATATATATATATATATATATATATATATATACATATATATATATATATATATATATATATATATATAATATATATATATATATATATATATATATATATATATATACATATATACATATATATATATATACATATATATATATATATATATATATATATATATATATATATATATATATGTATATATATATGTATATATAACTCGGGAAAATATTTTTCATCAATTACACTAATGTTTAGTGTATATTATTTGAATTGCTTGGGCTTAGTGGGAAATAAGAATTCCCAATCATAGTGTATCATGCAGCTATTAATGAAAGATAATTCTAATGTTGGTTTTTATGAAATTTTAAATTTATTCGGGATAAAAATGAACTGGTCAGCTGATCGTCTTTACAGTACAAGAACTCTGCATGGAATGGTACAAGAAAAACACAAAAACACACCTTTTAATAATTTTGAGAGAGATAAAGTGATTTTCTTCCCAAGAGATTATTTAATGGTTTTTGGAATTCTGGAGGTAATTTAAGTTAATTTAAGTTAGCGCAAAAAACAACACAGGCAGAAACTTCGTTATTAGAGAAGCGAAACCATTTTCTTGAAAATGTGGTCAGTGGCCGGAAAATTAGCATTCATGCCAGAGTTAGCTTTGGTTTGGTTTGGAGTGCTACGGTCTACTTTTTGCAACACGAGGGCTAATGAAACCGTGACCTACAGCTTAAATCCGACTCCGAACGGCTACGAACATCCATGCCATATTGGGATTCGAACCCACGAACTCCGGTACCGAAAGCCAGCATCCTAACCAATCGGCCATCGTTCGGCTCAGGTAAAAAATTTAAGTCGGAGAACTCTCCCTTATATCTGTCATTTTACGGCTGGTAAATTTGGTATTAAATAGTGAAAAGGGAAAATGGGGAAATTTTGATAGCTATTTTGGGGATAATAATTTTGATAATTACATATATGTATGAAATATGGGAGAGCTTCTTCCAAAAACACAACACATTTTATTTCTGGTGAGATACATGAAATCCATACTGAGATCAAGTCTGGTAAGATACATGAACAGGCCAGAACTTGATGAACATCGTGCTCACACACCGTTTTACGTAGGGATTTCTCAGATAAAAGGACTACAAATAACAACTAAGCATAATTGATCACGGGATAAAAAATACTCATGTTTAAAGGGAACGTATTTACTATTGGCTAAAGAAGTACAGACAGATTCTGAATTAAGACTATACCCTTTATGCAGGGAAAAATCAGAATTACCGCGCAAACCCCAACTTAATTTATAAACAGAAGTTATTAAATTAATATTAAAATATGTAAAGAAGGGATTTTAATATTACATATATATGGAACCAAGCAAGTACTCTGACTAACATTTGAATGAAGAGAGAAAATTGTTTTTAATATGTTCCTAGAAATTATAAATTTCTTAACACTTTATTTCATGAAAAGTATACCCTGTAGATAAATAAGCAATTTACTCTGACACAACATTTTTGTTTTATCTAAGGCGTGATTTAGAATAAATCCCTTTAGCATAAACTCAAAACCCTCTTTCTCTTATCTACATATAACAGAGTATCCTAAGCGATTCTAATCGCACTCCATACCTTAAATTATTGGTGTTTGAATAACTTTGAATATTTATGAATTCTCTTGGAAATCCACCTGAAAATGATTCTTGAAGTTGGGAAAACTGTAAGTTCTTAATTAATGACAAAATGTTTCATGACTTTCTGTGTTTAATTACCTTAATCTGCTCCTTCGTAGAGGATGGGAATTTGTAACAAATAATTATATCTCTTCAGTAGTTTACGAGTATATCAGGGTTTTGCATGTGATGCATCATTAACGCTCGAGCTTAAGTTTGCATTAATTTCAGCTACATTAGTTATAAAATTCTACATTTCCTTTCTTCAATTCCGGACGGAACAAAGTATCTAAAATTTTCATATTTAAGGCTACAGTGGAAGTACATCTGAGTTAAATTTACCCGAATACCCGATATTTTCCTTTCACTGAGTGTGAAATATAACTAAGAAATATTAATGAATCATCTTATAATTCATATAATTATTACTATTACAGATAATTTAGTTATGGATAATCAAGAAGTGAATGATTTATGTCACCTCGAGAAGAATTAGGTTTTAAATTATTACTTTTAAAAATCAAGATTTAAATTATTAGATTTTTTAAAATCATGATTTAAATTATAAAATTTTTAAATATCATTATTTCAAATCAAAAGTGCTTTTATTTCACACTTTGTGAATTGTTATGTGTGATTTTTAATGTATGACTATACCAGCTATCTACAAAAATTAAGATGCAAAGTAACATAAACCTCAACATTTGTATAGGAAAATAAAAAAGTTATGACATTTCAGGGAAAATCAGATTTTTTCTCAAATTTAACTTTTTGAATTTGACATCAAATCAATATTTTTTATACTTTTGTGTCATTTAAATGCTAGCTATGTTAGGTACTTTGTGTTGCCCATATTATTTAATACTTTCCATTTTACATTAGTCTTATTGGCAATCATGATGTAAAGAAATTATTGCAGCTTTTTAAACTACAACAAATCCAATTTGTATCAAAGGAGGTAAAGAGTAAAAATGGATTATTGAAAATTTGAACAATTTCATAATTAGAACAGGATCAGGTTAGCTCAACTATGTCTGCATTTTCTACTTCTTCCAAAACATAGATATATCTGTAATGGGAGAGTTGGATGTCAGTTTCGTTTCATATTATATTAAAGTAGCAATGGTCAAAATCATATGCATTTAGTACAAAAAAGTATATGCCTGAAGCAAAAAATTATAAGCAAAATTATGTATGTACTAAAAATTATTTTCGACAGTTTTTAAAAGAATTATTTGTAAATTTTGTAAATATTTGAAACTCTTAAAATACATTTCTAACTTTCATATGCTTGTAACATTTATTGACCGCATAGTGTATAAATTAGAAATCAGATAAAATTAATTCATTTCGAACAGCCAAATCCGTCACATTTTAGTTTTAAATATTATATGTATATATTGTATAAAAAATAGATATTTTAATTACTATTTTTTTCTCATATTTCCAGCCAATGCTTACGATAGCAACTAAATTCTTTTCTGAGGTCTTAAAAGTATCCTATAATCTAAAATCATCATATTATACTTAAAAGGGACATGGAAGATTTTCGATAATTCTCCTTTTGAATCAAATAATAATGAATAACTTTTGAAATTATTGAGATTTTACTTTAAATAATTTACCTTTTTATAATTTTAAACTTTCACTTAAATATAATATTGCTAATAACATATAGCATTTTCAAGGTGTTGTGAAGAAAAAAATCTAATCAGTCTCGAAAGTCCACTGTTTCCTTATACATGAAGGCTATAGTGCCTGTTCCAGCAAAGGTTAGAGTGTTTCCCTGAAACACCAGAGTCATAACTCAAGAGAGATGAGGAGTCTCGAATATGTCATCTATCGCCACGCTATTCTGGGATTAAAAAGGTTAAAGTGGTATTAAATTTCACTTACATATGACAGAATATATTAAAAAATTGTTTAACTTTTGAGGTGGCTCAATTTTTCTCTGGTGTGCCTTATATACTCGAACTATAATTTAATAAAACTAGCCTACCCATTCAAGGTCGTAGGCAATGGAGGGGATTTAGGGGACTGGTCCCTCCCCAAAATTCCAAAATTCGAAAAGATTGTTTTGAGGAAAGAAAATTGACCCCGTGTGTCGGTGTGTCATCTGCCTAGCTGTGCATAGACAACAATGGTCTCAGAAAGAGACCGCTTCGGCCATAAATGTCTTACGAAGCCACAGGCGTTTGCATACCCCACCCCCATCCCCTATAGTCATTCGTCTCCAAATCATTTTCCATAATCTATGGTATATCGTCTAGGGTGCTCCATGGTGAGAATTTTGAGGCAGATTCTATTTTCTAAAATAGCTTCAAATTATTACATTAGACTACATTTTGGTATTTAGCTAACTTAGAGAGACATTTGTACGTAAAATAAAGGTAAAAACGGTTTTTAATGTTAATATTACTATTAAATTCATTGTGCGTGCAGATACATTATTACTCATTCTAAGCTTTAAATTTGTTCATTTTATCATTTTGTTATTTTAAATGCAAATGTTATGGTACTCATTAGGGGTATATATGCATAGGAAAACCTGTAGTTTTACTACAGTATCATTCGCAAAAAACAATGTTTTCCCCTTGGTCCCCCTCCGAACATAATTTCTGGCTACGGTCCTGTACCCATTCGTGATCTTTTGCAAGAAGAAAACCTACCCAACATTTCTCTCCATCAAATCCGTGTAATGGATAAAAAATTAAAATACAAATTGCTAAAATATTGTCACTTTAAAAAAAGCATTAGAGTCTCCATAGCAGAACGGTCATCACACTAATTTCGTAATCAAGAGGTCATGAGTTCGCATTTAAAGGATTTAAAAACCGTGTAAATGTTTTTTTCATTCCTTTGTGTTCCATTTTATTTCGGGTTCCAGGAGATTCTGAACCTTTCTTTAGTTTGCCAGAAATGTATTCTGGAGTATTCACCATTTCTCTGCATTGCGCAGTAAAACTTTCATTGCCTCACCACACAGATTTCTCGACCATTCCCTGATGCTATAAAGGCTGAAGATCTCTCAGTCGCAGAAAGTTCTAAATTCAGAGTTGTGCGGAGCTTGCAACTGTATTTCACTCTTTGAGTTCAGCCAAAAATTTAAATTAGCTCTACTTATAGTGTGTATTACTGTGTTCCGCATTAAGCCCTTACTCCACAATATTATTAAATTTAAAATAAATCAATTTAATTAAAATCAGGTTTTAATGAAATAGAATAATATAGAATAATTATTATAGAACTTTTGAAAGAAGAAAATCTACGCAACATTTTACTCCATCAGATCCGTGTAATGGGTAAAATATTAAAATACGAACAAAATCAAATTGCTAAAATATTGTCGCATTCAAAAGAAGCATTTGAGCCTCCATGGCTGAACGGTCATCACACTAATTTCATAATCAAGAGGTCATGAGTTCGCACCCCGGTAGCGACGATTGGATTTAAAAACCGTGTAAATATTTTTTTTTCATTCCTTTGTGTTCCACTTTATTTCTGGTTCCTGGAGATTTTGAACCTTTCTTTATTTTTCCAGAAATGAATTCTGGAGTATTCACCATTGCACAGTAAAACTTTCATTGCCTTACCACACAAATTTCTCGACCATTCCCTGCTGCAATAAAATCTAAAGATCTCTCAGTCACAGAGAGTTCTGTGTTCAGAGTTGTGCAGAGCTTGCAATTGTACTTCACTCTTTGAGTTCAGCTAAAAATTTAAATTAGCTCTACTTATTGCGTGTATTACTGTGTTCCGCATTAAGCCCCTACTCCACAATATTATTAAATTTAAAATAAATTAATTTAACTAAAATCAGGTTTTAATGAAATAGAATAATATAGAATAATTATTATAGAACTTTTTGAAAGAAGAAAACCTACGCAACATTTTACTCCATCAGATCCATGTAATGCGTAAAATATTAAAATACGAACAAAATCAAATTGCTAAAATATTGTCGCATTCAAAAGTAGCATTAGAGCCTCCATGGCTGAACGGTCATCACACTAATTTCATAATCAAGAGGTCATGAGTTCGCACTCCGGTAGCGAAGATAGGATTTAAAAACCATGTAAATATTTTTTTCATTCCTTTGTGTTCCACTTTATTTCTGGTTCCTGGCGATTCTGAACCTTTCTTTATTTTTCCAGAAATGAATTCTGGAGTATTCACCATTGCACAGTAAAACTTTCATCGCCTTACCACACAGATTTCTCGACCATTCCCTCCTGCTATAAAAGCTAAAGATCTCTCAGTCACAAAGTTCTGATTTCAGAGTTGTGAGGAGCTTGCAACTGTATTTCACTCTTTGAGTTCAGCCAAAAATTTAAATTAGCTCTACTTATAGTGTGTATTACTGTGTTCCGCATTAAGCCCCTACTCCACAATATTATTAAATTTAAAATAAATTAATTTAATTAAAATCAGGTTTTAATGAAATAGAATAATATAGAATAATTATTATAGAACTTTTGAAAGAAGAAAACCTACGCAACATTTTACTCCATCAGATCCGTGTAATGGGTAAAAGATTAAAATACGAACAAAATCAAATTGCTAAAATATTGTCGCATTCAAAAGAAGCATTAGAGCCTCCATGGCTGAACGGTCATCACACTAATTTCATAATCAAGAGGTCATGAGTTCGCACCCCGGTAGCGACGATTGGGTTTAAAAACCGTGTAAATATTTTTTTTCATTCCTTTGTGTTCCACTTTATTTCTGGTTCCTGGAGATTCTGAACCTTTCTTTATTTTTCCAGAAATGAATTCTGGAGTATTCACCATTGCACAGTAAAACTTTCATCGCCTTACCACACAGATTTCTCGACCATTCCCTCCTGCTATAAAAGCTAAAGATCTCTCAGTCACAAAGTTCTGATTTCAGAGTTGTGAGGAGCTTGCAATTGTACTTCACTCTTTGAGTTCAGCTAAAAATTTAAATTTGCTCTATTTATTGCGTGTATTACTGTGTTCCACATTAAGCCCCTACTCATCAATATTATTAAATTTAAAATAAATTAATTTAATTAAAATCAGGTTTTAATGAAATAGAATAATATAGAATAATTATTCGTTTACAAAACTTTTATTTCTTGTGACCGTGCACACCTATATGGACGTTCTCGAAACAAAAAGAAAGGATATTTTTAAAATAAGTTATGACATTAGTAAGTTTGTATGAATTTCAATATAGAACTTTATCTTCTAAAAGAAGATGTTTTAAATATATTACATTGGTTTCACAAAAATCCAAAAGTCTGTTTTGGGTTTTCTCTACAAGTAATATCTCATGGAGTAAAAATAATATACAACTGCTTTTACTCTTTGATATAAAATCCAGTACTATTACATAGTGTTTCCATTGATTTTATGCATGACACACTTTGTAAGCTTGTGTAATAAAGTTCAAAATAGCATACCCATTTTTATGATAATCACTTAATTAAATAATCTGAAAAAAATTTGAAAAAATTGGTACAGCTTGGTTTACTTATATAGTACCAAAATACATCATATTACAAGACATCATATTTAAATTTTAAACCTATCTAGTACAAATAAGAGATTTGAAAAAAAATTTTCAATTTTACAACTCCTCTTCAACCTCCACTCAAAATACAGTTTTCTTTTTTTTTTTTTTAAATTAATTTTACAATTTACACTAAATTACAAATTTGTGATGAAAATCACACTCAGTTTATTTAATTTGTGATTAAGTGAATGTTTCAGTCTATTTAGTATGAATGTTATGTGTTTCCTTTGTGTTTTCTTTGTTAATTCAATTAGATTTTAAATATTCAATTTTTGTAAAATTTTTCCTCAAAATGTTGTTTTTGTTTATGTATCAATTTGTTGAGTTACGATCCCCTCGCCAGATTTCAAACGCCACGCTGCAAGCACGCCACGCACGCAAGCTGCAAGCACGCCAATTTCGCCAAATGTGGTTGAAGCACCAACAAGATCCATGATTAGAAACAGGAGAGTGGGCTAAGAAGAGGAGTTGAAAAAACAGAGTTGAAGGAAAGAAATAATTATTCATTTGCCTAACTTTTATTAAACAGGAAGTACAAACTTAGTTAGATTTTCTCAAGGAATAAAAATATATTGAAAAATACTTGAATCATAAAATAATAAAATATACTAAAATCCATGAATTTTAATACACGACTTTATCTAAAAGATATTTTAAATATATTAGCTCTGCTTTATAAAACCAATTTTCTACTTTTTTATATGTAAAACCTCATTAAGTAAAAAAAAATTAAAAATTTTCGCCTTTTATATTAAAGAAAACTTCATTAAATCAGGAAGTTTTCTTTCCATTGATGGATCGAAGTGCTCATTAATTTTATACTTATTTTCAGACCCACCTAGTCCCGAGAGAATTGCCTTTAAAGTATATTATATAAAAAATTAAAAACGAAAGGCTTTCAATAAAGCCTAATATCCTGGCTTCATATTTTATTTTACCTTATTAAGAGCTATTGTGAAATATTTTAAAAATTTACTCGCTTTAAATTTTTATTTTTACCTTCAATTTAAATCAATTAAACACTAAAAGTCAAACTCTTCTTTAGATTTGAATTGTGAAAAGCATTCGCAAATGCCAAGGATTTTTTTTTGTTGTTATTATTTTTTGTCTGCTATTAAATAGCTATCTTAAAGGAAAGGACCTGAAACAACAATCAACTCTTCTATTCATGAAATTCGAAGTAATTGTTTTTCCTTAGCGTTCCGTCACATTTTATTCTTAATTAGCCTTAAAAAACTTTAATTAAATCATTGGAATTTCATCAACAAAATGTCTTTTGTTTTGATTCTCTAAAGTTTAATTTTGAAGCTATAAATAGAGTATTCAATGTAACGTAATTGAAAAAATATACTTTTCAAATTGTTTATGTAAATATTTCTTTTGATTTTATTTGGTAAATTTTGTTTCATTCTCAATTTTTTTTGCGATACCAAATGTAAAGGAAAATGCTCAGTAAAGGAATATCTATTCACATATAATATGTCTTTTAATAAACTGAATAATCAAATCCAGATGTATTTGGACAAACCTATTTTTTTACTACTGTTTTACTTAAAATGACATTCCTTTTTATAGACATGTTTAGATTAGCTCTTGAGGGATTTTTTTTATTTTATTAGCATCAAACTATAATGAAACCATAGAAAATTGTTTGCTTTAGTTTGTTTGGTAATTGTTTTATTTTAAGAGATATAATTATAGCGGAATTTCTTGATTAAGTTTCATAAAGAATTAAATAAAACAATTTCTTATTGAATGATTACCTGAAATTTTTAATGTCTTTACTAGACATTCAGTCTTAGATAAATTCTGACCCTATAAGCCAAGAATTCAAAACAAGATCCCATAGACTCTATTCAGGGTTTTTATAGTTTTTCGTCATGAACTTTCATCTGTAAATTCTAATTAACCCTCTAAGCGGTTCGCACGTACAATTCCACCAAACCAATGATGACTTCAAAACGTACAATTTTAGACCTCCTAAAACGCACCGAAAATGGATGTAATGTACATCTTTACTAGTGCTTTCCCCATGGAGTTTTGTGGTAGGAGGGTCAGGTCGATTGTTTAGGAACTGCACCCCTCTTTGACTAACATTTATTGAGGGATGCACCCCTACCCCTGAGGCACAAAGACGCTGATAGCTTTTCATGGCTTTGTAAATCTCTATTTCGAAGTAATTCGTTTGCGGTAATAGATTTATCTCTAATTGCACAACTTAAATATCTTGGATGACTTTCGTAAAAATATATAAACAAGTCTATAAAAGAATATTTCTATTTGTACTTTTAGAGACCATTATTTCTTATGGGATGATCTTCGAGACTTGACGAGCTTTATGTGTATTAAAAATTAACAATCTATAATATTATTTATATATCTATTTATAACCGAAAGTAAAGAGACAATAACGAGGGTGGGTTTCCCGTATTCCATTCAAGTCGACAAAGGTTGAAGGAAAAAATCATAGAACGCTTTTTCCACTGACTGACACAGTAAACCTTTAGAGTATTTTTTAGAGACATTTTCCTCGATGTGTTCCACTCGGAGGGTTAAAATTAACTGAAACAATTCCAATTACATATACGAGTTCTGTAGGAATTTTTCATATTTATATTAAATTGGATAATTAAATCAAGATAAATGGTTAGAGTTTTCTTATAATTTTTATCTGGCATGTAGTGTTTACACGTGACTAATGTGTAATGTCTATTCTATTCTTTGTGTTACTATTGACTGTCGAGAAAATAATCATTTTTTATCAATGACTTCAAATTACATTGATGATCTAGGATCTTCCTCTATATAATAATAACCGAAATTATCTGTCCGTCCGTACGTCCTCGAATTTAAGAAGCGGTTGGACCTGGAATGGATAGAGACATCCATATTGGATTCTTGATGAGTTAGATTTAGCAAAATTTGAAGAGATTTGAAAACATTCTAAATCCACTCCTTCCAACTTTTCGATCGTTTAATGCCATTATTTTAAGGCCTATTTTCCCCGGTTATGAGCAGGCAATTAAATTCATCAATTTATCACATTAAAAATAGATGAACATAACATTTTTTCTAGCATTACGGCGTTATTCCTTTAACCCTCCGAGTGGAACACATCTAGGGAAAAAATTCTCCAAAATACGCTAATGTCAGTGGCCAAAGAGTTCTATGATTTTTACCTTCACCCTGTGTCGACTAGAATGGAATATGGAAAACCCACCCTCGTTATTGTCCCTTTACTTCCAGTTATATATAGATATATAAATAGATATTATAGATTGTTAATTTTTAATACACATAAAGCTCGTCTAGTCTGGAGTATTATCCCATAAGAAATAATGGATTCTAAAAGTATAAATAGAAATATTCTTTGGGAGACTTATTTATATATTTTTACGAAAGTCATCCACGATATTGAAGTGGTGCAATTAGAGATACAACTGTTACCGCAAACGAAATACTTCGAAATAGAGATTTACAAAGCCATGAAAAGCTATCAGCTTTTTTGTGCCTCAGGGGGTTGAGTTGAATCCCTCAAGAAATGTCAGTGAAAGAGGGGTGCAGTTCCCAAACAATAGACCTGACCTTCCTACCTCAAAATTCCAGGGGGAAAAGCACTGTCAAAAATGAACATTACATCCATTTTTTGGAGCGTTTTTGGAGGTCGAAAATTGTACGTGCGAACCGCTTAGAAGGTTAAACATCTCATTTAATCATTTCTTATTTTAAATTATTTAGATATTGGTCTGCATTATTTTCATACGCTTTATAACTGAACTTAGATATTACCTTAATTATTTTATTTTGTATTTGGCTTAAATAATAGATTAGGTACTTATGTGATAATTTTAAATTTTATCATCTATTATATTTTGTTGCAATGTAAATTTTATCCCGGTGTTAACAACAAATTCTTTTCAGAAAAGTCTAGGAGTTTATTTCATGGACTAACAAATATCCAACTTTTAAGTTATATATCTTTGAAAGTTAGAAAGTTTGTTCATTTGTGTCTTTGTTTTTTATACATAGCCACAGGGTTTGCATCGATTGTCTAAATTTTGGTCATAATTCATATATACCGCCAAATAATCACTGCCAATATTAAAACCTCTGCTGTTCATCGTATCACGTAATATGAGAACATAAATTAAAGTTGGCAACCAACATGCGGTCAGTAAAGACAAACAAATTATTGAGCGTGTACCAGATAATTCTCATTCGAAAAACAAACTACTTTTTTACCTGCCTCACAGGGTACTTAACAATTCTAGAACACCAAAATTTTGGCTGATCCTGTCATGTGACAGGCGGTTAAATCCCAGTGAACGGTACGCTCCTTGTCCGCCATCTTGTTTTTGGCGACTATTGGCGAAACACGACTCCGCGAAGCACACGCCAAGTACCTAAGCCTAACACGCAGCGGGACACCGACCGTTCGCCATCGCAAAATCGGAAAACGTGAAGACGAATAAGCCATTATACTTAAAATTTTAAAAACCAGAAATTAAAACTTAAAGCCAAATAGAAATTACAAAAATTTAAATACTATAAAATTAAAAACAAATACTAATTAAGAAATTTAAATACTATAAAATTAGAACAAATAAAATTTTTGAAATAAATACGATTGAAGAGAATGCAGAACTTAACCACTCCACTGGTGAAAAACAGATTGAAATGTAGCAAGCTGCAAAACCGTTAAATTAACGGCAAAAAGTGTTGAAATTCAAACTTACCTCCTACAACTTTTAATATAATTGGATCAAACAAGAATTAGATCATCATGACATCACATCATTTATTGCGCAAGTTACTCCAAAGAGGATCCGATAACGCACACAAACCAAAGGAGAGAACGAGGTTACCATCTTTTAACGGGAGAGAAAGGGTGAAGTTGACAAGGAGAAAATAAGTATCGCCCGAGAAATGGCGCCAAAAATACTCAAAAAAAATCGCCAAAATAACGTACCGTACACTGGGATACAGCCGTGACAGGCTATATGCTAGTTATCAACACTTAATTATTCAGTATTTAATTAGAAAGTAACATACTATACATTTTAAAAATTCTAAAGAAAACAAGATTTAATTAAATATTAGAATATAACAGTGTATATGGAACTAACTGCCACATATATTCTTAAAGTCGTAGTCGTTGTGTCTTAGAAGACTGTTCAATAGCCAGGACTAGAAATATTTGGTTTAAAATCACAAGTCGGACAAAGATAGTTGTAGTCATTAAACATGTATAATTATCTGCCAGTTCTGAACTAACTAGATCTCTAGCGGAAAAAAAAAAAAAAAAACATTTAACGCAGCATTTTTGATCATTCATTTTGGAATAATCTTTTGATTATTTATAGCAGATTAAGGATATTGCCACATTTCAAATGGAAACAAGATACAATTGCACAATGATACCAAAGCACAATGGTTTAAAGTCGTGGGCTGCAAACCAAAAGGTTTTCTGCTCGATCCTGAGTCAGAAGAAGTATATTTCCTTCATTGTGTGCTTGCTTTCTTAAACAGTCAAGAAGTCTCCTAAATTATGCAAATTTTCTGTACTATTAGAATAACTCTAGATTATTCTTTTACGCTATAAAACCTTATATTAAAACTGCGAGCGGCAGTTGTTGTTCGACTGTGAGCTAGATGGCTTCCCAATTAACATATTGTGTACGAGTACATTTCGCAGGGGAATTGTACCGGGAGCTGGTGTTTTCAGCGTAAATTTAGTTATTCAGTTAAATCTCAATAGATCGAAAATTATTTAATTTTTTAACCAACTTTTATTATTTTATATTGAAATATATAAACAAATATATAAATAGACAAATAAACATATATATATATATATATGTATAATATATAAATATACATATATATAATATCATTTTTGCAAGGATAAATAAAAAGTTAATTTTAAATCTAAATTGATTTTTTTATTCAACCTTCCGGCCGAACCATGGATGATGGTTAAGGTGCTGGTCTTCGGAACCGGAGTTCGTGGGTTTGGATCAGACTATGGCATGGATGTTCGTAGCCATTTGGAATCGGTTTTAAGCAGTAGGTCCCGGTCTCATTAGCCCTCGTGTTTCAAAATGTAGACTGTAGTGCTCCAAAAACCAAAACCAAACCTAATCAACCTTCCTGTGGTACCGCATCGACTGATTTAAAAACTAGTTTTTATTTGTCTTAATTTTTCCAGAATCTACATAGTAGACAAGAACATTCGGCTTTGCTTTCCTGCATATACCATTATTTTTGTACCCACAAACAAACCATGTTGTTACACTAACTCGTACTATTACGTAGCTCGTGCCCAAGTATCAATCTTCAGAAAACCTACTAGTACTTTTTCCTAACTCAAGTATCAATTTTCAGGAAACGTACTGGTACATGTCCTGCACTCAAGTATCAATCGTCAGAAAACATACTAGTACGTGTCCAGCATACAATGTGTTAATAAACTCTATTACTTGTTAACTGGAGTCTTCATTGTGTGAAACTAGCACTTTGCATCTACGTGACAATATAAATATGTAGTGTAAATAAGTTTTTTCATTAACTGTCAGTTATTTATATTTTAAAGATATTTCTAACTATAACATATTTATTTAGATAAATCTTATCATTAATTTTAAACGAAAAAATAGCGAGCATTGTAAAATGAACATTGATAAAGAAAAAATAGCTGCATACAGGATTTTTCCGGAGCACAATGAATGTTATCTTTAATAACTATTCAATGTAGTAGAAACACTGCTCAGAACTTATTACCCCTTAATAAGCAAGATTTTGAAAATGTGTATAGTCCTGGCACGACAAAGAACACTTTAGCGAAGTGCTCTCAAGTGTTTCAAAATGTCACACTTTATTACAATACACTTTCAAACATCTAGAGACATGACATATTTGCAATGTCACCGCAAGTTATTTTCTTGTCTAAGAAAATAACATGGAGAGAATGGAGGGTGTTTAGAGTCTTACATTTATATGTGTCTAAAAACTGACCGTGTCATTTACTATAAATAAGAATTTATTGCTCAAATTCTCAGTTTATGTGAAAGTAAATGGTAATACCTTGTCTCTATAGAATAGTATCGTTTAGTGAGCTACTTTAACTTAGGAACTGTTAAAGTTTTAAAACATTCTCTATAAGTAACAAGGTAATAAATCCATTTACTCGTTTTGATCTTCCATTGGTGTCTTTTCTATTTTATTTTTAACCGTTTACCCACCAATGTTCCAATAATGGCACATGATTTTTAAAATAAAAAATTTACATGTAAAAAAAATCTTAATAATATCGCTTTTACATACAATTAAACATGATATTATAAATTATTTTTATAATAAGTTTTTTTTAGATAATTATTTATTTTTTTTTACAGTTTTTTTAATTTTACTATATATTGTCAATTTTATTCTGCCTTACAATTAAAGTTTACCATAATTCCAGTTTAAATGGAAAAATCGCAATACTTTAAAATATATCTTTAGACAACACATTATACTGGAATACAACAATAGCAAAATTTTATTTTTAAATTTTAAGGGTAAAATTTGAGTTTTTGCAGCTGTGTTCCATTATTGGAACATTGGCGTTTCAAGTGTTCATTTTTCATTTATGTTCAAATCATTGTATGATATTGCAAACATTATTTTATTTTGCATTCTGATAAGAATTCCTTTTCTAAAGAAAATAATTAGATAAAGCTGCAAATGGAAGCTGCAATACTTCGAAATGATTATAATATTGTCACTTTACATTGATGATCAATTTAGTAAAGTCATAACAATAGAAAGAAATTCTTTTTGATAAGGTGACTAAACATGTGGGGGGAAGGTTTTCACCTGTGTCTTTGAAGACAAGTACAATTTCACATAAAAGATGTCTTATTGCAGGGCTGTTCAACTGCAAAGAGCCCGCAGGCCAGAATTCCGGTCACTGATCAGGCCGCAGTTTGAAAAGTTGAACAATAACCTCTTACCTCTTATACAACAACAATTAATAGTTGAATTATTAATTATAAAACAATGGAACAGAAGGATTATAAAACTATTTGCTTCATTTTAATGGGAAACCTGAGGCCGATTAGCCTTTTTTTAAAAGGCAGGAATGTCAACATCTATGTTTATCGTTGCCAGCCGAAGAAGGTCTAACAATGAACTGTCGGAGACAGAGCTCCAAATAATACCTCCATAAACATCATCGCCGAAAAAGCACTTTCGCATAAATATATGCTCCGAAATATGGAAGTTATATTCAGTCCTAAGTCACGCAGATTTGGAAACATTTCAGTTGGAAGCAACTTGAAGAATTCGGGCCCCCATTCGGTTCTTGTTTGAGAGAATGGGTCATCCTGGGGATCACAGAGCACTAATTGTAGGGTGGCCGGTTATTCTTAAATACTTACTGTGACTGGGTTACTAAACAGACTCACGTCATTCTTGATGCTCTCAAAATCTGAAAATCTCGTGTTGAATTCATCAATAATAGTCTGCAACTCAGGAGAAAATTCAGAAAACTACAGAACTTCATCACATTCTGGCGCCAAAGTTGGACAGCCCTGTCTTATTGCACATGTTTGCTGAAATAGTTATCAGATTCCTTTGATATAGAGTTTTTCTTGGACGACAGTGAAAAATGTGCATGCGTGCTTTCTATGTGTTTCATTTATAAAGTTTTCATAAATTTAACACCATGTCTGAAAGATGCCTCACAATACAAGATTCTCTGTCCTTTCTAGAAACTATTTCGAATTCTGATTGGGAAGATGTAGATATTTGCAAGTTAGAGCCCGATGAACCTTTTGATATAACAGATGAAGAAGATATTGAAGAAAATTATTTAGATGCTGTTTGCTGTTGCTCAATTCGATGTGTGTGGAATGGTGAACGTCATTTTAAAAATAGATATAGGTAAATATTTCAGAAACAGGATCCAAGGGTAAAGAAGAAACTAAAAACTGAAAACCTTGTAGTAAAATGGGAACAAAAAGGGAATTTCGCTAATCCAACAGAATTGAAAAAACTGGTATCAATATTGCATAAATTCTATAGTGTCATAATAGTTATCAATTGTACATTATTTAAAGATAAGTAAACAAAACAGTTAATTTTAAGATGATAAAATAATTATTAGACATTAAATTAACTGTTTTCATGTTTTCTTTAAAATATGCAATAAATAATCATATAACAAGCCAATGTTCCAACATCTCTAAAAACACCCTCAAAAATTTTTTCACCTAATTTTAAAAATTTATTGTATTTACATACTCTTAATTAATAATATCCAAATTTCATGTCATTATGACTATTATTTATTAATTTAAACGGTTAAGGTAAAAATCCGAATTAGAATCAGTCATCTTTCTAATCTTACCTCCATTTAAACAACTTATCCAACTGTTTATCTTAAAAATAACTTACTATATTTAATATCTTTGCACAACACCAAATATTTTCCCTTAAAGGGAGAAACTTCTATTATTTCAAATGAAAAAAAAAGCAAATTAATGGGAATTATTTCTTATTCCTTATATTTTAATATTCGGATAAATCAAACATCGAAAGTACAATCTGAAAAAAATATATTTAAGATGTATTAACGAGTTTAATTTATAAACCAAATGGCTCTCTATATGAGCTTCCTTTTTGAAATTATGGGGACCCCTGCTATGTCTCGAAGATCCTTAAAGAAGTGTCCGCAGGGATTACACCATATATAAAACAATGCTCAGAAGGGATTAACACAGTGCAGTTAAATCAAACAACTAGATATAGACACAGGCATCTATTTAAAATAGTATAATGAAAGACATAGAGCTCTGGATTTCAAACTGAACTAACGTGACAGAAGTTTAAAACACTGAAAGTACATACAAATTACAAAAACAAACGTCAGCACCTTCGATGCAACCGTTACACTGACTCTTATATATGCAGACAACATATACATACATTACAGATATTTGCATATTTAAAAAGATGCTGTGTTGCCACAAATAAAAATAAGACAATTATAAAACTTGACTCATAACAAATATCAATACAAATCAATGAATTCATTTTACAATAACATGTGAAAATACATTACAATATTTATAATGTATACAAGACACTATTTACAAAGGCTGAACATTACGTCAACGACCTTAATCAGAAATGATGCGTATGACGTCAATCTTCGGCGAATGAAAACGAGGCAACGATTTTTAGTTGTTATTGCGTAATCACCACATAATGTAATAAATAGTTTTGAGCAGTAAAAAACAAATATCTCTTTTAATTAATAATTCTTTTAAATGAGACTTATTTGTTATTTGTTTTAGGTAATTATTTAAATAAAAATCGGAAATATTAAATATTGTCTGAAGAAATATATTTAAGATATTTCACCGAGTGTAATTAAAAATAACTGAATGGTTCTACATAAGATTTATTTCTGTAATATAATAAGTAATTTTAATTAATAAAAATCAAATATTTCTTTTAATTAATAAATTATTGTAGTTGTCCAGTTTAAAATAGTTTTTGTTAAAATATTTTTTCTTCACTTATCCTCAAATTTACAGGTTATATTTTTCCATATACTTATGAGATAATGAAATATACGCAAAAATAAAATTGTTCTCTTTTAAGACTATTTTCCTAAACAGTTAAACTCAGTTATGTACTTACAATTTTTAATAACATGTTTTCTTATCGCTTTCATACATTTTCTTACTAACTACCAAATCAGTAAAAGTAACGCTTTATCATCTATAACATATGCATCCGTAATGTTCAAAGTTACATAATGTATATATACATATAAATCAGATTCTCAAAGGAATATTGTCGCTCGAGGCTTCAAAATTCGAAATCAAAATGTTTGTTGTTTTCAGTAATGTCCCCAGGGTAGAGAAAGTTGCATGTCCAATACCAAAAACAATATATAGAAAAGGATACACAATATATAAGAACAAAGTATACTAAGAATAGGAATTTTTTATTGACAAACAATGACTTACAAAAGAGTGTGGTATTTGTTTTTCCATCGAGGATTCAGATAAACTCACTTCTTCGAAATGCACAAAAAGGCTTCTTAGGGGCTTAAAAATTTGCTTCTACAGAGAAGAAGGAAGATGTGTAAGCCAATGTACGGAAGGAGGGCAATATGACTCTAATTATTACATAAGACGAGTGGAATTATATAAAGATTTCCTAGGAATCCTAGGGATTTTTGTAGGAATCAAATAATCTTACACTGGATAATAAAGTTATTTGGTTTTAATAAATCATTTAAATATATTTATAGCTGGGCCGGAAGAGTAAGGGTTCATATGTTCACAAATCCACTTTTTGTTTCCTGTTGAGAAATAATACTTACTACTTGCCCTCTGACGGTTGAAATTGTAGACAAAAAAGGTGTACGAGATTTCTTTTTATTCACGCTTAATTTACAGAACTAATACCTGGCAAAAATTAAACATATGAGAAAGAATTTTGGCATAACGTTAAAATTCATAATCACATTTTAGAAACTGAAATCTTTGGCTGTTATAAAGAGAAACTACATTTGAGAAATTCCGTACATATGCGGATTCAACAGCATATTTATTAATTAGACATACTGCTTAAAACGAATTCCAAAACCATATGAATATTTAAGTTAAATTGATTTTCAAATCAAAGTACCAAATAGAAGTTCTTTGTTCAGTGATCTTTCTGATCAGAGTTATTGTGATCTATTGTAAAATATATATAATTTTGTGGAAACAGGATTCAACAGCATATTTATTAATTAGATCTCCTTCTTACCTACTGCTTAAAACTAAATCCAAAACCATATGAATATTTAAGTTAAATTGATTTTTAAATCAAAGTACCAAATAGAAGCTCTTTCTTCAGTCATCTTTCTGCTCAGAGTTATTGTGAACTATTTTAAAATATATATAATTTTGGGGAAACAGGCAACTTTCAAAATTAATTTATTTGATTTTGATTAGTTTGTTTGAAACATTTATTTGTTATTAACAAAATATTTTTGTTTCTGCGTACTCTTCGTATAAAATAGTAGCCATGTAGTTGGATAAGTGAAGAAACAAAAGTTGTTAATATGAAAACAAATAATTTTTCTTACAACATATTTATTTGAGGAATACAAAACGATGCTATTTACGTTTTACATGAATATACGTATTGTATTAAAATATAGCTAGTTAAACATATCACAGCCAGTTGTTTTCAGGACTTTTTCTAGCTTCTTTGCAATTTAAGTACTTACATTTTTAAGTTGAAGGCCTGTTTTATATGTCCGACATTAGAGATGTCTCTGACAACCTCAACTAACTTCCTTCTACACATTCCTTTGTCTAGATTTTATATGACTTAAATAAATCTGCCAACGTCAAAACAAGAACTTCTCATTCTCTTTTACTTCTCTAAAGTTTACTTGAGAAGACAGCTTATGTTTATTTTATTTGTTTGCATTCAATCATATTCCATGACAAAAATATCATACTACATGCATTGCAATAAGTCACATTCATTTTTAAAAACAGGTACAAGAATGAAATATGTGCAACAATACAAACAGACTATGAAAGCTAAACAGAAAAAAAGCATCTGAAATCTCAAAAGGAAATATTTTGAATAAAGTTATAGAATTATTGACAACAACTGGGGATTTGGACTAGAGCACAAAATGTACTTTTCTGCTTCAGGAGGGTTAATGAGACCAGGAACTACTGTTTAGAGCTGAAACCGAATAGCAAAGATCATCCATTCCAGCTGTAGGATTCAAATCCAAGAAATTCGAAGAGAAGCGTCCTTCCCATTCCATCATCATTCAACAAAATGTAAAAACGGAATAATAATAATCAGAAACTTGTCAGAGTCTCGTCATACCAAATGAAATAGCCAAACGATGACCGAATGGTGCAACACTGCTCTTCTGAACCTGAATTCGTGGGTTTGAATCCCCTTACGGACATGGGTGTTAGTAGTGGTTCGGAATTGGCCTTACGCAATAGGTATCGGTCTTATTAGTCCTTGTATGCAAAACAGTAGACATTAACATTTCAACCCAAACCAAAACCAAACGAAATAACGATTCAGACAAGTTCTGAATAAAACTGAATGAGGGCATTAATATATAATATATTCCACAGTTTTTAACAGAACAAAGCATATTTAAAAAGGAATGAGCTTGTGCCATACCAACAAATGAACATAAAATCTAAACCTACACTGGCATTGGAACGATGGCCCATTGGTTAGGATGCTGGACTTCGGTAACGAAGTTCGTGGGTTCGAATCCCCCTGTGGCATTGTTGTTCGTAGCCGTTCAGAATCGGCTTTAAGCTGTCGGTCCCGGTCTCATTAGCCCTCGTGTTTCAAAAAGTAGACCGTAGCAGTCCAAACCAAGCCAAACCAAACCATGAACTAGCAATGTTAGATTCGTCAAGACTAGGATGTTGATTAGGTAACTTGTCTCTGAGAATTCGCAGTTTTGACACAAGTTTCTGAGTAGAAGTAGCCTAGACAGCCATTCGTAATACTCATATTTAGCTGGGAAAAGGCATGACTGCAACAAGGTATATCTGTAACCCAATTTATGGATGGATGACAAAGTTGCATTAAAATTTTGTATATTCCATAGTTTTTCCGAATGTACAACAGCGAGAAAAACCTATTAAAAAAGAAGTGAGTTCGCGTCATAGCAATAAACGAACATAAAATCTAAACCTACTCTAACAACGTTAGATTCAGCAAGACTATTATACTGATACGGTAACTCGTGGCCTCAGTATTCGCAGTTTTGACTTCTGAGTAGAAGTGGCATAAACAGCCATTCGTAATAACTCATATTTAGCTGCTAGAAGGCATACCTGTTAGAAGGTAACACTGTAACCCAATTTGAGGATGGATGGAAAAATTAAAAAGGCATTAAACTTTCGTATATTCCATAGTTTTTCGGAACATAAAACAGTGAGAAAAACATATTTAAGACGAAGTTAGAGTCATAGCAACAAACGAACATAAAATCTACATCTACACTGGCAATGGTAGATTCGACAAGACTAGAATATCAATTAAATAACTGGTGGTTTCAGTATTCGCAGTTTTGATTCTGAGTAGAAGTGGCATAGACAGCCATCCGTAATAACACGTACTTAGCTGCGAGAAGGCATACCTGTAAGAAAGTATCACTGCAAGCCAATTTAAGGATGGATGGAAAAATTAAGGTGGCATTAAAATTTCGTATATTCCATAGTTTTTCGGAACATAGAACAGTGAGAAAAACATATTTAAAACGAAGTTAGAGTCATAGCAACAAACGAACATAAAATCTACATCTACACTGGCGATGGTAGGTTCAGCAAGACTAGAATATTAATTAAATAACTGGTGGTTTCAGTATTCGCAGCTTTGACATCTGAGTAGAACTGGCATAGATAGCAATTTGGAATAATCATATTTAGCTGGGAGAGTTCGTGCTCGGATTTATTTTTCTCACAAAATGACCTGAATAACTGGAGTTCAAATAATTAAGTTTATTGTGCCACAAAATTCAGGATAACACTAGATATCATTAATAACTTATAAATGTGATAGTTATCTATAATGTGATAGTTGTACTCCTATATAAAGCATAATATATTTTGCTTCTTTATGTTTTTATTTAGAGTACTTTTTATTTCTCGCGTTTCCCAACATTCAAATGTCATGAAATTCATGTTGATGTATTACGCATCTGATCTCTATCGTTAAATTTAATTGTTGACTTTTAATGTACCAATAATATTCAATTTAAATTTTTATATTTTATTTAAATACAAGCTTATTGCTAGTAATATTGCTAGTAACAAATAATATAATTTTAAGTTACTATTTTATAACTAGCATATAGCCCTTGATATGACAGGATCAGAAAAATTTTTAATTTTCCAGAATTGTAAAAACTCATTAAGAATCCAATATGGATATCTCTATCCATTCCAAGTCTTTTGACCACAGTGGAATGTAATTGGTTCAAAGATGTGGGTTCGGGGAAAATCTTCCGAAGTTTGCCGAAGTTCAAAAGTGATACTCGGAAAGCGATGTCAAATAGTCAGAGGTACAGTTAAATCCCAAACAGCGAGCGAGCTGAATCAGTGATACAGCGATCAGCGTTCAGAGATGGGGCTGTTTGATTACCCCCTATAGTTCCAAACCATTAGGTTATGTATGAAAAACAAGCACACAAGCGGACAAACTTCTTAATTTTCAAAGATATGTAACTTAGATATGTTTCAAAGATATGTAACAAAGATATGTAAAAGATAGATACTTATTAGTCAGTGAAGTAGACTTCTAGACTTTTATGAAAAGAATTTGTTGTTAATACCGAAGATAGAATATTCATTACAACAAAACTAATCGATGAATAAATTTAAAATTATCACGTATGTACCTAATCTATTATTTAAGCAAAACATAAAATAAAATTATTTACTAAATATGTAAATTCAGTGATAAAACGTATGAAAATAATGCAGATGATATATTAATAATTTAAAATAAGAAGTGATTAAATGAAGTGGTAAAAGGAATGACGTCCTAATGCTAGAATAAAATGCTGTTTTTACCTATTTATTATGTAATAAATTGATAAATTTAATTTGATAAATTTAATCACCTGCTTTTAACAGGGGGAAATAGGGCTTGAAATAATGGCATTAGACTCTCGAAAATTGGTAAAAGGGTTGATTATGAACGTTTTATAGACTACTGCATTTTTTGCTGTGATATGAAGCACATTTATACCCATATTATAGAATCATTTAGATCGATAGTTTAGGAGAAGATTAGCTTTAGTCTCTTTGAATTTTGTTAACTCTACAACATCAAGAATCCAATATGGATGCCTCTATCCATTTCTGGTCCAACCTCTTCATAAATTAGAGGACAAACTGACAGATAATTTAGGCTATTATTATATAGGGGATTTGCTTTGTTTTAGTAGGGTACAGAACGGGTACTGTTAAACTTTCCTCAGAATTTGGTGGTTTATAATGAAAATGGGAAGGCTAAATTTAACTTAGGCTATTATTATATAGAGTATAACATCAAGCATAGAAACAACCTATTTATTATGTTATAAATATATAAATTTAATCGCTTGCTCTTAACCGTAGAAAATAGGGATTGAAATAAGGGCATTAAACTCTCGAAAAGGGGGGAAGAGATGGATTTCTAATGTTTTAAAGACGATAGTATATTTCACTGTGTTATGAAGGATATTTATTTTAGAATCAGATCCATAGTTTAGGAGAAAATAATCTTAACTCGATGTGAATTTTGTTACCCTGACACATCAAGAATCCAATATAGATGTGTCTATTCATTCCAGGTCCAACCGCTTCATAAATTCGAGGACAAACTGACAGATAATTTAGGCTATTATTATATAGGGGATTTGCATTGTTTTAGTAGGGTACAGAACGCGTACTGTTGAACTTTCCTCAGAAGTTGTTGGTTTATAATGAAAACGAGAAGCCTTAATGTAACTTACGCTATTATTATATAAAGTATAACATCAAGCATAGAAACAAGGACAGATGAACTGAAAAAACCCACATATAGGATCCATCAGTAACAAAGTAATAATATCCGAACACCACTTTTCTTCCTACCCAATAGAAATAATAAGTTATCTCAGAATTTTTTATTGAAATTTCCTTCTAACAAATTTATTATCTACAAAAATTCTGCTTCATTGAATACTGAAAATGGGATAATGTTAAAACTTTTACTAATGTCTTCCTTTCTTCTTCTTTTTTTCGTGAATACAAATTTAGCAAAGTTAAAAAATACGTTCAATATTCAGAGTATATGAAATAATGATATTTCCTTTATAGTTCCCAAAGCGAAATGATTTCCATTTGCAACATATCATAATATCCGATTGGTTTTCCCTTTTAACTTAGGCTATTATTATATAGGGTATAACATCAAGCATAGAAACAACAGACAGATGAACTGAAATAACCCACATATAGGATCCATCAGGAACAAAGTAATAATATCCGAACACCCCTTTTCTTCCTACCCAATAGAAATAGTAAGTTATCTCAGAATTTTTTATTGAAATTTCATTCTAGCAAATTTATTATCTACAAAAATTCTGCTTCATTGAATACTGAAAATGGGATAATGTTAAAACTTTTACTAATGTCTTCCTTTCTTCTTTTTTTTCGTGAATACAAATTTAGCAAAGTTAAAAAATACGTTCGATATTCAGAGTATATGAAATAAGGATATTTCCTTTAAAGTTCCCAAAGCGAAATGATTTCCATTTGCAACATATCATAATATCCGATTCGTTTTCCCTTTTAACTTAGGCTATTATTATATAGGGTATAACATCAAGCATAGAAACAAGGACAGATGAACTGAAATAACCCACATATAGGATCCATCAGGAACAAAGTAATAATATCCGAACACCACTTTTCTTCCTACCCAATAGAAATAGTAAATTATCTCAGAATTTTTTATTGAAATTTCATTCTAACAAATTTATTATCTACAAAAATTCTGCTTCATTGAATACTGAAAATGGGATAACGTTAAAACTTTTACTAATGTCTTCCTTTCTTTTTTTTTTTTGTGAATACAAATTTAGCAAAGTAAAAAATTACGTTCGATATTCAGAGTATATGAAATAATGATATTTCCCTTATAGTTCCCAAAGCGAAATGATTTCCATTTGCAACATATCATAATATCCGATTGGTTTTCCCTTTTAACTTAGGCTATTATTATATAGGGTATAACATCAAGCATAGAAGCAATAGACAGATGAACTGAAATAACCCACGTTTAGGATCCATCAGGAACAAAGTAATAATATCCGAACACCACTTTTCTTCCTACCCAATATAAATAGTAAGTTATCTCAGAATTTTTTATTGAAATTTCATTCTAACAAATTTATTATCTACAAAAATTTTGCTTCATTGAATACTGAAAATGGGATAATGTTAAAACTTTTACTAATGTCTTCCTTTCTTCTTTTTTTTTGTGAATACAAATTTAGCAAAGTTAAAAAATACGTTCGATATTCAGAGTATATGAAATAAGGATATTTCCTTTATAGTTCCCAAAGCGAAATGATTTCCATTTGCAACATATCATAATATCCGATTCGTTTTCCCTTTTAACTTAGGCTATTATTATATAGGGTATAACATCAAGCATAGAAACAACAGACAGATGAACTGAAATAACCCACATATAGGATCCATCAGGAACAAAGTAATAATATCCGAACACCCCTTTTCTTCCTACCCAATAGAAATAGTAAGTTATCTCAGAATTTTTTATTGAAATTTCATTCTAACAAATTTATTATCTACAAAAATTCTGCTTCATTGAATACTGAAAATGGGATAATGTTAAAACATTTACTTATGTCTTCCTTTCTTTTTTTCGTGAATACAAATCTAGCAAAGTTAAAAAATACGTTCGATATTCAGAGTATATGAAATACTGATATTTCCTTTATAGTTCCCAAAGCGAAATGATTTCCGTTTGCAACATATCATAATATCCTATTCGTTTTCCCTTTTAACTTAGGCTATTATTATATAGGGTATAACATCAAGCATAGAAACAAGGACAGATGAACTGAAAAAACCCACATATAGGATCCATCAGTAACAAAGTAATAATATCCGAACACCCCTTTTCTTCCTACCCAATAGAAATAGTAAGTTATCTCAGAATTTTTTATTGAAATTTCATTCTAACAAATTTATTATCTACAAAAATTCTGCTTCATTGAATACTGAAAATGGGATAATGTTAAAACTTTTACTAATGTCTTCCTTTCTTTTTTTTGTGAATACAAATTTAGCAAAGTAAAAAATTACGTTCGATATTCAGAGTATATGAAATAATGATATTTCCTTTATAGTTCCCAAAGCGAAATGATTTCCATTTGCAACATATCATAATATCCGATTGGTTTTCCCTTTTAACTTAGGCTATTATTATATAGGGTATAACATCAAGCATAGAAGCAATAGACAGATGAACTGAAATAACCCACGTTTAGGATCCATCAGGAACAAAGTAATAATATCCGAACACCACTTTTCTTCCTACCCAATAGAAATAGTAAGTTATCTCAGAATTTTTTATTGAAATTTCATTCTAACAAATTTATTATCTACAAAAATTCTGCTTCATTGAATACTGAAAATGGGATAATGTTAAAACTTTTACTAATGTCTTCCTTCCTTTTTTTGTGAATACAAATCTAGCAAAGTTAAAAAATACGTTCGATATTCACAGTATATGAAATAACGATATTTCCTTTATAGTTCCCAAAGCGAAATGATTTCCATTTGCAACATATCATAATATCCGATTCGTTTTCCCTTTTAATCTCCCATAAGGAATTCGGGAAAAAATCGATTCAAAGTAACGCTTTTATGGCTATCTACTTAGTGCAAATTAAATTTCTACTAATTGAGTTTGTTCAATCTCCCGCTCGGGCAATAAAATTTCTCAAAGAAAAGGCTGGAAATCATTCCGGTGTGAGGAATGAATCTTGCGGACAAAGTCTGAATTAAAATTACAAGTATTTAATTGAATTACTAGAAAATAAGACTCCGAGATAAACTATGTGGCATCCTTTCAAGAATAACTAAGATTCGCTCTGTACTCTTAAAAAGGGATTTAAAAGTAATAGGAGAAGTTTATTTAATCGATAGCAGAACACTTTTGAAATTTGCAATCAAATTGGAAAATTTCTTTTTAATACTTTCCTGTTGTTTGTGGAAATGATAAATGATTAAGTGTCCGGGAAAAGTTATAAGGGGAATCTAAATTGTGGAAGCTTTAAAGCACCGGGAAGAAATGGCAGAAATAGTCTTGAGTTTGTTTTCTGTGACTGGAAGTAGAAATGGAGAAACCTGAAGCTTAATTATGATAAGTACAGAAGATGGGGAAATTTCATTTGTGAATTTACATTAGATTTCACAACCGCTGTGTTTATTTGCTAAGAGCTTTCCAATTATTTAAATTATCAATTGCATTTTCTTATTCTTTTTGTCCATTCTAAGAAAAAAATCTCAGAATTAGGGCTAATATAAATAAGGAAAGTTTAATTGTCACAATTGCAATATCTGTAAAGTGAAAGTTGAGAATTTTAGTCTTGTTTCTCTTTGTTTTACAAATTGCCTACATTTAACCAATTTAACAAGTTGTGATAAAAATGTTATGTATCGTGAATTTGCACTCTATTTTATAATACCGCTTATATTTTTTTGCATTGTGTCTCATTATTAAACTATGAATTGCACTTTCGGTGAATTTGTCCACTTTAAGACGCTGAACTATGGCAGATTGGTTAAGGTGCTGTCCTTCGTTGCCAGAGTTCATGGGTTCGAATCCCACTGTGGGATGGATGTTCGTAGACATTCGGAATCGGCTTTAAGCTGTAGGTTCCGGTCTCATTAGCCCTCGTGTTGCAAAAAGTAGACCATAGCACTCCAAACCAAACCAGCCATTTTGAAACAAATAATTGCTCCATCTAAACGAATGGGACTAGCATTAATAAGAAAAATTAATTTATTTGCCGAGCTCCAAAGATCTATAGAATGAAAGTTTAATCTTGTTTCTTTTTACTTTATAGAATGTGCTGTATTTAAAGATTTTAATGAGTTATAATTCAAGTGCTAATATTTATTTTAAATTTGTATTAGATTTCTTAGAACATGGCTTAACCACTGTAAAATTATTCTAATTATTGAAACTAGCAACGTTTCGTTCTTTTTTCAATTTTAATCTTTGGAAACTTAATTTTCGGTTATATTTCAAAGTTATATCAGTTGTCAGACTGAATGTCGAGTCAAAAGGTAAATATAATATTTCTTTTATTATTAAATAATTGACGATGATGTTATTAATCAATATAAATTTTTTATCTTTACTAATCATGTTAATGGGATTCATTTAAAGTTTTCTTAAAATCGTTTATGGCTGATTTTTTATAAATTAACATCTTCTACAATATATTTATTTGAATTGTCCTAATGCTTAAGTCCAATAGTGAATGATTTCAAGCGATGGGGTTTAAACCTACGAAGAAAATACATCAGAATTTTAAAGTAATATAGTAATTTATAATTATTTTGGGAATTTCAAGTAATGATGAAGAAATTGGAAAAGTTTATAAGTAAATGGGCAATTAAATAAAAGACTTACAGGAAACAGTAGACAACTAGTTTCTGATAAATTTAAATGAGTTCCATTGCAAGCATTATGAGTTAGTCATCTTAAGTTCTTTTAATATTATCAGAATTTTGTATTAATATCTCCTGTAAATAATTTTAAGTGCTAAAATTAGCATATTTCAAAATAGCAAGTTGTTAGCACGTTTATAAACGCTTTTGAGAACATATCATGTTTATAAAGTAAAGAAAGTAAAGAAAATATATATTACATAATTTAGATTAATTTAAAATAAATCTTAGTGTATATAGTATAATTATGCAAACAAAATACAAAAAATATTGTCAAATATATCTTTCTCTCCAGACCAAAACATTAAATTTTACAATCATCTAGAAAGTATATTTTGTACAAGCACCATTTAATAATTTTTTATTTTAAAGTATTTGTCTAAGGTTTTATATTGAATATACACCTTTATTTTGAAAGAAATATATGAGAATTAGAAATATTTTTTAAATGTTGTATTTAAAACCTGTCTAACGTTTAATATCTTAACTTTAAACATTGCAATTCAAACGTTTTGATATTTATACAATTTTATATAATTATCAATCCATACTACATTTATTTTTCAAATACTGATTATTCGTCGAATTTTATTTTTTCGAAATTCCACGTTTCCCTTAAGCCTCTTTAAGTCTTACCCCTTTGAAATTTCTTTTTATTATACTTAGTTTCTTGTTTACGAAGGATTAGCAGTTCGTAGCTTTTACTGTTATATAATTCAAGATTCTTTGATAAATAGCTCTGGGAATTTATTTCTCAAGAGTCCTTTTTCAGTGAATTCCTACATGTTAGAGGTTACTTAGAACATTCTATTTTTATATAAGATCTAGTATTTTCTTAAAATATATTATTTTATTGCTTTTTATGTATAAAATACACTGTTGATCAAAGTTAGCATACTCTTCAAAACTACTGCATAGATTTGAATAAAATATCTGTTACAATTAGGTTGATGTAACACAAAAAATAACACTTCAATGATTATGATGCACAGACATAATCATGCGTAACGCTCATTAGAATTGAAAGGTATCAAACAGTGATTACGGGGTCTAACAGAAGATGGACTAATACAGGATATAGTTCAATCTTGCTGATATACAATCCTCACATTGGGATTTCATACTGAAAATAAATAAGTTTTTTAATTCTTATAGCAAATTGATCACACTCTTTCAGTAACGTTGCCCACAATTTCAGAATTGTTCTCTAAAAAGAGTTAAGAGTCACCATTGCCCTCTTAAGAACGTATCAGACATGCTTTAAAGGTTTGAGGTCTGCATTTGGCAAAAATCTTCACTTTCCAGAAAATTGTCGACCAGAGGAGCTCTGATGTGTCTAGGCGTTGTCGTGGTTTAAAATATAATTATGACTAAATGTACCCCTGTAAAGGTGAATATAGGGCTCCAATATCTTAATCCTGTCCGTACACTAGTAAAAATGCTCCTTTCAAAGACATAGAAGGGTATAATGCAATCCAACATTATACCTCCATATCATCAAGCCTCCTCTCTTTTAATGGGGAATTTCTTGGATATTTATGAGATGGTAGAGACACTGGAGTCGGATGGAGGAGGTTTGTATGCCATGACCTGTAATAGGCTAAATTGCGAAAGAAGAAGAGAGACACTGGTTTTATATTTACCAGAACTCATCGACAAAGAAAACTGTTGCCCATTGATCCAAGACTCAATATCTATGATTTCGAATCCATGCTAAACAGACTCTGCTGTTTGCAAAAGAGAGTAGGATGCAAAAAGCAGGCCTACTTGTAAACATTATTCTCTGGAGAAGCCTTCTGGAAAAATCAGTCCTTAAAACTCCTCCTAGTGGCACCCAATGATGGCCGATTGGTTAAGGTGCTGGCCTTTGGTACCGGAGTTCGTGGGTTCGAATCCCACAGTGGCATGGATGTTCGTAGCCTTTCGGAATCTTCTTTAAACTGTAGGTCCAGGTCTCAATAGCCCTCGTGTTGCAAAAAGTAGACCGTAGCACTCCAAACCAACCCAAACCTCCTAGTGGCCATATAAAACTCACTAGAATCTGCAAAGCTGTAATATTCCTGTTACGCCGCATTGTCATGAACAAACAATGATCTTTGGCCGTCGTGATTTGACCACCGTTGCCGGTGTACTAAAACTGTTTCTATAAGTTGAACACGATGTTGGACATTACATTAAAGTCTACAAATCTAGAGTTGAGGCTAGTATGCTTTTAACCTTCCTTCAATAATCCACATCATTTCATCCTCTAAAAAGTTGGTAGTTACTCATTTTTACTGTTTGAATTTTGATTTGACAAATATCTGCAGAAAAACATTGAAAGATTTAGCATGAATAAAATGTAAACTTGAAATTCGGATTTCGATCTCAACTGAACTTTATTTTTGGGACCAATACGTTACTGGAATCTTATGGGAGCTCACTCAGGCTGTGAAGTCTACGTCTCTATTAAAACTTTCCGCTTCATGTAAAATTTTAATAGAGTCGGTACGTTTTCAGTTTACATCATCGAATTCTTCTTTATCTTTTTTCTCTTACAGAAAAAAGGTCGTTTTTCCTGTTTCCCACTCCTGATTATGAATAAACTCTTAGACCTTTCTTAATTTCTATTTTCACATCCAGTGGAATGAATGATCGTTATCTTGTTCTTATTTATTTGTCATCATTTGCCTGCGAAACAAGTTGCCATAATTCCGACTCTTGGTTTAAGTTACAAGTGTTTTGTAGATCCTGAATTCTGGTCTTTAACGGACATTATGTCTATTGGTCTCTGATTTTAAAGTATCACTTGATTCTTTAACCCCAAACTGACTACTGTAGATTCATTACACTGTTCTCTTTACTGCAGATTTCTTTATATATTAATGCCTAACATCTTTATAAAAAGAGTTAAATAATAGAATATTTATGTTTTATTGGAACAAGTTTTCCTATTTAGCGAAGGTTAATGGTAGTCTAAAAACTAATCTCCCAAATTTTCAAGTATTTATTATTATTTATAGTTTTATCATTTGTTTCAAAACTTTATGATCTACACTTTATACTCAGTTCTTCATTTATATGGATTACGTTATTAATATTCAGCGTTGTTTCAATTTTATGCTTATTTTGCTATGTGCACTCCCTAATAACTTAGATTTAAAATATACATGTATTTATATTTTTGAAAAAATGCTTCGTTCATTAATAAGTAAAGTAGGTCAAATTCCACTCCTTATGTTTCTCATGTATTTTCATACATAAATGAACTTTAAGATACCAGTTTTGTACTGCAATAAGCTTTTTCAAGCTTTTAAGCCCTTCCACTCATAAGCTCTTTTGAGCTTTTAATCTTTTGTGTAATACATAGCTTTTGCTGCTATATAAATCAAAAATTTTAAGATAAGTAACTATGAGATTTCCAGTTCTCAAGTGTCCTTTTTTAGTCAATTCCTACATGTTAAAGTATACTACTGACAGCATTCAATCTTTCTAAATGGTAAGTTTTTCTTAAAACTTTAGAATTCTTTACTATTTTCCTACGTTAAATCGTCATTTAAATTTCTTAATGTTCCAGTGGCAAGCAATTTTACAATTCATTATTTTATTTTTTGATATAAAATATAATATATTATGGTTCTTTTATTTTGTTGTTTCCATTAGAAAGGAATCAATATTTAAAAGAGAAATCGCTAAAATTATTGACTTAAAGCCTACTTTTAAAATATTTAGGAATTAATATGCGAATTCAGAATCTATAAATAAGATTTTTCAAACTGGTTATTTTTATTCTCTTTCGGGGAAAAGGAAAGTTTCTTAATCCTCTTATTGTGTGATAAGAACTTAAATATTCAGGAGTGTATTGTCATAAAGATAGTTGTAAAGAACTCATTTTTTCTTTTCAAATTTGAATAAAAATAAGGAAATAAATCCACCTCGTGTTTTAACTGTTTTATTTTCAACAATTTCATTCGTTGTCCGCGTTAAAATTTCTTCCAGCGTTAATTAATAATCTTTTGTCATCATTATAAGTAGCAGTTTCCACACCTAAGAAAGAGTTGTAGTGTGTAAAGAACAATTTGTAAAGCAAGTGATAGAGCAAGTGTATTTATAGAAGGAATATTTCTTCCGATTGTCTAAAGACACAATTTTTAACATTTCAGAATTACTTGAATAATCGTTTATATCCAAATCAAATTAGTTTTGTTTGTTTTAGCTTGGTTTGTAACTCTCGTATCTGAGTTTTTGTTATAAGATGGCAAAAAAGACTGTAACGAACAGCTTAAAGATGATTATGTACGGCTAAGAACAACTATTCCTCCAATGGGATTTGAACCCAGCACCATCATGCCATAACTGACCGACAGCATCCTTTCGATTCAATCCTCACCCAGCACATCCTAATCGAATCCATTAGAGCTTCCTAGTTTTTCATATTTTTAGCATAAATATTGATTTAAAACGATACAAAAGCAATCTTTCTCTCATTGTAGATATATAAGTTACGGTTTACCACCACGTCCTGTACCACAAAGCCATACGATCCATAATTATTCTACATTAGAACCCATCTTTGGATATACGAGGATTTCAAGATCTCCATCCAAAAGAGTATAAATTAGTATGTTGTGCAAAGAGAGTATACAGAAATTCCTTTGACTCAATGAAAACATCTAAAAAATAACTTTCATATAATATTAAGTTTTTACTTTTGATTTTAGTAAGGGTTTATGAAAAGTGTTATACAATAAAGTAATTAATGCTATATTTGATACTGTCAAAAGCTTAGTTGTCAAAAGGACTTAAAAGAAAGGGCTTAAAAGGGGAAAAATTTAAGGTAAAGTTACCTTAATTTTAAGTGAGATAGCGTAAGTTAAATAGAATGAAATATTTTAGTTGCATACTTATTACTTTTTATTATTTTGTATCAAACTTGGTACCCTCTGAATAGTCACATTAGGAGAGACTTAACCCTTTAGTGGACAACGGTTTTCCAGAGAAACCATCTATTAAACATTTTTTTTCTACTTTTTAGAAACATATGGATGAATTTTTACGAAATATTTTTTGTGTTTAGCATTTTGAACTTACATCAGATGGTAGCACTACACTATATTTTTTTTTTCATTTTGAAATATATGTACTTAAACTTGCTGTACATAGAATGTCAGTAATTATTTTTTTCTCAATTTTGACCTTCCCCCTGAAAAACAATCTATCCAAACATTGCTTAAAAAACTGTTCGTTTATTTCTTGTACTGTTTTAAGGATACTTATTTTTGTTACAATATAATACAAATTCTAAAAAAAAGTATTATGTTCACACTGTAATTATGTCACATGGGAAGGGTTTATCAATTAAAGTAAGTCTCAAAACCTTTCTAAGGTTCCTCTACGGTAAAGGAAATTTTTTATATATTTTACATATATAAAGATCATAGATAATATTTATAAACTAATTGAAATTCTTAAGAATTTATGTTAGTGATCTGCAAAATGTTAAGCTCCAATGTCAAGAGTATTCAAGATCACTGTTTATGTCATTCTCTCGATCGCTCTAGCTCTTACTACAGTATTTCCCTGGTCAATTTATCATCTATATGAGTTGTTTTTCGTGAGTCTAAATTATTAAACTAGGGATAAACCATTATAAACTGATTCGCAAATGCTGAATACAGCGGGATAGCTGTTTACGGAGCCTCTCGTTCAACCTTCTTTGTCATAGAACGAAAGCATTTCCAACCCTGCATTTATGTATGATTTCTAATCGTCTTTGTGCTTCCTTTAACTTTGTAGCGCCAGTAGTGAATCACCTTATACAAACCCTTAATTATCAAATAGCAATTTTTATTGACTAATCCAAAAGTGTTAGTTACATATGGAAATTTCTATGCACTGCCAACAAAGTAATTAAATTAGAAATATTATGACTATTTACTCCGAGCCTATATAAAGTACATATGGTCAAAATTAATAGGTTGCCACATTTGATTAGTTGCGATTTTGTTAGCCTACCTTAATCCTCATTAGCTATAATAAAACACATTATTTTTCTAAAGTTTTATTGCAGATTTTGAGAGTAAAAATAGTTTTTCTCTAATATTGTTTAGAAACTCACCATGAAACTTCTAAAATTACTTTAAGTCATTCACATAAATCTATAACTTCATCTTTTATTACTTGAAATATATATCGAATTTCCAACTTCCTTTCATCGGAAAGATAATAAAATATTTTCTCACACTATATTCCTATCTCATAAGCCTTTCACTTTTAGAAACAGTACTAAATTTTAAACCAAGCCATAACCTTTTATAAAGAGAGTCATATATGGCCTCGCGATTAAACCCGTTGCTAGCTTCAAATGGCTTTTCGATTTTTCTTTAATGGTTATGTAACCCAAACTGCCGGTAGTGGACTCTAAATTTCACTTTTTAAGTGTATTTCAAAGAACTTCTATTGATATTATTTTCCTGTCAGTATAAAATACGTGTCGCTTTAATTCACAAGGAAATGTAAGTACTCATACGATTTTTTGCACCCATTTGTTCAGATTTCTTTTGTTGTGATTGTTGTAATGTACATACAACCTATACACCAGTGTTCGTTACAAGGGGGAAACACAGAATGAATATAATACTTTATATAGATTCAGACATTTATTCTATACATTTATTTACAAATAGATCCTTTGGTTATCATAATGATCAATCATTTATATCTTCTATTTACACTATAATTATCCCACATCTCTTTATAAGGAATTATTATTTTTAACAGAGGCCTAAGTAAAATGACTGTAAATATTATTTTATAAATTACCTCCATTAAAGTCACAGGGGAGCAGGCAGGGGCTTTCCTCACGGGCGTACGGGACGAGTTGGTGATGGTGAGCTGGGCGGTGTCGGTCCGGGCGCACGGGACGAGCTGGTGCTAATGGATCCTTTTCCCACTTCTCTCGACTGCCCACTTCTTCCAACTGTTCGTTGTCACTACATTTCCAAACTCCTCACATCGGTCCCAACACCCCTTTTTTTTCTTCTTATCCAATCCCTTGTCTTCGGGAAATTTTACCACATCA
>CM063498.1:127182009-127269509 GCA_032207245.1 Pardosa pseudoannulata
GTTCGATTCTTGCTGGTAGGATTTTTCTAGGAAAAGTTTGCAATAGCATTTTGACTTCTAGCATTTTCACACAAAATCAAAGAAAAAGAATTTTTTTTAAATAATTTCTTTTCCTAATATAGCTTTAATATTTTGGATGTTTAATCTGCCTTTTACCCTACATCTTTATTTTAAAACTAAATTTAATTATATTATACAGCCTCGTGTTTTTGGTTTTATTTTACGCATTATCGGCTTTAAAATTATTAAGGTTCATGCCTTTTTTCTCAGACTTCCTGAAATTTTGTACATTGTCTTATAATGCGTTTTTCATTAATATGGGAAAGCTTTTAAAACGCAAAGAGTTTTATTGATCTACAAAGTGTTTAACCTGTCTAAACTACCAAATAATTCACCATAACCATATATAATTTAATACTTTTTTTTATATAAATTGCATTTAACGTAAATAAAAATCGATACCCGATATTTTCACCACATAGAGTGAAAACTTATGAAAACTTACAATTAATTGTTAATATTCAGCGTCCAAGGAACCTTTCTATAAAATATTGTTGGAGGACTCAACTTTTATGAAAATATTTTATTTTAATCTAAAACTTATTTCTGATGGATATTAGTGCCTAAAGCATCCTTTTTGCTCATCTCAGAAACCCAGTTAAAATTTGAATGCTTTGAAAACAACCATTTAAAAGTCGCTTGTTTTCCTTAAAACTTTTCTTGATTTAAGAAGGAAATTTTTTTAAATAAAATAGTATGTTTTCAAACTAATATTATTTACAGTTATGTATTTGAGCGCAACATCGCCCAATTTTTTTAATACAGTTTATTAATTTAATTTAAAAATATATTTTGCGTCTTTTCAATTTTTCACCATGAAATGATTATTTGTATCCATTCAAATAAAAAAAACACCTTTGTAAGAATATTTAAAAAATTTACTTGGTACAGTTAGATATAATTAATTTGTTTTCTCACAGAAATATCACGAAAGCCGTCAATTTTAAATTTTCTTCTAAATAAGTTCAGTTTTTGAGTTGTAGAATAAGGAAAATAAAGCTAATTTTGACGACTTTTGGTGTAGCTAAATGGTACCAGACCTTTTAAATGGACTTTTTTTTTTTTTTTTTTTTTTTTAAAAGAAAAAAGCTTTGTAAGGTGTAAGAATTGTAATTAATGATTCACTTCAGATTTACATATGAAGTCAGATAGAGATTAACGTTGCAAGGGTTTCAACGTGCTCTGTTTTGTCTCGGTAAAACTAAGGGGGGGGGTCGAGGAATTCCATTAAAGTTTAAATATATTTGAAAACTTTTAAATTTCTCAAACTGGAATCATCAAAATTATTTAACAAAAATTTTGTTTTCGAAATATTTTAATTATAAACCACTTTTGTTAATTTCAACATCGGTGTTCATAGATAGTTAAAGGTTAAATTGCTGAATTGATAAGCTAGTAGTATTTTAATACCTTTAAAATTTCTAGTAGTATTTTCCATGATTAAAAATTAAATTTTTTTAAGGCTTATGGAATGTTTACGCTTTTAAAATTTCTTTTGTTGTAAATAAATTAACAAAAAATGCTTCTCCCCCTACCCCTATTTTTTTTAATATTGTCACTTTTTACAATTGAGTGTAAGGAAACTCATCCTTCTTATTGAAATAAAATTACAACGAAATACATATCCTTAATAATAATAATAATAATAATAAATGAAAATCTTTGGTGCAGATACATACTTTGATCTATCTTTTGAACTTACTGATAATAATAATAAAACTATGAATTAAATATATTGACGTAACTTAATTTGTGAGTCGGTTATTTTGTTCTTAAGAGTATCTCATTAATTTAAAAATATTCATTTCTTTCTAATAACTTATAACTTTAAACTCTGAAAATTACATACTTGCGACAGCTAATCCAAAATGAAAGAATTTTTAGAAGTTAATAACAAGCTGACAAATGAATTAGTTTTACTCATTACTAAGAAACATACATAATCTAAACATTCTAAAACATTTATAAAGTTACTATTTATAGTAGTTTTTCAAAACTAAAAGACTATATTTTTGACTGGTGATACAATAGAACAGCCAGTACATGCATTTAAAAAAAAATTTGGACTGAAACAATAAAATAGAAACCCATGTAAAAAGTGTAGCTATAAACATAGATCAATTCCCTCTCATTCGGATAAATAAAAAGAAATATGAATGATGGCAAATCTAATAATACAGTATACGTGGTCAATTAGGTAGGGCGCTGCTCTCCGGTACCGGAATGTATGGGTTTTAATCCCACTACTGGCATGGATGTTAATAGCCATTCATAATTATCTTTATGACTTAGTTTCCCGTCAGAATTAGCCCTCGTGTAGCAAAAGAATGGGACCGTAGCGATCCAAAACAACGGACTATTTATACTTTAATTTAAATATGTGATGAGAAAGATTCACTATCATTTGGTGACCTTCCTGAGATTACTAAAAATTGTTCAATTAAATCTTTATATTTTGGCATCATTAAAAATATTCCACTGATTTTTTGTATAATTTGTTGTATATTGTATGCTATGTAATTATGCAAATTTAAAAATATCTTTCTATTAGTAAAAATGCTTATGCATAATCAGATATTGATTATTTCATATTCTGATTGCACGGTGTTATAATTTCTGTGGTTTGACAAGTTTCATAAAAATATTAGATTGGGTAAAAAAACCTTCATGTTATATGCAAAGAATACTGAAGAATTCTTTTGGTCTTCTCTCTTCTCCCCATAAAATGTTTAAAAGGAATTCTGTGTTGCATTAAATTTATAAGCCTTCTATCAATTGAACACTAAACTTATGATTACCAAGTAAATTACATACTTATATCCTTGTAAAAGCTAACACTTTTTTTAAGCCAGTGCTAAAATATATAGATAATATTTTCCATAACAATGTCATTTTTTTACATAATTAAAACTTTATGTTTTGTCATTATAAAAGAAAATACAGTAAAACCTCCATATAATAGACACCTCAGAATGAAAAACGTGCCCTATATATATATATATATATATATATATATATATATATATATATATATATATATATATATATATATATATGTATACACACACATATATATAATGAAAACTTTTATTGAGGGCGTTATTTTTCAAAAACTTATTTTCGGGTTTAAAAAAAAAAAAAAAAAAAAAAAAAAAAAAAAAAAAAAAAAAAATCTAACAAATTTCTTTTCGCGAAACATGTATTACTTGTATTGTCAATGTTCTTAAAATTCCCCCTTTTACTGAAGAAAATATTCAATTGCTTCAGTATATTTGGCAATTCTTGGAATTCAATACTTTCTCTTAATGCTAACATTTTTTTTCCTTTTTTTATTGTGGTTCTGCTACTTTTGTAGCTTAATAATCAAAGATATATTTAATTTGCAGTAAAATGAAATAGCAACTAAGGTGCTGCAAAAGTTATATGTCTTTCTGGACATTTGAATTTACTTTGAGTATCGGTCAGTGCAGTTTTTTCCACCTCTTAAACGTTGACATAAGTATGTAATTAAAAATTAAAACACTTTCCATAATTCTTTAATTATTTTTAACTTAATATAATTTTTGAATTGCTTCCCTTGAGTATAATTTAACAACGTGTAAATTTTTTGTATTTACAGTACAAAAAAAGAAGGAAAATCGTTATCTTTTCTCATTTTGATCTAATTATATTTTACTTCAAAAGAAAAAAATAGTTTTCACTATTTAATCTTTAAATGAAAAAACGAAAAAGAAATTTAGTCATTATGTTAAATACACTTTGCTAGTCACAAAACCCTAATATAATTACATTGAAATTATTATTTCACTATGACTATTCTAAGCCTATCTATACAAAGAATGCATCTCAGTGTCACCATAAAAATGCACCCCAATGTCAGGCACTTGGAAAGTTGCACCGGATAAGTGTCTACGTGTGTCTGTATTCTTTGTTTACACACTGCACGGAAGAAGGAGGGGGGTGGGTTCTCTCAGCCCATGACCCATACACCTCCGGCACGAAGTAAAAAAAGCCTTTTCTTTAGAATGGATAAACTTTTTCCTGATGATTTCCCGGGTCTTTTGCAGGGGACCAAAGAAACCAGTTTTTAGTGTTCCGTTCATTTCCTGGAAAATGAGAGCCCCAGATGAGAGCCATGTTTAAAAGTAATGAATATATTGGGTCAAAAAGAAAGCAAATGGTAATAGGCCCATGCCATGCTTTTATCCAAAGAAGTGGCTGCATTAGACGGCACTAAGGAGACCCAACACTTAAATATAAAAAAATAAGGAATTTCAAAGACTTGCATGATACTGAAATTCACCATATGGCTTTGAAAGGGAAATATAATAGTTTGAGAACTGGTTCATAATTAGACATGATGCAAATATCTTTTTTAGTATACATAAAACAATCTTTACTGCATTTTTCCTAAATTAAAACTATATCTATATATTACAACAGAAATTGTTTGGGCATATTCATTGTCTATATAATAATAATAAAAAAAATCTTTAGGTTTAAAATTATCTCTTTCAAAAAGCATTATATAATGTTGTGCTTTAATTATACATAGTTTCTGACAAATCCTCTTTATTCAAACTATAAAAAAAATTATTAACGAACAATTATACTGTATAAGTTGAAATAACTAATAAAGTAACTTAACGTTGACGTAACTTAACTGACGTAAAGTTACAAAAGTTGACATTGTATGCAGCATAGGAAATTTTATAGTTGTGTATCGTCGAAACGAAGTTTTCAGGGTTAGAATTTTGTCTTAGTTAAACTTATAAATATTTTATCAACTGTTTCAACTCAAATTAAGACAATTAACAACAAACCAGGCTATATGGCAGCAATAACAGGATAACACTTGTTTAGAATAATATATTTGTTACTTTTTAATTCTATTAAATAACTAATTATCACTCTCTATAGATTAAAATATATTTTTTTTCTATTCTTAAATGTATATTTTCAAATTAGTATAAAAATTTCTTTGTTTTTTAATATATTTTGTCATAAAGTAATTATTCTATTTTTTTCCTAATTATTTTACACGTTGTATTAAGTCGAAATATTGAAATTCAAGGAATATATGAAAAGCTCAAATGCCAATTATATAACATTCGTATAAATAAATAAATGGCCACCTTCGATATTTATTTTATTTTTGAAAATTTTCATAATATATTTCCAAAAATCTTTGTAGTAAAGAATTTTTTTCTTTCGTATACACACAACAGAAAAAATAAATAAATAAAACGAGACGACTAGTTTAAAACAGAAACAGAACTGTAAACTATTTAGAATGAAGTAATTCATCCATGTTCATAAAATAAGTTAAAGCTACGATTGATATTTTAAAAATGTTTTTCATTAATATAAAATCATAACTGTAAGCAGATATAATATAAAATGTTAGTCTAAAAAAGTAATGGAAAAAAAAACCTGGAAGATTTGATAATTCTGTTAGTATGGAAATTATTTTGTCAGGAGAAATTATCGTTTTTAAAAGTTTAAATAATATTTATGATAAAAAAGCAGCTCTTAAAACGATAAATATTTTAATATGTTAACAACATATTTTTATAAACACACATGTTTCAAAACGTAATATTCTTAAGTATAAATTTGGACAGTTCTTTTACTATACAAAAAATGCGATCAGGGCCGGAACTTGGTCCTTTGGAGTCCTTGACAAAAAAAGTAGGATGCACTCTAGTCCAGAAATGCACCAATTGCCTTCTTTACAACCGCAGCACCTCCCCCGTGTCAATCAAAGAAATTAGCAAGGGGGAAGGAAGAAAGAAAAAAAGCCGGCTCAGCCGCTTTAAGAGCGTTTTCTTGAACGGGGAAAAAGACGGCTCAGCCGCTTTAAGCACGGTTTCGGAGATAGGGAAAAATCCGGCTCAGACGCTTATAGGGTTAATCACTCCACTGGTGAAAAACAAATTGAAATGTAGCAAGCTGCAAAACCGTTAAATTAACGGCAAAAAGTGTTGAAATTCAAACTTACCTCCTACAACTTTTAATATAATTGGATCAAACAAGAATTAGATCATCATGACATCACATCATTTATTGCGCAAGTTACTCCAAAGAGGATCCGATAACGCACACAAACCAAAGGAGAGAACGAGGTTACCATCTTTTAACGGGAGAGAAAGGGTGAAGTTGACAAGGAGAAAATAAGTATCGCCCAAGAAATGGCGCCAAAAATACGCCAAAAATCGCCAAAATAGCGTACCGTACACTGGGATACAGCTGTGACAGGCTATATGCTAGTTATCAACACTTAATTATTCAGTATTTAATTAGAAAGTAACATAATGTACATTTTAACCCTATAAGCGTCTGAGCCGGATTTTTCCCTATCTCCGAAACCATGCTTAAAGCGGCTGAGCCGGTTTTTTCTCCGTTCACGAAAACGCTCGTAAAGCGGCTGAGCCGGCTTTTTTTCTCTTTTCCTTCCCCCTTGCTAATTTGTTTGATTGACACGGGGGAGGTACTGCGGTTGTAAAGAAGAAGGCAATTGGTGCATTTCTGGACTAGAGTGCATCCTACTTTTTTTGTCAAGGACTCCAAAGGACCAAGTTCCGGCCCTGATCGCATTTTTTTGTATAGTAAAAGAACTGTTAAATTTATACTTAAGAATATTACGTTTTGAAAAATGTTTGTTTATAAAAATATGTTGTTAACATATTAAAATATTTATCGTTTTAAGAGCTGCTTTTTTATCATAAATATTATTTAAACTTTTAAAAACGAGAATTTCTTCTGACAAAATAATTTCCATACTAACAGAATTATCAAATCTTCCAGGGTTTTTTTTTTCCATTACTTTTTTAGACTAACATTTTATATTATATCTGCTTACAATTATGATTTTATATTAATGAGAAACATTTTTAAAATATCAAACGTAGCTTAACTTATTTTATGAACATGGATGAATTACTTCCTTCTAAATAGTTTACAGTTCTGTTTCTGTTTTAAACTAGTCGTCTCGTTTTATTTTTTTTTCTGTTGTGTGTATAAGAAAGAAAAAAGTTCTTTACTACAAAGATTTTTGGAAATATATTATGAAAATTTTCAAAAATAAAATAAATATCGAAGGTGGCCATTTATATTTTATACGAATGTTAGATAATTGGCATTTGAGCTTTTCATATATTCCTTGATTTCCAATATTTCGACTTAATACAACGTGTAAAATAATTAGGAAAAAAATAGAATAATTACTTTATGACAAAATATATTAAAAAACAAAGAAATTTTTATACTAATTTGAAAATTTGCCTTTAAGAATGGAAAAAAATATATTTTAATCTATAGCGAAGGATAATTAGTTATTTAATAGAATTAAAAAGTAACAAAAATATTTCTAAAAAAGTGTTATCCTGTTACTGCTGCCGTATAGCCTGGTTTTTTGTTAATTGTCTTAATTTGAGTTGAAACAGTTGATAAAATATTTATAAGTTTAACTAAGACAAAATAATAGAATTATATTTATACATACTAAGAATTATATTTTAAATATTCGTTCCTTCGGGATATGAAATCTCCCAAAAATAGTTTAATTCTTAATCTAGTCTTGCGTTTTTACATTTAAATTGTATAAATTAATGGGGAAGCATTGGATTTTTGCATTCACAGGAATATATTTTATTAATATATGTCAAATGTTTAAAAATATGGTTTTCAAATAGATAAAATTTAAAAGAGAAATTTAATTTAGTAACTGAATAAATTTCTAACCCTGAAAACTTCTTTTCGTCGATACACAACGATAAAATTTCCTATGCTGCATGCAATGTCAACTTTTGTAACTTTACGTCAGTTAAATTACGTCAACGTTAAGTTACTTTATTAGTTACTTCAACTTATACAGTATAATTGTTCGTTAATAATTTTTTTTATAGTTTGAATAAAGAGGATTTGTCATAAACTATGTATAATTAAAGCACAACGTTATATAATGCTTTTTGAAAGAGATAATTTTAAACCTAAAGTTTTTTTTATTATTATTATATAGACAATGAATATGCCCAAACAATTTCTGTTGTAATATATAGATATAGTTTTAAATTAGGAAAAATGCAGTAAAGATTGTTTTATGTATACTAAAAAATATATTTGCATCATGTCTAATTATGAACCAGTTCTCAAACTATTCTATTTCCCTTTCAAAGCCATATGGTGAATTTCAGTATCACATAAGTCTTTGAAATTCCCTATTTTTTTATATTTAAGTGTTGGGTCTCCTTAGTGCCGTCTAATGCAGCCACTTCTTTGCATAACAGCATGGCATGGGCCTATTACCATTTGCTTTCTTTTTGACCCAATATATTCATTACTTTTAAACATGGCTCTCATCTGGGGCTCTCATTTTCCAGGAAATGAACGGGACACTAAAAACTGGTTTCTTTGGTCCCCTGCAAAAGACCAGGGAAATCATCAGGAGAAAGTTTATCTATTCTAAAGAAAAGGCTTTTTTTTACTTCGTGCCGGAGGTGTATGGGTCATGGGCTGAGAGAACCCACCCCCCTCCTTCTTCCGTGCAGTGTGTAAACAAAGAATACAGATACACGTAGACACTTATCCGGTGCAACTTTTCTAATTCTAAGTGCCTGACATTGGGGTGCATTTTTATGGTGACACTGAGATGCATTCTTTGTATAGATAGGCTTAGAATAGTCATAGTGAAATAATAATTTCAATGTAATTATATTAGGGTTTTGTGACTAGCAAAGTGTATTTAACATAATGACTAAATTTCCTTTTCGTTTTTCATTTAAAGATTAAATAGTGAAAGCTATTTTTTTCTTTTGAAGTAAAATATAATTAGATCAAAATGAGAAAAGATAATGATTTTCCTTCTTTTTATGTATTGTAAATACAAAAAATTTACACGTTGTTAAACTATACTCAAGGGAAGCAATTCAAAAATTATATTAAGTTAAAAATAATTAAAGAATTATGGAAAGTTTTTTAATTTTTAATTACATACTTATGTCAACGTTTAAGAGGTGGAAAAAACTGCACTGACTGATACTCAAAGTAAATTTAAATGTCCAGAAAGACATATAACTTTTGCAGCAACTTAGTTGCTATTTCATTTTACTGCAAATTAAATATATCTTTGATTATTAAGCTACAAAAGTAGCAGAACAACAATAAAAAAAGAGAAAAAATGTTAGCATTAAGAGAAAGTATTGGATTCCAAGAATTGTCAAATATACCGAAGAAATTGAATATTTTCTTCAGTAAAAGGGTGAATTTTAAGAACATTGACAATACAAGTAATACATGTTCCGCGAAAAGAAATTTGTTAGATTTTTTTTTTTTTAACCCGAAAATAAGTTTTTGAAAAATAACGCCCTCAATAAAAGTTTTCATTATATATATATATATATATATATATATATATATATATATATATATATATATATATATATATATATATATATATATATATATATATATGGCACATTTTTCATTCTGAGGTGTCTATTATATGGAGGTTTTACTGTATTTTCTTTTATAATGACAAAACATAAAGTTTTAATTATGTAAAAAATGACACTGTTATGGAAAATATTATCTATATATTTTAGCACTGGCTTAAAAACAGTCTTAGCTTTTACAAATATATAAGGGTGTAATTTACATGGTAATCATAAGTTTAGTGTTCAATTGATAGAAGGCTTATAAATTTAATGCAACACAGAATTCCTTTTAAACATTTTATGGGGAGAAGAGAGAAGAACAAAAGAATTCTTCAGTACTCTTTGCATATAACATGAAGGGTTTTTTTACCCAATCTAATATTATTTTTATGAAACTTGTCAAACCACAGAAATTATAACACCGTGCAATCAGAATATGAAATAATCAATATTTGATTATACATAAGCATTTTTACTAATAGAAATATATTTTTAAATTTGCATAATTACATAGCATACAATATACAACAAATTATATAAAAAAATCAGTGGAATATTTTTAATGATGCCAAAATATAAAGATTTAATTGAACAATTTTTAGTAATCTCAGGAAGGTCACCAAATGATAGTGAATCTTTCTCATCACATATTTAAATTAAAGCATAAATGGTCCGTTGTTTTGGATCGCTACGGTCCCATTCTTTTGCTACACGAGGGCTAATTCTGACGGGAAACTAAGTCATAAAGATAATTATGAATGGCTATTAACATCCATGCCAGTAGTGGGATTCAAACCCATACATTTCGGTACCGGAGTGCAGCGCCCTAACTAATTGACCACGTATACTGTATTATTAGATTTGCCATCATTCATATTTCTTTTTATTTATCCGAATGAGAGGGAATTGATCTATGTTTTTAGCTACACTTTTTACATGGGGTTTCTATTTTATTGTTTCAGTCCAATTTTTTTTTAAATGCATGTACTGGCTATTCTATTGTATCAACAGTCAAAAATATAGTCTTTTAGTTTTGAAAAACTACTATAAATAGTAACTTTATAAATGTTTTAGAATGTTTAGATTATGTATGTTTCTTAGTAATGAGTAAAACTAATTCATTTGTCAGCTTGTTATTAACTTCTAAAAATTCTTTCATTTTGGATTAGCTGTCGCAAGTATGTAATTTTCAGAGTTTAAAGTTATAAGTTATTAGAAAGAAATTAATATTTTTAAATTAAAGAGATACTCTTAAGAACAAAATAACCGACTCACAAATTAAGTTACTTCAATATATTTAATTCATAGTTTTATTATTATTATCAGTAAATTCAAAAGATAGATCAAAGTATGTATCTGCACCAAAGATTTTCATTTATTATTATTATTATTATTACTATTAAGGATATGTATTTCGTTGTAATTTTTTTCAATAAGAAGGATGAGTTTCCTTACACTCAATTGTAAAAAATGACAATGCTAAAGAAATAGGGGTAGAGGGAGAAGCATTTCTTGTTAATTTATTTACAACAAAAGAAATTTTGAAAGCGTAAACATTCCATAAGCCTTAAAAAAATTTAATTTTTAATCATGGAAAATACTACTAGAAATTTTAAAGCTTATCAATTCAGCAATTTAACCTTTAACTATCTATGAACACAGATGTTAAAATTAAAAAAAGGGGTTTATAATTAAAATATTTCGGAAACAAAATTTTTGTTAAATAATTTTGATGATTCCAGTTTGAGAAATTTAAAAGTTTTCAAATATATTTAAACTTTAATGGAATTCCTCGACCCCCCCCCCCTTAGTTTTACCGAGACTAAGCAGAGTACTTTGAAACCCTTGCAACGTTAATCTCTATCTGACTTCATATGTAAATCTGAAGTGAATCATTAATTACAATTCTTACACCTTAAAAAACTTTTATCTTAAAAAAAAAGAAAAAAAAAATCAAGTCTATTTAAAAGGTCTGGTACCATTTAGCTACAACAAAAGTCGTCAAAATTAGCTTTATTTTCCTTATTCTACAACTCAAAAATTGAACTTATTTAGAAGAAAATTTAAAATTGACGGCTGTCGTGATATTTCTGTGAGGAAACAAATTAATTATATCTAACTGTACCAGGTAAATTTTTAAAATATTCTTAAAAATGTGGGGATTTTTTTATTTGAATGGATACAAATAATCATTTCATGGTGAAAAATTGAAAAGACGCAAAATATATTTTTAAATTAAAAAAATAAACTGTATTAAAAAAATTGGGTGATGTTGCGCGCAAATAGATAACTGTAAATAATATTAGTTTGAAAACATAATATTTTATTTAAAAAAACTTCCTTCTTAAATCAAGAAAAGTTTTAAGGAAAACAAGCGACTTTTAAATGGTTGTTTTCAAAGCATTAAACTTTTAACTGGGTTCCTGAGATGAGCATAAAGGATGCCTTAGGCACTAATATCCATCAGAAATAAGTTTTAGATTAAAATAAAATATTTTCATAAAAGTTGAGTCCCCCAACAATATTTTATAGAAACTTTCATTGGATGCTGAATATTAACAATTAATTGTAAGTAACTCTATGTGGTGAAAAAATTGGGTATCGATTTTTATTTACGTTAAATGCAATTTATATAAAAATGTATTAAATTATATATGGTTATGGTGAATTATTTGGTAGTTTCGACAGGTTAAACACTTTGTATCTCAATAAAACTCTTTGCGTTTTAAAAGCTTTCCCATATTAATGAAAAAACGCATTATAAGACAATGTACAAAATTTCAGGAAGTCTGAGAAAAAAGGCATGAACCTTAATAATTTTAAAGCCGATAATGCATAAAATAAAACCAAAAACACGAGGCTGTATAATATAATTAAATTTAGTTTTAAAATAAAGATGTAGGGTAAAAGACAGATTAAAGATCCAAGATATTAAAGCTATATTAGGAAAAGAAATTATTTAAAAAAAAAATTCTTTTTCTTTGATTTTGTGTGAAAATGCTAGAAGTCAAAATGCTATTGCAAACTTTTCCTAAAAAATTCCTACCAGCAAGAATCGAATTTGTGCTTATCAGCTCAAAGCGGAAGAGTAACAAAAGGCTACTTTTTACGAGGGATGGACAATGACGACAAAGTGGGAGGTACAACTGTCACCATCCCCGTCAAACCAGGGGGGAAGGAAAAGTGACCTTCTTGGATTCCGGCCGCTTTAGAAGCGAACAAGTTCTAACACACTGGGCGTTTTAGGAGGGAAAATTTCGTTAAGATGCCGCCGCTTATAAGGTTAAAAATTCTAAAGAAAACAAGATTTAATTAAATATTAGAATATAACAGTGTATATGGAACTAACTGCCACATATATTCTTAAAGTCGTAGTCGTTGTGTCTTAGAAGACTGTTCAATAGCCAGGACTAGAAATATTTGGTTTAAAATCACAAGTCGGACAAAGATAGTTGTAGTCATTAAACATGTATAATTATCTGTCAGTTCTGAACTAACTAGACCTCTACGGAAAAAAAAACATTTAACGCAGCATTTTTGATCATTCATTTTGGAATAATCTTTTGATTATTTATAGCAGATTAAGGATATTGCCACATTTCAAATGGAAACGAGATACAATTGCACAATGATACCATAGCACAATGGTTTAAAGTTGTGGGCTGCAAACCAAAAGGTTTTCTGCTCGATCCTGAGTCAGAAGAAGTATATTTCCTTCATTGTGTGTTTGCTTTCTTAAATAGTCAAGAAGACTCCTAAAATATGCAAATTTTCTGTACTATTAGAATAACTCTAGATTATTCTTTTACGCTATAAAACCTTATATTAAAACTGCGAGCGGCAGTTGTTGTTCGACTGTGAGCTAGATGGCTTCCCAATTAACATATTGTGTACGAGTACATTTCGCATGAGGAATTATACCGGGAGCTGGCGTTTTGAGAGTAAAATTAGTTATTCAGTTAAATCTCAATAGATCGAAAATTATTTATTTTTTTTAATCAATTTTTCGTATTTTATATTGAAATATATAAACAAATATATAAATAGACAAATAAACAAATATATACAAATATATATATAATATATAAATATAAATATATATAACATCATTTTCGGAAGGAAAAATAAAAAGTTAATTTTAAATCTAAATTGATTTTTTTAATCAACCTTCCGGCCGAACCATGGATGATGGTTAAGGTGCTGGTCTTCGGAACCGAGTTCGTGGGTTTGGATCAGACTATGGCATGGATGTTCGTAGCCATTTGGAATCGGTTTTAAGCAGTAGGTACCGGTCTCGTTAGCCCTCGTGTTTCAAAATGTAGACAGTAGTGCTCCAAAAACCAAAACCAAACCTAATCAACCTTCCTGTGGTACCGCATCGACTGATTTAAAAACTAGTTTTTATTTGTCTTAATTTTTCCAGAATCTACATAGTAGACAAGAACATTCGGCTTTGCTTTCCTGCATATACCATTATTTTTGTACCCACAAACAAACCATGTTGTTACACTAACTCGTACTATTACGTAGCTCGTGCCCAAGTATCAATCTTCAGAAAACCTACTAGTACTTTTTCCTAACTCAAGTTTAAATTGTCAGAAAACGTACTAGTACACGTCCTGCGTTAAGTATCAATCGTCAGAACAGGTACTATTACCTGTCCCGCATAGAATTTGTTAATAAATGCTATTGCTTTTAACTTGAATCTTCATTGTGTGAAACCAGTACTTAGCATCTACGTGACAACATAAATATGTAGTGCAAGTGAGTTTTTTTCATTAACTGTCAGTTATTTATATTTTAAAGATATTTCTAACTATAACATATTTATTTAGATAAATCTTATCATTAATTTTAAACGAAAAAATAGCGAGCATTGTAAAATGAACATTGATAAAGAAAAAATAGCTGCATACAGGATTTTTCCGGAGCACAATGAATGTTATCTTTAATAACTATTCAATGTAGTAGAAACACTGCTCAGAACTTATTACCCCTTAATAAGCAAGATTTTGAAAATGTATATAGTCCTGGCACGACAAAGAACACTTTAGCGAAGTGCTCTCAAGTGTTTCAAAATGTCACACTTTATTACAATACACTTTCAAACATCTAGAGACATGACATATTTGCAATGTCACCGCAAGTTATTTTCTTGTCTAAGAAAATAACATGGAGAGAATGGAGGGTGTTTAGAGTCTTACATTTATATGTGTCTAAAAACTGACCGTGACATTTACTATAAATAAGAATTTATTGCTCAAATTCTCAGTTTATATGAAAGTAAATGGTAATACCTTGTCTCTATAGAATAGTATCGTTTAGTGAGCTACTTTAACTTAGGAACTGTTAAAGTTTTAAAACATTCTCTATAAGTAACAAGGTAATAAATCCATTTACTCGTTTTGATCTTCCATTGGTGGTTTTTCTATTTTATTTTTAACCGTTTACCCACCAATATTCCAATAATGGCACATGATTTTTAAAATAAAAAATTCATATGTAAAAAAAATCTTAATAATATCGCTTTTACATACAATTAAACATGATATTATAAATTATTTTTATAATAAGTTTTTTTTAGATAATTATTTATTTTTTTTTACAGTTTTTTTAATTTTACTATATATTGTCAATTTTATTCTGCCTTACAATTAAAGTTTACCATAATTCCAGTTTAAATGGAAAAATCGCAATACTTTAAAATATATCTTTAGACAACACATTATACTGGAATACAACAATAGCAAAATTTTATTTTTAAATTTTAAGGGTAAAATTTAAGTTTTTGCAGCTGTGTTCCATTATTGGAACATTGGCGTTTCAAGTGTTCATTTTTCATTTATGTTCAAATCATTGTATGATATTGCAAACATTATTTTATTTTGCATTCTGATAAGAATTCCTTTTCTAAAGAAAATAATTAGATAAAGCTGCAAATGGAAGCTGCAATACTTCGAAATGATTATAATATTGGCACTTTACATTGATGTTCAATTTAGTAAAATCGTAACAATAGAAAGAAATTCTTTTTGATAAGGTGGCTGAACATGTGTGTGGGGGGGAAGGCTTTCACCTGTGCCTTTAAAAACAAGTGCAATTTCATATATAATGTCTTATTGCAGGGCTGTTCAATTGCAAAGAGCCCACGGGCCAGAATTCCGGTCACTGATCAGGCCACAGTTTGAAAAGTTGAACAATAACCTCTTACCTCTTATACAATAACCATTAATAGTTGAATTATTAATTATAAAACAATGGAACAGAAGGATTATAAAACTATTTGCTTCATTTTAATGGGAAAACTGAGGCCGATTAACCTTCTTTAAAAGGCAGGAATGTCAACATCTATGTTTATCGTTGCCAGCCGAAGAAGGTCTAACAATGAACTGTCGGAGACAGAGCTCCAAATAATACCTCCATAAACATCATCGCCGAAAAAGCACTTTCGCATAAATATATGCTCCGAAATATGGAAGTTATATTCAGTCCTAAGTCACGCAGATTTGGAAACATTTCAGTTGGAAGCAACTTGAAGAATTCGGGCCCCCATTCGGTTCTTGTTTGAGAGAATGGGTCATCCTGGGGATCACAGAGCACTAATTGTAGGGTGGCCGGTTATTCTTAAATACTTACTGTGACTGGGTTACTAAACAGACTCACGTCATTCTTGATGCTCTCAAAATCTGAAAATCTCGTGTTGAATTCATCAATAATAGTCTGCAACTCAGGAGAAAATTCAGAAAACTACAGAACTTCATCACATTCTGGCGCCAAAGTTGGACAGCCCTGTCTTATTGCACATGTTTGCTGAAATAGTTATCAGATTCCTTTGATATAGAGTTTTTCTTGGACGACAGTGAAAAATGTGCATGCGTGCTTTCTATGTGTTTCATTTATAAAGTTTTCATAAATTTAACACCATGTCTGAAAGATGCCTCACAATACAAGATTCTCTGTCCTTTCTAGAAACTATTTCGAATTCTGATTGGGAAAATGTAGATATTTGCAAGTTAGAGCCCGATGAACCTTTTGATATAACAGATGAAGAAGATATTGAAGAAAATAATTTAGATACTGTTTGCTGTTACTCCATTCGATGTGTGTGGAATGGTGAACGTCATTTTAAAAATAGATATAGGTAAAAAAACATTCATACTAAGGTAAAGAAGAAACTAAAAACTGAAAACCTTGTAGTAAAATGGGAACAAAAAGGGAATTTCGCTAATCCAACAGAATTGAAAAAACTGGTATCAATATTGCATAAATTCTATAGTGTCATAATAGTTATCAATTGTACATTATTTAAAGATAAGTAAACAAAACAGTTAATTTTAAGATGATAAAATAATTATTAGACATTAAATTAACTGTTTTCATGTTTTCTTTAAAATATGCAATAAATAATCATTTAACAAGCCAATGTTCCAACATCTCTAAAAACACCCTCAAAAATTTTTTCACCTAATTTTAAAAATTTATTGTATTTACATACTCTTAATTAATATGATAACCAGATTTCAAGTCATTGGGACTATTCTTCCTTAATTCGACGTTTAAACAGTTAAACTAAAAATCCGATGTAGTAGCAGTCATCTTTACTAACCTTCGTTTTAACAACTTATCCAACTGTTTATCTTAAAAATAACTTACTATATTTAATATCTTTGCACAACACCAAATATTTTCCCTTAAAGGGAGAAACTTCTATTATTTCAAATGAAAAAAAAAGCAAATTAATGGGAATTATTTCTTATTCCTTATATTTTAATATTCGGATAAATCAAACATCGAAAGTACAATCTGAAAAAAATATATTTAAGATGTATTAACGAGTTTAATTTATAAACCAAATGGCTCTCTATATGAGCTTCCTTTTTGAAATTATGGGGACCCCTGCTATGTCTCGAAGATCCTTAAAGAAGTGTCCGCAGGGATTACACCATATATAAAACAATGCTCAGAAGGGATTAACACAGTGCAGTTAAATCAAACAACTAGATATAGACACAGGCATCTATTTAAGATAGTATAATGAAAGATGTAGAGCTCTGGATATCAAACTGAACTAACGTTACAGAAGTTTAAAATACTGAAAGTACAAGTTACATAAACAAACATCAGCACCTTCGATGCAAGAGCTTCATATACATATATTACAGATATTTGCATATTTAAAAAGATGCTGTGTTGCTACAAATAAAAATACGATAACTATAAAACTTTACTTATAACAAATATCAATACAGAGCAATGAATTCATGTTACAATAATATGTGAAAATACATTACAATATTTATAATGTATACAATACACTATTTACAAAGGCTGAACATTACGTCAACGACCTTAATCAGAAATGATGCGTATGACGTCAATCTTCGGCGAATGAAAACGAGGCAACGATTTTTAGTTGTTATTGCGTAATCACCACATAATGTAATAAATAGTTTTGAGCAGTAAAAAACAAATATCTCTTTTAATTAATAATTCTTTTAAATGAGACTTATTTGTTATTTGTTTTAGGTAATTATTTAAATAAAAATCGGAAATATTAAATATTGTCTGAAGAAATATATTTAAGATATTTCACCGAGTGTAATTAAAAATAACTGAATGGTTCTACATAAGATTTATTTCTGTAATATAATAAGTAATTTTAATTAATAAAAATCAAATATTTCTTTTAATTAATAAATTATTGTAGTTGTCCAGTTTAAAATAGTTTTTGTTAAAATATTTTTTCTTCACTTATCCTCAAATTTACAGGTTATATTTTTCCATATACTTATGAGATAATGAAATATACGCAAAAATGAAATTGTTCTCTTTTAAGACTATTTTCCTAAACAGTTTAACTCAATTATGTACTTACAATTTTTAATAACTTGTTTTCTTATCGCTTCAATACATTTTCTTACTAACTACCAAATCAGTAAAAGTAAAGCTTTATCATCTATAACATATGCATCCGTAATGTTCAAAGTTACATAATGTATATATACATATAAATCAGATTCTCAAAGGAATATTGTCGCTCGAGGCTTCAAAATTCGAAATCAAAATGTTTGTTGTTTTCAGTAATGTCCCCAGGGTAGAGAAAGTTGCATGTCCAATACCAAAAACAATATATAGAAAAGGATACACAATATATAAGAACAAAATATACTAAGAATAGGAATTTTTTATTGACAAACAATGACTTACAAAAGAGTGTGGTATTTTTTTCCATCGAGGATTCGGATAAACTCACTTCTTCGAAATGCACAAAAAGGCTTCTTAGGTGCTTAAAAACTTGCTTCTACAGAGAAGAAGGAAGATGTGTAAGCCAATTTACGGATGCTGGCAATATGACTCTAATTATTACATAAGACGAGTGGAATTATATAAGGATTTCCTAGGAATCCTAGGGATTTTTGTAGGAATCAAATAATCTTACACTGGATAATAAAGTTATTTTTTGTTTTAATAAATCATACAAATATTTTTATAGTTGGAACGGAAGACTAAAGGTTCATATGTTCTTCAAAAGAATAAAATCCACTTTTGTTTCCTGTTGAAAAATTACTTACTACTTGCCCTCTGACTGTTGAAATTGTAGACAAAAAAGGTACACGAGTTTTCTCTTTATTCATCCTTAATTAACAGAACTCATTCCTTTGAAAAATTAAACATATGATAAAGTATTTCTGACATAACGTTAAAATTCATAATCACATTTTAGAAACTGAAATCTTTGGCTGTTATAAAGAGAAACTACATGAGAAATTCCGTACATATGCGGATTCAACAGCATATTTATTAATTAGACATACTGCTTACCTACTGCTTAAAACTAATTCCAAAACCATATGAATATTTAAGTTAAATTGATTTTCAAATCAAGTATCAAATAGAAGTTCTTTGTTCAGTCATCTTTCTGATCAGAGTTATTGTGATCTATTGTAAAATATATATAATTTTGAGGAAACAGGCAACTTTCAAAATTAATTTATTTGATTTTGATTAGTTTGTTTGAAACATTTATTTGTTATTAACAAAATATTTTTGTTTCTGTGTACTCTTCGTATAAAATAGTAGCCATGTAGTTTTATAAGTGACGAAACAAAAGTTGTTAATATGAAAACAAATAATTTTTCTTACAACATATTTATTTGAGGAATACAAAACGATGCTATTTACGTTTTACATGAATATACGTATTGTATTAAAATATAGTTAGTTAAACATATCACGACCAGTTGTTTTCAGGACTTTTTCTAGCTTCTTTGCAATTTAAGTACTTAAATTTTTAAGTTGAAGGCCTGTTTTATATGTCCGACATTAGAGATGCCTCTGACAACCTCAACTAACTTCCTTCTACACATTCCTTTGTCTAGATTTTATATGACTTAAATAAATCTGCCAACGTCAAAACAAGAACTTCTCATTCTCTTTTACTTCTCTAAAGTTTACTTGAGAAGACAGCTTATGTTTATTTTATTTGTTTGCATTCAATCATATTCCATGACAAAAATATCATACTACATGCATTGCAATAAGTCACATTCATTTTTAAAAACAGGTACAAGAATGAAATATGTGCAACAATACAAACAGGACTGTGAAAGCTACACAGAAAAAAAAAGCATCAGAAATCTCAAAAGGAAATCTTTTGAATAAAGTTATAGAATTATTGAGAACAACTGGGGATTTGGCTAGAGAACAAGGTGTACTTTTCTGCTTCATAAGGGTTAATGAGACCACGAACTACTGTTTAGAGCTGAAACCGAATAGCGAAGATCATCCATTCCAGCTGTAGGATTCAAATACAAGAAATTCGAAGAGAAGCGTCCTTCCCATTCCATCATCATTCAACAAAAAGTAAAAACGGAATAATAATTATCAGAAACTTGTCAGAGTCTCGTCATACTAAATGAAATAGCCAAACTATGACCGAATTGTACAACACTGCTCTTCTGAACCTGAATTCGTTGGTTTGAATCCCCTTACGGACATGGATGTTAGTAGAGGTTTGGAATTGGCTTTAAGCAATAAGTATCGGTCTCATTAGTCCTCGTGTGCAAAACAGTAGACAGTAACGTTTCAAGCCAAACCAAAACTAAACGAAATAACGATTTAGACAAGTTCTGAATAAAACTGAATGAGGGCATTAAAATATAATATATTCCATAGTTTTTAACAGAACAAAGCATATTTAAAAAGGAGTGAGTTTGTGCCATAGCAACAAATGAACATAAAATCTAAACCTAAACTGGCATTGGAATGATGGCTCATTATTTAGGATGCTGGCCTTCGGTACCGAAGTTCGTGGGTTCGAATCCCACTGTGGCATAGATGTTCGTAGCCGTTCGGAATTGGCTTTAAGCTGTCGGTCCCGGTCTCATTAGCCCTCGTGTTTCATACAGTAGACCTTAGCAGTCCAAACAAGACTAGGATGTTGATTAGGTAACTTGTCTCTGAGAATTCGTAGTTTTGACACAAATTTCTTAGTAGAAGTGACCTAAACAGCCATTCGTAATACTCATATTTAGCTGGGAGAAGGCATGACTGCAACAAGGTATCACTGTAACTCAATTTATGGATAGATGGCAAAGTGGCATTAAAATTTTGTACATTCCATATTTTTTCCGAATTTACAACAGCGAGTAAAACCGATTTAAAAAGAAGTGAGTTCGCTTCATAGCAACAAACGAACATAAAATCTAAACCTACACTGGCATCGTTATATTCAGCAAGACTAGGATACTGATAAGGTAACTCGTGGTCTAAGTATTCGCAGTTTTGACTTCTGAGTAGAAGTGGCATAAACAGCCATCCGTAATAACACGTAATTAGCTGCGAGAAGGCATACTTATAAGAAGGTATCACTGTAACCCAATTTGAGGATGGATGGCAAAATTAAAGTGGCATTAAAATTTTGTATATTCCATAGTTTTTCCGAACATAGAACAGTGAGGAATAACATATTTAAAATGAAGTTAGTGTCATAGCAGCAAACGAACATAAAATCTACATCTACACTGACGATGGTAGATTCGGCAAGACTAGAATATTAATTAAATAGCTGGTGGTTTCAGTATTCGCAGTTTATTTCGCTGTGATATAAAGCATATTTATTTTAGAATCAGATCTATAGTTTAGGAGAAAAATAAACTTAACTAACTGTAAATTTTGTTACCCTAACATATCAAGAATCCAATATGGATGTCTCTATCCATTTCAGGTCCAAACCGCTTCATAAATTCCGAGTACAAAGTGACAGATGACTTAGGCTATTATTATATAGGAGATTTGATTGTTTTAGTAGGATACATAACGCGTAATGTTAAACTTTCCTCAGAAGTTCGTAGTTTATAATGAAAACGTGAAGGCTTGCTTTAACTTAGGCTACTTTTATATAGGGTATAACATCAAGTATAGAAACAACTTATTTATTATGTAATAAATTGATAAGTTTAATCGCTTGCTCTTAACCGGAGAAAATATGGCTTGAAATAATGGCATTAAACTCTCGAAAAGCGGGGAAGAGATGGATTTCTAATGTTTTAAAGACGATAGTATATTTCGCTGTGATAAGAAGCATATTTATTTTAGAATCAAATCCGTAGTTTAGGAGAAAATAAACTTAACTCGCTTTGAATTTTGTTACCCTAACACATCAAGAATCCATTATAGATGTCTATATCTATTTCAGGTCCAATCGCTTCATAAATTCGAGTACAAAGTGACAGATGACTTAGGCTATTATTATATAGGAGATTTGATTGTTTTAGTAGGGTACATAACGCGTACTGTTAAACTTTCCTCAGAAGTTCGTGGTTTATAATGAAAATGTGAAGGTTTACTTTAACTTAGGCTATTATTATATAGGGTATAACATCAAGCATAGAAACAACCTATTTATTATGTCATAAATTGATAAATTTAATAAATTTAATTGCTTTCTCTTAACCGGAGAAAATAGGGCTCGAAATAATGGCATTAAACTCTCGAAAAGAGGGGTTGGATGTATTTCTAAAGTTTTAAAGACGACAGTATATTTCGCTATAATATGAAGCGTATTTACTTTAGAATCATATCCATAGTTTGGGAGAAAATAAACTGAACTCGCTTTGAATTTTGTAATCCTAACACAACAAGAATCCAATATGGATGTCTCTATCCATTCTAGATCCCACATCTTTATAAATTTGTGGACAGATAACTTAGGTTATTATTATATAGGAGATTTGCATTGTTTTAGTAGGGTACAGAACGCGTACTGTTCAACTTTCCTCAGGAGTTGTTGGTTTATAATTAAAACGTGAAGGCTTAATTTAGCTAAGGCTATTAGTATATATAGTATAAACATCAAGCATAAGAACAACCTATATATTATGTGATAAATTGATAAATTTAATCGCCTGATCTTAACCGGAGAAAATAAGGCTTGAAATAATGGCATTAAACTCTCGAAAATAGGGGAATGGATGAATTTCAAACGTTTTAAAGACGACAGTATATTTCGCTGCCATATGAAGCATTTTATGCGGATTTATTTTAGAATCTGATAGATAGTTCAGGAGAAAATAAACTTTCCTAGCTTTGAATTTTGCTATCTTAACACAAAAGAATCCAATATGGATGTCTCTAATAAACAAAATAATAATATCCAAACACCACTTTTCTTCCTACCCAATAGAAATAGTAAGTTATCTCAGAATTTTTTATTGAAATTTCATTCTAACAAATTTATTATCTACAAAAATTCTGCTTCATTGAATACTGAAAATGGAATAATGTTAAAACTTTTACTAATGTCTTCCTTTCTTTTTTTCGTGAATACAAATCTAGCAAAGTTAAAAAATACGTTCGATATTCAGAGTATATGAAATAATGATATTTCCTTTATAGTTCCCAAAGAGAAAAGATTTCTATTTGCAACATATCATAATATCTGATTGGTTTTCCCTTTTAACTTAGGCTATTATTATATAGGGTATAACATCAAGCATAGAAACAACCTCAGATGAACTGAAATAACCCCCATATAGGATCCATCAGGAACAAAGTAATAATATCCGAACACCCCTTTTCTTCCTACCCAATAGAAATAGTAAGTTATCTCAGAATTTTTTATTGAAATTTCATTCTAACAAATTTATTATCTACAAAAATTCTGCTTCATTGAATACTGAAAATGGAATAATGTTAAAACTTTTACTAATGTCTTCCTTTCTTTTTTTCGTGAATACAAATCTAGCAAAGTTAAAAAATACGTTCGGTATTCAGAGTATATGAAATAATGATATTTCCCTTATAGTTCCCAAAGCGAAATGATTTCCATTTGCAACATATCATAATATCCGATTGGTTTTCCCTTTTAACTTAGGCTATTATTATATAGGGTATAACATCAAGCATAGAAACAACCTCAGATGAACTGAAATAACCCCCATATAGGATCCATCAGGAACAAAGTAATAATATCCGAACACCCCTTTTCTTCCTACCCAATAGAAATAGTAAGTTATCTCAGAATTTTTTATTGAAATTTCATTCTAACAAATTTATTATCTACAAAAATTCTGCTTCATTGAATACTGAAAATGGAATAATGTTAAAACTTTTACTAATGTCTTCCTTTCTTTTTTTCGTGAATACAAATCTAGCAAAGTTAAAAAATACGTTCGGTATTCAGAGTATATGAAATAATGATATTTCCTTTATAGTTCCCAAAGAGAAAAGATTTCTATTTGCAACATATCATAATATCTGATTGGTTTTCCCTTTTAACTTAGGCTATTATTATATAGGGTATAACATCAACATAGAAACAACCTCAGATGAACTGAAATAACCCACATATAGGATCCATCAGGAACAAAGTAGTAATATCCGAACACCCCTTTTCTTCCTACCCAATAGAAATAGTAAGTTATCTCAGAATTTTTTATTGAAATTTCATTCTAACAAATTTATTATCTACAAAAATTCTGCTTCATTGAATACTGAAAATGGGATAACGTTAAAACTTTTACTAATGTCTTCCTTTCTTTTTTTTTGTGAATACAAATTTAGCAAAGTAAAAAATTACGTTCGATATTCAGAGTATATGAAATAATGATATTTCCCTTATAGTTCCCAAAGCGAAATGATTTCCATTTGCAACATATCATAATATCCGATTGGTTTTCCCTTTTAACTTAGGCTATTATTATATAGGGTATAACATCAAGCATAGAAACAACCTCAGATGAACTGAAATAACCCCCATATAGGATCCATCAGGAACAAAGTAATAATATCCGAACACCCCTTTTCTTCCTACCCAATAGAAATAGTAAGTTATCTCAGAATTTTTTATTGAAATTTCATTCTAACAAATTTATTATCTACAAAAATTCTGCTTCATTGAATACTGAAAATGGGATAACGTTAAAACTTTTACTAATGTCTTCCTTTCTTTTTTTCGTGAATACAAATCTAGCAAAGTTAAAAAATACGTTCGGTATTCAGAGTATATGAAATAATGATATTTCCTTTATAGTTCCCAAAGAGAAAAGATTTCTATTTGCAACATATCATAATATCTGATTGGTTTTCCCTTTTAACTTAGGCTATTATTATATAGGGTATAACATCAAGCATAGAAACAACCTCAGATGAACTGAAATAACCCCCATATAGGATCCATCAGGAACAAAGTAATAATATCCGAACACCCCTTTTCTTCCTACCCAATAGAAATAGTAAGTTATCTCAGAATTTTTTATTGAAATTTCATTCTAACAAATTTATTATCTACAAAAATTCTGCTTCATTGAATACTGAAAATGGGATAATGTTAAAACTTTTACTAATGTCTTCCTTTCTTTTTTTCGTGAATACAAATCTAGCAAAGTTAAAAAATACGTTCGGTATTCAGAGTATATGAAATAATGATATTTCCTTTATAGTTCCCAAAGAGAAAAGATTTCTATTTGCAACATATCATAATATCTGATTGGTTTTCCCTTTTAACTTAGGCTATTATTATATAGGGTATAACATCAAACATAGAAACAACCTCAGATGAACTGAAATAACCCACATATAGGATCCATCAGGAACAAAGTAATAATATCCGAACACCCCTTTTCTTCCTACCCAATAGAAATAGTAAGTTATCTCAGAATTTTTTATTGAAATTTCATTCTAACAAATTTATTATCTACAAAAATTCTGCTTCATTGAATACTGAAAATGGGATAACGTTAAAACTTTTACTAATGTCTTCCTTTCTTTTTTTCGTGAATACAAATCTAGCAAAGTTAAAAAAATACGTTCGGTATTCAGAGTATATGAAATAATGATATTTCCTTTATAGTTCCCAAAGAGAAAAGATTTCTATTTGCAACATATCATAATATCTGATTGGTTTTCCCTTTTAACTTAGGCTATTATTATATAGGGTATAACATCAAACATAGAAACAACCTCAGATGAACTGAAATAACCCACATATAGGATCCATCAGGAACAAAGTAGTAATATCCGAACACCCCTTTTCTTCCTACCCAATAGACATAGTTAGTTATCTCAGAATTTTTTATTGAAATTTCATTCTAACAAATTTATTATCTACAAAAATTCTGCTTCATTGAATACTGAAAATGGAATAATGTTAAAACTTTTACTAATGTCTTCCTTTCTTTTTTTCGTGAATACAAATCTAGCAAAGTTAAAAAATACGTTCGGTATTCAGAGTATATGAAATAATGATATTTCCTTTATAGTTCCCAAAGAGAAAAGATTTCTATTTGCAACATATCATAATATCTGATTGGTTTTCCCTTTTAACTTAGGCTATTATTATATAGGGTATAACATCAAACATAGAAACAACCTCAGATGAACTGAAATAACCCACATATAGGATCCATCAGGAACAAAGTAGTAATATCCGAACACCCCCTTTTCTTCCTACCCAATAGAAATAGTAAGTTATCTCAGAATTTTTTATTGAAATTTCATTCTAACAAATTTATTATCTACAAAAATTCTGCTTCATTGAATACTGAAAATGGATAATGTTAAAACATTTACTTATGTCTTCCTTTCTTTTTTTCGTGAATACAAATCTAGCAAAGTTAAAAAATACGTTCGATATTCAGAGTATATGAAATAATGATATTTCCTTTATAGTTCCCAAAGAGAAAAGATTTCTATTTGCAACATATCATAATATCTGATTGGTTTTCCCTTTTAACTTAGGCTATTATTATATAGGGTATAACATCAAACATAGAAACAACCTCAGATGAACTGAAATAACCCACATATAGGATCCATCAGGAACAAAGTAGTAATATCCGAACACCCCTTTTCTTCCTACCCAATAGAAATAGTAAGTTATCTCAGAATTTTTTATTGAAATTTCATTCTAGCTAACAAATTTATTATCTACAAAAATTCTGCTTCATTGAATACTGAAAATGGAATAATGTTAAAACTTTTACTAATGTCTTCCTTTCTTCTTTTTTTTTCGTGAATACAAATCTAGCAAAGTTAAAAAATACGTTCGGTATTCAGAGTATATGAAATAATGATATTTCCTTTATAGTTCCCAAAGAGAAAAGATTTCTATTTGCAACATATCATAATATCCTGATTGGTTTTCCCTTTTAACTTAGGCTATTATTATATAGGGTATAACATCAAACATAGAAACAACCTCAGATGAACTGAAATAACCCACATATAGGATCCATCAGGAACAAAGTAGTAATATCCGAACACCCCTTTTCTTCCTACCCAATAGAAATAGTAAGTTATCTCAGAATTTTTTATTGAAATTTCATTCTAACAAATTTATTATCTACAAAAATTCTGCTTCATTGAATACTGAAAATGGGAATAATGTTAAAACTTTTACTAATGTCTTCCTTTCTTTTTTTCGTGAATACAAATCTAGCAAAGTTAAAAAATTACGTTCGGTATTCAGAGTATATGAAATAATGATATTTCCTTTATAGTTCCCAAAGGAGAAAAGATTTCCTATTTGCAACATATCATAATATCTGATTGGTTTTCCCTTTTAACTTAGGCTATTATTATATAGGGTATAACATCAAGCATAGAAACAACCTCAGATGAACTGAAATAACCCCCATATAGGATCCATCAGGAACAAAGTAGTAATATCCGAACACCCCTTTTCTTCCTACCCAATAGAAATAGTAAGTTATCTCAGAATTTTTTATTGAAATTTCATTCTAACAAATTTATTATCTACAAAAATTCTGCTTCATTGAATACTGAAAATTTAATAATGTTAAAACTTTTACTAATGTCTTCCTTTCTTTTTTTCGTGAATACAAATCTAGCAAAGTTAAAAAATACGTTCGGTATTCAGAGTATATGAAATAATGATATTTCCTTTATAGTTCCCAAAGAGAAAAGATTTCTATTTGCAACATATCATAATATCTGATTGGTTTTCCCTTTTAACTTAGGCTATTATTATATAGGGTATAACATCAAGCATAGAAACAACCTCAGATGAACTGAAATAACCCCCATATAGGATCCATCAGGAACAAAGTAATAATATCCGAACACCCCTTTTCTTCCTACCCAATAGAAATAGTAAGTTATCTCAGAATTTTTTATTGAAATTTCATTCTAACAAATTTATTATCTACAAAAATTCTGCTTCATTGAATACTGAAAATGGGAATAATGTTAAAACTTTTACTAATGTCTTCCTTTCTTTTTTTCGTGAATACAAATCTAGCAAAGTTAAAAAATACGTTCGGTATTCAGAGTATATGAAATAATGATATTTCCTTTATAGTTCCCAAAGAGAAAAGATTTCCTATTTGCAACATATCATAATATCTGATTGGTTTTCCCTTTTAACTTAGGCTATTATTATATAGGGTATAACATCAAACATAGAAACAACCTCAGATGAACTGAAATAACCCACATATAGGATCCATCAGGAACAAAGTAGTAATATCCGAACACCCCTTTTCTTCCTACCCAATAGAAATAGTTAGTTATCTCAGAATTTTTTATTGAAATTTCATTCTAACAAATTTATTATCTACAAAAATTCTGCTTCATTGAATACTGAAAATGGAATAATGTTAAAACTTTTACTAATGTCTTCCTTTCTTTTTTTCGTGAATACAAATCTAGCAAAGTTAAAAAATTACGTTCGGTATTCAGAGTATATGAAATAATGATATTTCCTTTATAGTTCCCAAAGAGAAAAGATTTCTATTTGCAACATATCATAATATCTGATTGGTTTTCCCTTTTAACTTAGGCTATTATTATATAGGGTATAACATCAAACATAGAAACAACCTCAGATGAACTGAAATAACCCACATATAGGATCCATCAGGAACAAAGTAGTAATATCCGAACACCCCTTTTCTTCCTACCCAATAGAAATAGTAAGTTATCTCAGAATTTTTTATTGAAATTTCATTCTAACAAATTTATTATCTACAAAAATTCTGCTTCATTGAATACTGAGAAATGGGATAATGTTAAAACTTTTACTAATGTCTTCCTTTCTTCTTTTTTTTTTGTGAATACAAATCTAGCAAAGTTAAAAAATACGTTCGATATCCAGAGTATATGAAATAATGATATTTCCTTTATAGTTCCCAAAGCGAAATGATTTCCATTTGCAACATATCATAATATCCGATTCGTTTTCCCTTTTAATCTCCCATAAGGAATTCGGGAAAAAATCGATTCAAAGTAACGCTTTTATGGCTATCTACTTAGTGCAAATTAAATTTCTACTAATTGAGTTTGTTCAATCTCCCGCTCGGGCAATAAAATTTCTCAAAGAAAAGGCTGGAAATCATTCCGGTGTGAGGAATGAATCTTGCGGACAAAGTCTGAATTAAAATTACAAGTATTTAATTGAATTACTAGAAAATAAGACTCCGAGATAAACTATGTGGCATCCTTTCAAGAATAAGTAAGATTCGCTCTGTGCTCTTAAAAAGGGATTTAAAAGTAATAGGAGAAGTTTATTTAATCGATAGCAGAACACTTTCGAAATTTGCAATCAAATTGGAAAATTTCTTTTTAATACTTTCCTGTTGTTTGTGGAAATGATAAATGATTAAGTGTCCGGGAAAAGTTATAAGGGGAATCTAAATTGTGGAAGCTTTAAAGCACCGGGAAGAAATGGCATAAATAGTCTTGAGTTTGTTTTCTGTGATTGGAAGTAGAAATGGAGAAACCTGAAGCTTAATTATGATAAGTACAGAAGATGGGGAAATTTCATTTGTGAATTTACATTAGATTTCACAACCGCTGTGTTTATTTGCTAAGAGCTTTCCAATTATTTAAATTATCAATTTCATTTTCTTATTCTTTTTGTCCATTCCACGAAAAAAAATTACTCTACATCTCAGAATTAGGGCTAATATAAATAAAGAAAGTTTAATTGTCACAATTGCAATATCTGTAAAGTGAAAGTAGAGAATTTTAGTCTTGGTTCTCTTTATTTTACAAATTGCCTACATTTAACTAATTTAATAACTTGTGATAAAAATGATATATATTGTGACTTTGCACTCTATTTTATAATACTGCTTATATTTTTTTTTTTTTTTTTTGCATTCTGTCTCATTATTAAACTATGAACATTTTCGTTGAATTTGTCCATCTTGAAAAGCCGAACGATGACAGATTGGTCGTGGGTTCAAATCCCACTGTGGAATGGATGTTCGTAGACGTTCGGAATCGGCTTTAAGCTGTAGGTCCCGGTCTCATTAGCCCTCGTGTTGCAAAAAGTAGACCATAGCACTCCAAACCAAACCAGCCATTTTGAAAGAAATAATTGCTCCATCTAAACGAATGCGACTAGCATAAATAAGAAAAATTAATTTATTTGCCGAGATCCAAAAATCTATAGAATGAAAGTTTAATCTTGTTTCTTTTTACTTTATAGAATGTGCTGTATTTAAAGATTTTAATGAGTTATAATTCAAGTTCTAATATTTATTTTAAATTTGTATTAGATTTCTTAGAACATGGCTTAACCACTGTAAAATTATTCTAATTATTGAAACTAGCAACGTTCCGTTCTTTTTTCATTTTTAATCTTTGGAAACTTAATTTTCGGTTATATTTTAAAGTTATATCAGTTGTCAGACTGAATGTCAAGTCAAAAGGTAAATATTATATTTCTTTTATTATTAAACAATTGACGATGATGTTATTAATCAATATAAGTTTTTTTCTTTACTAATCATGTTAATGGGATTCATTTAAAGTTTTCTTAAAATCGTTTATGGCTGATTTTTTATAAATTAACATCTTCTACAATATATTTATTTGAATTGTCCTAATGCTTAAGTCCAATAGTGAATGCTTTCAAGCAATGGGGTGTAAACCTACGAAGAAAATACATCAGAATTTTAAAGTAATATAGTAATTTATAATTATTTTGGGAATTTCAAGTAATGATAAAGAAATTGGATAAGTTTATAAGTAAATGGGCAATTAAATAAAAGACTTACAGGAAACAGTAGACAACTAGTTTCTGATAAATTTAAATGAGTTCCATTGTAAGAATTATGAGTTAGTCATCTTAAGTTCTTTTAATATTATCGGAATTTTGTATTAATATATCCTGTAAATAATTTTAATTTCTAAAATTAGCATATTTAAAAATAGCAAGTTGTTAGCACTTTTATAAACGCTTTTGAGAACATATCATGTTTATATAGTATGAAAATAAAGAAAATATATATTACATAATTTAGATTAATTTAAAATAAATCTTAGTGTATATAGTATAATTATGCAAACAAAATACAAAAAATATTGTCAAAAAAAATCTGTCTCTCCAGACCAAAACATTAAAATTTACAATCATCTAGAAAGTATATTTTGTACAAGCACCATTTAATAATTTTTTATTTTAAAGTATTTGTCTAAGGTTTTATATTGAATATACATCTTTATTTTGAAAGAAATATATGAGAATTAGAAGTATTTTTTAAATGTTGTATTTAAAACCTGTCTAACGTTTAATATCTTAACTTTAAACATTGCAATTCAAACGTTTTGATATTTATACATTTTTATATAATTATCAATCCATACTACATTTATTTTTCAAGTACTGATTATTCGTCGAATTTTATTTTTTCGAAATTCCACGTTTTCCCTTAAGCCTCTTTAAGTCTTACCCCTTTGAAATTTCTTTTTATTATACTTAGTTTCTTGTTTACGAAGGATTAGCAATTCGTAGCTTTTACTGTTATATAATTCAAGATTCTTTGATAAATAGCTCTGGGAATTTATTTCTCAAGAGTCCTTTTTCAGTGAATTCCTGCATGTTAGAGGTTACTTAGAACATTCTATTTTTATATAAGATCTAGTATTTTCTTAAAATATATTATTTTATTGCTTTTTATGTATAAAATACACTGTTGATCAAAGTTAGCATAATCTTCAAAACTACTGGATACAATTGAATAAAATATGTTTTGCAATTAGGTTGATGTAACACAAAAAATAACACTTCAATGATTATGACGCACAGACATAATCATGCGTAACGCTCATTAGAATTGAAAGGTATCAAACAGTGATTACGGGGTCTAACAGAAGATGGACTAATACAGGATATAGTTCAATCTTGCTGATATACAATCCTCACATTGGGATTTCATACTGAAAATAAATAAGTTTTTTAATTCTTATAGCAAATTGATCACACTCTTTCAGTAACGTTGCCCACAATTTCAGAATTGTTCTCTAAAAAGAGTTAAGAGTCACCATTGCCCTCTTAAGAACGTATCAGACATGCTTTAAAGGTTTGATGTCTGCATTTGGCAAAAATCTTCACTTTCCAGAAAATCGTCGACCAGATGAGCTCTGATGTGTCTAGGCGTTGTCGTGGTTTAAAATATAATTATGACTAAATGTACCCCTGTAAAGGTGAATATAGGGCTCCAATATCTCAATCCTGTCCGTACTCTAGTAAAAATGCTCCTTTCAAAGACATAGAGGGGTATGGGGCAATTCAACATTATACCTCCATATCATCAAGCCTCCTCTCTTTCAATGGGGAATTTCTTGGATATTTACGAGATGGTAGAGACACTGGAGTCGGATGGAAGAGGTTTGTTTGCCATGGCCTGTAATAGGCTAAATTGCGAAAGAAGAAGATAGACACTGGTTTTATATTTACCAGAACTCATCGACAAAGAAAACTGTTGCCCATTGATCCAAGACTCAATATCTATGATTTCGAATCCATGCTAAACAGACTCTGCTGTTTGCAAAAGAGAGTAGGATGCAAAAAGCAGGCCTACTTGTAAACATTATTCTCTGAAGAAGTCTTCTGGAAAAATCAATCCTTAAAACTCCTCCTAGTGGCGCCGAATGATGGCCGATTAGTTAAGGTGCTGGCCTTCGGTACCGGAGTTCATGGGTTCGAATCCCACTGTGGCATGGATGTTCGTAGCCATTCGGAATCGGCTTTAAACTGTAGGTCCCGGTCTCAATAGCCCTCGTGTTGCAAAAAGTAGACCGTAGCACTCCAAACCAAACCAAACCAAACCTCCTAGTGGCCATATAAAACTCACTAGAATCTGCAAAGCTGTAATATTCCTGTTACGCTGCATTGTCATGAACAAACAATGATCTTTGGCCTTCGTGATTTGACCACCGTTGCCGGTGTACTAAAACCGTTTCTATAAGTTGAACACGATGTTGGACATTAAATTAAAGTCTGCAAATCTAGAGTTGAGGCTAGTATGCTTTTAACCTTCCTTCAATAATCCACATCATTTCATCCCCTAAAAAGTTGGTAGTTACTCATTTTTACTGTTTGAATTTTGATTTGACAAATATCTGCAGAAAAACATTGAAAAATTTAGCATGAATAAAATGTAAACTTGAAATTCGGATTTCGATCTCAACTGAACTTCCTTTTTGGGACCAATACGTTACTGGAATCTCATGGGAGCTCAGTCAGGCTGTGAAGTCTACATCTCTATTAAAACTTTCCACTTCAGTCGGTACGTTTTCCGTCTACATCATCGAATTCTTCTTTATCTTTTTTCTCTTACAGAAAAAAGGTCGTTTTTCCTGTTCCCCACTCCTGATTATGAATAAACTCTTAGACCTTTCTTAATTTCTATTTTCACATCCAGTGGAATGAATGATCGTTATCTTGTTCTTATTTATTTGTCATCATTTGCCGCGAAACAAGTGGCCATAATTCCGACACTTGGTTTAAGTTACAAGTGTTTTGTAGATCCTGACCTCTGGTTTTTAACGGACATTATGTCTATTGGTCTCTGATTTTAACGTATCACTTAATTTTTTAACCCCCAACTGCAGATTCATTCTGTACTGTAGATTCATTACACTGTTCTCTTTACTGCAGATTTCTTTATATATTAGTGCCTAACATCTTTATAAAAAGAGCTACATAATAGAATATTTATGTTTTATTGGAACAAGTTTTCCTATTTAGAGAAGGTTAATGGTGGTCTGAAAACTAATCTCCCAAATTTTCAAGTATCTATTAGTATTTATAGTTTTATCATTTGTTTCAACACTTTGTGATCTTCACTTTATATTGAGTTCTTCATTTATATGGATTACGTTATTAATATTCAGCATTGTTTCAATTTTATGCTTCTTTTGCTATGTGCACTCCCTAATAACTTTTTATATATACTTTAAAATATACATGTATTTATATTTTTGAAAAAATGCTTCGTTCATTAATAAGTAAAGTAGGTCAAATTCCACTCCTCATGTCTATCATGTATTTTCATACATAACTGAACTTTAAGATACAAGTTTTGTACTGCAATAAGCTTTTTCAAACTTTTAAGCCCTTCCACTCATAAGCTCTTTTGAGCTTTTAATCTTTTGTGTAATACATAGCTTTTGCTGTTATATAAATCAAAGTTTTTAAGATAAATAACTATGAGATTTCCAGTTCTCAAGAGTCCTTTTTTAGTCAATTCCTACATGTTAAAGTATACTACTGACAGCATTCAATCTTTCTAAATGGTAAGTTTTTCTTAAAGCTTTAGAATTCTTTACTGTTTTCCTACGTTAAATCATCATTTAAATTTCTTAATGTTCCAATGGCAAGCAATTTTACAATTCATTATTTTATTTTTTATATAAAATATCATATATTGCTGTTCTTTTATTTTGTTGTTTCACATTACAAAGGAATCAATATTTAAAAGAGAAATCGCTAAAATTATTGACTTAAAGCCGACTTTTAAAATATTTAGGAATTAATATGAGAATTCAGAATCTATAAATAAGATTTTTCAAACTAGTTATTTTTATTCTCTTTCGGGGAAAAGGAAAGTTTCTTAATCCTCTTATTGTGTGATAAGAACTTAAATATTCAGGAGTGTATTGTCATAAAGATAGTTGTAAAGAACCCATTTTTTCGTTTCAAATTTGAATAAAAATAAGGAAATAAATCCACCTCGTGTTTTAACTGTTTTATTTTCAACAATTCCATTCGTTGTCAGGGTTAAAATTGATCGTTTATTAATAATCTTTTGTCATCATTATAAGTAGCATTTTTAGCATCTAAAAAAGAATTGTAGTGTGTAAAGAGCAAGTGATAATAGAAAACATGAATACATTTATAGAATTAAAGTTTCAACCAATCGACTAAAGACACACTTTTTAACATTTCAGAATTACTTGAATAATTAGTTATATCCAAATCAAATTAGTTTTGTTTGTTTTAGCTTGGTTTGTAACTCTCGTATCTGAGATTTTGCTACAAGATGACTAAAAAGACATTAACAAACAGCTTAAAGATGATTACGAATGGCTAAGAACAACTATTCCTGCAATGGGATTTGAACCCAGCAACATCATACCATAACTACCGACAGCACCCTTTCGATTCAATCCTCGGCCAAGCACATCCTAATCGAATCCATTAGAGCTTCCTTAGTTTTTCATATTTTTAGCATAAATATTGATTTAAAAATGATACAAAATTCTCTTAAAAGCAGTCTTTCTCTCACAGTAGATATATAAGTTACGGTTTACAATCATGTCCTATGCCACAAAGCCACACTATCCATAATTATTCTACATAACAGCCCATCTTTGGATATCCGAGGATTTCAAGATCTCCATCTAAAAGAATATATATTGGTATGTTGTGCAAACAGAATATACAGAAATTCCTTTGACTCAATGAAAACATCTAAAAATAACTTTCATATAATATTAAGTTATTACATTTGATTTTAGTAAGAGTTTATGAGAAATGTTATAAAGTAAGGTAAGTAATTCTATATTTGATACTGTCAAAAGCCCAGATGCCAAAAGTGCTTAAAAGTCAGAAAAAATTTAAGGAAAAGTTATCTTAATTTTAAGTGAGAGCATAAGGTAAATAGAATAAAATATTTTATTTGCCTACTCATTATTTTTTATTGTTTTGTGTCATATTCTCCGAAACAAACTTGGTACCCCCTGAATAGTCACACTAGGACAGACTTAAGCTCCAGTGTCAAAAGTATTCAAGATCACTGTTTATGTCATCCTACCAACCTCTCTAGGTCTTACTACAGTATTCCTCCGGTCAATGTCTCATCTATATGAGTTGTTTTTCATGAGTCTAAATTGTCGGCCTATGGTAAAACCATTGTAAACCGATTCTCATGATCGGAATCCGATTACAGCTGAATCACCGTTTACGGAGCCTCTTGTTCAACCCATGTACGGAAATGACGTTCATAGAACGAAACAACGTTCATAGAACGACAACGTTCATAGAACAACAACATTCATAGAACAACTACGTTCATAGAACGAAAGCATTTTCAACCTTGCATTTCTAGATGATTCCTAATTTACTTTGTACCTTCTTTAAGCCAGTAGGGAATCACCCTGTACAAACCTCTAACTGTCAAATAGCAATTTTTATTGATTAAGCCAAAAGTTTTAGTTACAGATGAAATTTTCTATGTGCTGCCAACAAAGTAATTAAATTAGAAATATTATGACCTTTTACTCTGAGCCTATACAAAGTACATATGGTCAAAATTAATAGGTTGCCACATTTGATTAGTTGCGATTTTGTTAGCCTACCTTAATCCCCATTAACTATAATAAAACGCATTATTTTTCTAAGCTTTTATTGCAGATTTTAAGAGCAAAAATTGTTTTTCTCTAATATTGTTTAGAAACTCACCATGAAATTTCTAAAATTACTGTAAGTCATTAACATAAATCTATAACTTCATCTTTTATTACTTGAAATATATATCGAATTTCCAACTTCCTTTCATTGGAAAGATAATAAAATATTTTCCCACACTATATTCCTTCCTCATAAGCCTTTCACTTTTAGAAAGAGTACTAAATTTTAAACCACGCCATAACCTTTTATAAAGAGAGTCATATATGGCCTCCCGATTAAACCCGTTGCTAGCTTCAAATGGCTTTTCGATTTTTCTTTAATGGTTATGTAACCCAAACTGCCAGTAGTGGACTCTAAATTTCACTTTTTAAGTGTATTTCAAAGAACTCTTATTGATATTATTTTCCTGTCAGTATAAAATACGTGTCACCTTAATTCGCAAGAAAATGTAAGTACTTATACGACTTTTTGCACCCTTTTGTTCAGATTTCTTTTGATATGATTGTTGCAATGTACATACAACCTATACACCAGTGTTCGTTACAAGGGGGAAACACAGAATGAATATAATACTTTATATAGATTCAGACATTTATTCTATACATTTATTTACAAATAGATCCTTTGGTTATCATAATGATCAATCATTTATATCTTCTATTTACACTATAATTATCCCACATCTCTTTATAAGGAATTATTATTTTTAACAGAGGCCTAAGTAAAATGACTGTAAATATTATTTTATAAATTACCTCCATTAAAGTCACAGGGGAGCAGGCAGGGGCTTTCCTCACGGGCGTACGGGACGAGTTGGTGATGGTGAGCTGGGCGGTGTCGGTCCGGGCGCACGGGACGAGCTGGTGCTAATGGATCCTTTTCCCACTTCTCTCGACTGCCCACTTCTTCCAACTGTTCGTTGTCACTACATTTCCAAACTCCTCACATCGGTCCCAACACCCCTTTTTTTTCTTCTTATCCAATCCCTTGTCTTCGGGAAATTTTACCACATCAAATGCCCTTCGGGAGTGCAGGTGGGCTCATTAAAGTAGCCCTTTTTGTCCAAGCTGACATTACTTTTTAGCCCCTACTCCCATAACTCACGCTTACAGCTCTGTGCGAGCTTGACCGTTATGCTGCCATTCCGTGATCTATCTTCTCTGCAGGGGTCCCTAAACTTGACGTAAATAATTGGGGTCCTAAATTCCTCAAGGAAAATCCTCCCACGGCTATGCATGCACGTGCAAATCACCGTGAGAAAGTACCTCGGTACAGTGATATAAAATATTTATTACTGTGTATCTCGTGTTGAACCTGTTTGAAGAACAGCAGGCCGTTACCAAATATTAAATGCAAAATATTTGACATAAATTTGAGATTTTTTTAAAAGTGCATAATGAATGTAGAAATCTACATAAACTAAGACAGCTACATAAAATATTTTACGTTTAGAAATATACATATTAAACTTACAGTGGTTTGTTGGTTTGTTAGTGTCTTGTCCATTTAGAAGTCTTGTGACTTCTCATGGAAAGATAAAGAGTACAATGAGTATTTGTATAGTTAATGAGTCTTTAAGGAGAGTTACTCAAGACTCAAATATCAATATTAACAATGACGATATTTTTTTCTTAATCAATGCCACTTTTGAGCTAGAATGATGATATACCAGTAGTCGGCACACTTTTGAACTTCAAAGACCACTACATATTTAATTTTTATTCTTCGGACCCCCAATTATATTAATTTAAAATTAAAAAGGCAGTTAATATATTTATAGAATAATAATCAGAAAATTATATATATTAATACAAAATGTATATATTAAAAGTAAAAAAGTTATATCGTAATCAACTTTATTTAATCAGTATTATTATTTTCATTAGTTTTTTATTTTTATTTTTATTTAAGAAAAACATAATATCTATTCGTTTTTTTCACTCAGTATGGAAATTTTTATCTATATTATTTCAATTTCGAAAAAAAAATAATAAGTAGTATGAAATCCAATCTTAGGTACTATTTATTTCGCTAATAAATAGTACCTAAGATTTAAAAAACAGTAGTAAGTATAATTCCTCAAAGGTTCTGTTACTTTTCATTTTTTAATCTGAATGTCAATGAAACATTTTGGTAAATGTATTCCAACTTAAAATAAATAGTTCGTTTTTACTGCAGAACATTAAAAATTTTTCATGGACCACTGATGGTCTGGAGACCACAATTTGGTGACTGCTGATAAAGACAGAAGCAGGAACACTTCCTTTTTCTGGAAGCTTTCTTGATCTTAGCCAACGAAGACGTGCACTAATCGCAGTTACACAAGAACGCTGGCGGGAAAGTTTTCCAAAAAAGCAAAACTTGCTCTGAGGGCTGCTCTCTTGCTCTTAATACAGCTGTAAATCAAATAAACTCACTCATAATTAATAAAAAAGAACATACCTTTTTGAAAAACAGAATTATGAACTCTTTTCTTAAAATTAGTTATCATAGATTTATATTTAGAAAATATTTTACTTACCATATATCAATTATTTCTGGTTATATCAAAATGTTTCCTGAAATACAAAACCTCATTCTTTTAGAAAAGGTTTATAAATTCTGTAATTATCTGTAAGGGTAAATGACACTCATATAACTGTATTTAGACATATTCTAATATATATGCACCAGATATTTGGACAAAGATTAATTAAAAAGAAATGCGAATAACAACTTTTGAAAAAAATAATTAAAACTATTGTTCATGGTATAAACGAGGATAATATCTTGAGAAGGAATTGTTATTTTGTTTCTACAAACTGACATTTATAAATACATAAGAACTAATTAAGGGTATATTGCACATCTTCATTTATTTACATTCAAATTTTCCTATATAATCAATTTAGGTCTAACTTTATAAAATTATATAATTTTGTTATATGAAACAATACATTGTTGAAAACAGTAATATATAGGGCATCATATGAAAAGAATGAAAATTTATTAACTGCAAAATGAATTTTAAAATTCATAAATTAAAACGAAATTTTTATTACAAATAGAAACTAGTTATCGTTTAACACTTTTTTTAATTATTTTCTGAACCTCTGTTATATTAATACGAGCACTACATTTTATTTTATGGCCTAATAAAGGCTAGTTTTTAAAAAATTTTATTTCAATCAGTTTTTTCTTTTTTTAAAAATAAAATGTCCAATAGTTCTAAAGTTTAGATTTGCAGAATTAAAAAGTTATTTTACTTCATCTTCATGTAAAAGTTTAGTTTCTAACTCGCATATTTATCTTTACTGTAAGTGAATTTCAATCTTTTCATTCAGTGATAATTTTATGTTCTTGTAAAAAAATATATACAACCTAAAACATCAACACTAGATAATATTTTAATCTATATTAAAAATTCAATCAAAAATGAGTAGAACTTTTTATTTTATGATAAGTCGAAAAAAAAGGTTGTCATAATGGTAAAAATAATATGTGTTTCAATCAAAAGCGACTATGGCCCTTAAATAAACTGGATGGTTCATTTATTTGGAAATAGTGATAAATATGCTGCAAAATAAGGTCTGAAATAAAATCCTGCTGGAACTAGAAAACAAGGGAATGCATGACTCGAATGGTTTGATGGCTGATTTAGTGGAATCAGAACTTTTTCTATTAATGAAAAAACAGTAATTCGAATATTAGGATACGTCATAGAGGAAATATCTTCAAAGGAAGGCACTGGCTCAAGGAGATTTAATTATTCAATTAGGATAATGATGAAAATAATAATTGAGTTCTTTTTTACTGTGACTTTGACGTATAATTTCATGTAAGAAAAGAAATAACATTTTTACATTTAAGTCGTAATATATATGTACTACATGAAATTCCATCGAGCTACTCGTATTAGGAATTGCTTGTAAAATGTCATGCGGACAAATCTGAGAAAAACATTTTCAACTATGACACATGATGCAAATAATTTACTTTGATCCATTTGAAAACAACGGCAAATGCCAGGAAATTTCATGAATCTACTCGTATTAGAAATTGTTTGTAAAACTCATGAATGCAAATCTCATATAAAACATTTTCTATTATGACACATAATGCAAATAATTTACTTTGATTCATTTGAAAAAAAACGGCAAATATAATGAAAGTTCATAGATCTTCTCCTATTAGAAATTGTTTGTAAAATGTTATGTAAACAAATCTGAGAAAAAACATTTTCAATTATGACACAAGACGCAAATAATTTACTTTTTCTCACTTGACAAAATAGCAAATGTGAGGAAATTTCATGAATCTACTCCTATTAGAAATTGTTTGTAAAACGTCATGAAGGCAAATCTGAGATAAAACATTTTTATTTATGACACATAATGCAAATAATTTACTTTGATCCATTTGGAAAAAAAAAACGACAAATGTAATGAAATTTCAAGGATCTACTAGTTTTAGAAATTGTTTGTAAACCGTCATGAAGGCAAATCTGAGATAAAACATTCTTAACTGTGACACATAATGCAAATAGTTTATTTTGTTCCATTTGAAAAGTGACAAATGTAATATGCAATAAAGGAAATAATGTGCGAAAGTGTCTCCAGTTTAATGTATAAAAAGTTTAAATTCAAAAGTTAATAGTCTTAAAACCTTTCATATTGAATTTTAATATTTTGATCTTTTGTCATGTATAACAAAATTGTCAAAGTGATATCTTGATTTTTCCTTACATTGCATTTACTATTTTTTTTAATGGTAAACCTTTTCAACAGGATGCATTACACAGCAATGGTATAAAGAAATAAATATAGCGATCCTACTTTGAAATTAAATAGAAATTTTCTATTTCTTCTTCTATGGAGATTAACTTTCAAAACCATTCTACCATCTGGTGTTCATTTTACTTTATCAGAATTTCGCTCGGGGCAAGAACGGAAAGTCTTCCTCCTGAATGATCGGAACCCTGTTGACTCTTTGAAATTCGTTTAAAGCACCGATGCAGGGAAAATCAAAGGATTTCAGATTTTTTTTCTTATTTTGTCATGTAGAATTTTGTTTAAAGGACGATAATCTTCTGTGAAGTGGATTCATCCATATAAGGTAGATTTTTCTCTTCATTAAGTGTTTCGTACTTGAAGGCAATGTGTGTAAAATGTTTTCAGATATGCGCTATTTCAGCAAGAAGTAACTATATTTAATCTAAAGAAGATAAATATTACTAACGAGTTAAACTATGCTTCTATAAGTTACGTAAAATTTTTGTAATTCCAGTGTCTATTCTTATAGTTTATGTATTGACCTTTTAAAAGAATAAATGCATTTTTGTTCTTTTAAATCCTAGGAAGACATTATTTTTCAAGATATATAAATATGTATTCTTAAACTGCGTTTTCAAAAAGTTTCAGAAACAAGTTTCAAATTTAATTGGGATTTAAAAGATAAATGTTGAATTTCATAGAATTTTCTTTTCTAGAAGAGTAGATTAAAACCATTTCCACATTATGTGTCTGACTTTGAAAAGAACAATAATATTTTATATAAAAAAGGTCATTTTAAGTAGTAATAAATTAAACTATGCATCTATACTAAAAAAAAAACCCTTCATTTTATTCATATACAGGACTATACATAAATCCATCGGAGGAATCAGATGTTTATAGTAAAACTAGCATATAGCCCGTCATATGACGGGATCAGTAAAATTTTTAATTTTCCATAATTGTAAAGTACCCTATGAGGCAGGTAAAAAATGGTTTGTTTTCGGGATAAGAATTATCTTGCAACAAAAAATAATCGATGATTAATTTAAAGTTATCACATATGTACCTAATCTATTATTTAAGCCAAATATAAAACAAAATTATTTACGTAATATCTAAGTTCAGCGATAAAACTTATGAAAATAATGCAGATGATATTTAAATAATTTGAAATAAGAAAAGATAAAATTAGATGGTTTTAGTATTGACGTCATAATGCTAGAAAAAATGTTATTTTTATCTATTTATTATGTGATAGATTGATAATCGCCTTCTCTTAACTGGGGAAAATAGGGCTTGAAATAATGGAATTGAAAGCTCGAAAAGGGAGGAAGGGGTGGATTTCGAACGTTTTATACGAACGAAATATCCTATGAGGCAGGTAAAAAATGGTTTGTTTTTTGGCGGAGAATCGTCTTGCAACAAAAAATATTCGATTATTAATTTAAAGTTATCACATATGTACCTAATCTATTATTTAAGCCAAATATAAAACAAAATTATTTACGTAATATCTAAGTTCAGCGATAAAACGGATGAAAATAATGCAGATGATATTTAAATAATTTGAAATAAGAAAAGATAAAATTAGATGGTTTTAGTATTGACGTCATAATGCTAGAAAAAATGTTATTTTTATCTATTTATTATGTGATAGATTGATAATCGCCTTCTCTTAACTGGGGAAAATAGGGCTTGAAATAATGGAATTACACGCTCGAAAAGGGAGGAAGGGGTGGATTTCGAAGGTTTTAAAGACTATTTTTTGCTGTGATGTGAAGCATATTTATACAAACTTATTTAAGAATCGGATCAATAATTTAAGAGAAGATAAACTTTACTCGCTTTGAATTTTGTTAATCCATCAAGAGTCCAATATGAATACCTCTATTCATTCCAGGTCCAACCCCTTCATAAATTCGAGAACAGACGGACAGATAACTTAAGCCATTATTATATAGGAGATAACCAAGACATATGCAGTAACAAAAATTGCACTAAATACAGGAAATGTTCAAGTTTTAAGTATAGTTCTTGTAAGTGTGCTATGTGGTCACACATTCGTTAATGCAATAGTCAAGTCCATGTCACACTTTATTTAACATGTTACTATCAACGGTATTCACAACAACTGTGATCTTTTAGCCCAGTTCTTCCAAATCTCTTGACAAAGGGAGTAAGGAAGCAAGGACTTTTACATAGCCACTAAACAGAAAGTCTCAAGGACTTAGATTCGGTGAGTGTAGGTAGTCATGGCAAAAGATAAAAGTGTGGAAGCTTGCTTAATCGTAATCTATCCTCTTCTATTTTCAACTTCTATCATAAAAAAACTTAAATTATTTGCTGTATTCATCTTAGTCCTTCACTAGAGTGTTTTGAAACCTTTGAAAAAATTATCAATAGACCTGTATATCTTATTTATGACAAGTCAGACAGAACTAACGACAAGCTCTATTCCATCTCAATCTCTATCAGATACCATAAATGCGATTTACTTGTTAAAATAATTTTAAAAAATTGTGCATCTATTACAGCTATTCTATGAATCGATTCTTGGGGATAGTTATAAATCACTCCACAGTCTAGTTCCTCTCAGACTATCTTCAATCTGATACTATTAACGGCATTCTCAGTAAGTGTGAGTCTTTACCCCAGTTCTGTTAAATCACATGGACAAGAAGATAAGAAAGCATCGTTTCGCATAGCACAAAAAAAATTCCATAGTGTTAAATATAATGAAAGTGGAAGCCATAGCAAAAGAGGCACGCAATTTTAGGAATCTTGCTCATTCCAACAACGAGGTAATAGTATGGACAAGTGCTGTTAAACAAAAAAAAAATTATTTGTTTCTGTACTTATAGCAGGGTTCGTTTATACTGTGTTTGTTTTCATTTTTTATTATTATAGCGTTTTAGAATCCCAGAAGGTATTATGGTTGGCTATGTTGGATTACTAGGGTCTACTTATTTGCTACCTTAAGGCTAAACCGGAAGGTATTAAGAATAATACTGCATATATGCTTTAGAAATGATAAATACATCTTTAATCTTTTACAAATTAGATGAACATTTTGTTAAAGAAGTAGAAATCCATAGCCTTATATTTACAGCATTTCTCAAAGCGTATGGTAAAATTCGTAGCTGTTTAAGGTTAAGTCAGGTTAACCGTATAACTTTCGATATTTAACTTATACACTTAGATTATTTGAAAAATCTCATCTAAAGACTAGGTGTTCTGTGATGTCTTAAAAACTTTTTACAGTATTACAATACATGATATATTTAGGGAAAATTAATCCTTTTCACTCTTTTTTCATGCATAAAAATAATAGGAAAGTTCGTTATTCCTTTTAGTACTGGTATATCCCATAATATAATGCTTTATTCCCCTCTTGTGCCCAACGTATCTCATATGGATTAAGATGGCTCTTTACGACTAATCATATAGATTTATTAAGATCAACGGAGGAAAAGTTAGGTCATAAAGTGCCTTTCCAGTCTCTAGACTATCAAGTACTTTCGGATCAAGAAATACATTGTATCGTATTGCCTATTATACTGTGGAAACGAAAGAGAAACTGTATCTTCTATTTTATTTAGTAAATTAATATTTTAAAATTATATGCACATGAGTGATAACTTGTCTGACTCAAATCATGCAAAAACTAGGGAACGTATTTTCTTCTTTTTATTTATTTAATAATAGGTCTGTGATTATTTTACGCGATTTGCGAAATTTGAATTAGTTCTTTTTAAATTAATGTTTAAATAAACCATTTTTTTTACATTTCTTCCTCCATTGTATCATTATATATTCTTTACCTATGTGTCACCTAAGTGTTCAAATTCAAAATTTCCTCTCAAATGAATGTTTTTCGAAATTTGCAAAACACATTAGCGATTTTTTTAAACTTTCTAAAGAGTAGCCTCTTACTCTCTGGTAAGAATAAATTCATTTTCATATTCTCAAAAGATAAATGCAATGATCTTCATTTTATAAGTCATGATTTATCTAAATTTAAAATACCTCATTAAATTGTTTTCAAAAGAACATGTGATGTCACTGATTAAGAAATGTGTACTCGTTCTCAGTGATGTAATTTTTTTTTAAGTTTAATAAAGTTTCAGTTATACTTTTTTTTCAAAATTTAAAAAACATATTGAAATATTTTTAGTTTATAAAATAGTCATATTTCGTTTGTTAAGAGTAAATTAACAATCACATGCACCCACAAACGGTAGGTATATAATTTTTTTAAAGAAAGATTGACGTCACTAGTTAAGTAATATGTATCATACTCTTCAGTTTGAATGATGTTATAGATTAATTTCTTAAAATTTTCTTTCACTTATACATTTTTCATAATTTATAAAACATAATCAAATGTTTTTTATTTATAAAACTTAGTCACATTTTATCTGTTAAAAATAAATCAATTTTTGTATATAACCACAAATAAAAAATAATATGATTCTTAATTTTATAAGTGTGCAATTTATCTTTAATTAAAAGAACCCGCAATATTGTTTTCAAGAGAGCATGTAACGCCACTGGTTAAATAGACTTGGCTTTTTACTTCTGAATGTTGTCATAATTTATCTAATAATAGAGAAGGTTTGAATTTTTTTATAAATTCTATTCAATAATTTTTTTAAATTACAATAGAAGCATTATAGATTTTAAAAAGTGATGTAAGTTTCTAGTTTAATTAAAAGAACTAATTTGTACCAATTTATGTCTCATAAGTTTGACACATAGGAACTAAAAATTACTATCATAATTAAAATATAATAAAACTTCATTTATTGTTCTCATACGGTGACATAATATTTACTTTTAATAATTTAAGGATTGAAAAACTAATACATTAAAATATAATTAATACAAAACAACATATTGAATAACCTAAATTTCAGTCAATAAGCGATTTTCTCTTAAATTAAACACACATTAAACAGTTATCAACATAGATAAAACCTCAAACTCTGGAGATCATATCAACTTTATTTCATCAATAAACTGAAGAAAACTAACACAGAACGATAAGTAAAATGTACATTAATCAACAGGAAATGAAAATCAAATAAATAATTACACACAAAGGAATACAATGCTAAAACAAAACTAGGAGATCAAAAGATCTAATCAATTCAATTGTAATTGATTCGTTTCTAAGGATTACTCTTCTCCTAAATTTTTAATAGATGTTTATCGTTTCTAATTAATTATTTAGGATTGAGAAATCAACAAGAATCTTTTATATATTTATTACTTTTTTTTATATTTATTCTTTTTTCAGGGTAAAAAAACCCTTCATGTATCAAGGATTAAAGAAGTGAAGTAATTTTATTTGTAAACATCGAGATTTGAAATTTTATTTTTATCAATGAAATCTCTAGCGATTTTTAAAATTTAAACTTATTTTCACTTTTATTCAACTGTGCATAGACTTTATGGCCTTTGCTGTTTTTAATACACTCCCAGCAAAAATTGAACATAATTCAATTTACATTGAGTTTACATTTTAATCTGCTTTAAAGAAGATTTAATCTGCTTTACATTAATATAAAATTATTAAATAATAAATACTTTTAGTTCTTAAATTCATACCAAGGGGTTGCAAACATTAACGAAGTGGGGAAATCTTTCTTAATTTATAATGAAGACATAAATAAGCTAAGTGGTGGAGCTAATTTGTTAAAGTGTTTTCTTGAAAATTTAATATATTGATGGTAAAATATTTATGTAAAAATAGTTAAGTTTTCATATTTAAATATTTATTATCTAAAAATGTATTGATTATTCCCTATTTAAAAAGTGCCTTAACCTCTTAATAAACCTTCAATTTACAAAAATGCTTTACAAAAAAAACATTTTTATTGTATAATTTTGTTGTTTTTACTAATTACAAAAATAGAATAAATGTTATTTTTTATAATTTTATGTATGTTTTGTTACTACCAATTTAATAGTTTACCTTTGAAAATTAAGGGTAACATTACGGGTTATCATAAAATTGACCAAAAAGGCTTTTCATTATAATAAAACTTATTTCCAAAATAAAATTCAATATATAAGGAGGGTCAAAACTCAATGGTTAGTATAAGTCATAAATGTATAAATCAGTTTTTATATGTTACTTTTTAAAACAAAGAAATACGGAAAAGCAAACATCGTATTCCTCACACTGGTATTTTGTTCCACAACGAATATTTTTTTATTATTCATCTTTTTTCTATAAACACACTTGTTGCAGATGGCAATACTAATATTCTCCCCCTCATTTCCTTACGGGTAAGTAACGTATGTAATGCGCATGCCTTGTACAGATGAAATTCACTTGCTACAGTTGTAAGTGTTAGTGTTAAAGTTCTATCTCATAATATATGTCGTGCATATTTGCTATCCTGTTTTTAGATCTTATTTAAATGTTTTTTCTTTTGTTACTTAATTTTAGATCACCCCAACACTGCACACAGATCTGTTAAATTATGATACATATCCATTTAACTGCTTTCTGATATATATTAAATGATGCAAATTGCTGTGAATTATTTTTTAGAGCTCTAAATTGTTGGTTACATCCTCCACATCATGATTAGACTATACTACAAAGAAACGAAATATTATTACAAAAAAATCCCAGCAAAATGTTTCCGATGTTGGTTCTGATATTACGTTACAATCGATACAGTAAATTATGCAGAAAAAAACGTAATATTCCGTTTGAATTCTATGTTGGATTGGTTGAAAATGACCTATGAGCAGCCCTATGACATGAAATTGGGTTCATTTTCAGTCATACTTTTTAAAATTTAGAACAAGAGTTAATAGTTATGTGCAATGATAGAAAATACTGAAAGAAAAACAAATCATTAATAATAATGAAAAGGTCCTATTTTTCTACAAAACATACCTATTTTAAAAACAGAATGGATAGAATATACGTTTTGAAATATATTACTTTGTGATAATTTTTCTTATATTGAGCTATACGGTTAAATAGTTTATTAATTTCCAATGGGTAAAACAATTATAAATGCACATGAAATATTTTAAGTATTGTTAATAAACATAAATTTTAATTTTGAAAAAACAATGAAAATCATTATAAGCAATAAATAAATGGTCGTAAAAAAATATATTTTATGTAGAATTATGGATATACAAAAACTTTTCTTGCTTCTTGTTCGTAATTATATTTCACAACTCAAAGAAATAGAAATTTTTAGTAAAATATCACACAGTTGGAAGCTTATTGTTACTCTTAAGGTATGGTGCCCAATCTACTCTTAAATTGTATAGTACTGTACATTTTTCATCAATATAAACAAAAGGATATGATTGTAAAAATAAAATCCTGTATAATATTTAAAAGTAATATATTTTTATTTTTATGCTTAGTTATATTTAGGTTATCTTTATTTTATTAATATTTTAATTTGCATAAAATTTAGTTGATGCTTTATACCATTGTATTTCCCTTTAATGATGCAGTAATACCTAATATTGTTATCAATCTTAATAGTTTTAAAGTTTATATTCATTTGGTCTACAAATGTTTAAAGGTTATTTTTTTATGTTTTCGTTTGTTTTTTTTAAGACTGTAAAATTACTAGTAAACTCAATAATACTCCTTACATTTAACATTAACATTAGAATTATGCAAGAAGTTATTTACCATGCCTACTTTTTTCTGTTAATGCCAGTTTTTGTAGCTTCTATTTTTCGAAATTACGTGTCTCGTTGTTATATCTCTTACTGTACTTTTTTATCAAAGCATTACGTTACTTTGTTTTCATTTATAATCCTAATTGAAAAGTGTACAAATATGCCACAATTGATATCGTAAAGCAATCTACTAGTATCGTGATTAAGAAATTAACTCAACTTTCTTAATAACATAATTTTGAATAAATAATTCTAAAAAACTTGACTTCAAATTCTTTTGTTGGACCACTTTTCTTTAATTTTTAAAACTATCAACATATTTTCCAACTACTTTCTGTCTAAAACTCTTATTTCACTTCAAAACATGTATATTCATACTTTTTCATAACACATTTAAACTATAACATTTAAAATCTTTGATAACTATTTAGAAAATGCTATGATAAACTTCACACGAAAGGTAGTGTAACTGTCTATCATCGATAAAGAATCCCAAGCCATTTGACATATTCCACTAGCTCTCCATGACGACTTTTCGCAATTCAAGTCGACCTTTTCAGGAACTTTTACCAATATTCCAGACCTTTCATTCCGACGAGAAAAGACTCTGAAATTGTGAACTTCAAATATCCACTCAAAAGCTCTCGGGTATTTTAAAATGCTGCAGAAAACGGACACCATTTGGAAGTCCAGATTATAGGCAGATAATTCCTTTGGGTTTAAAAGTCGATATCGAATTCACTCCTGTCAAATTCTAGTTTAAATTGCTTGTATGAGAATTTCGACTGCAATACAGATCCGCATTCACTGTGACAAAACTATCTCCTTGAATCAAAATGGGGAGATTGAATTGAAATCCTATTACATAAAAGTAAAGTAACTTCAAATGTTACGTTATTATAAGTGCCATGATTTAAAAGGATCTTTTAGGAACTTATGAGTGGTTCCAAATATCCATCCTTTATAAAGAGTTATTAGAAAGCAGTTTAAAAAAAACTCCTGTCAATTTTTTTCCATCACTTTCTTTAATTTTGTTTATGCAAGGCTTAATTTTATTTACAGATTATTTACTGAGATTTTTCAATGTCTCTTTTACAAATACAAGGAGGAAAATAATCTTTATCAGCATCAAAATTCTAGAACTTGTAAGTATATATATATATATATATATATATATATATATATATATATATATATATATATATATATATATATATATATATATATATATATATATATATATATATATATATATATATATATATATATATATATATATATATATATATATATACATATATATATATGTATGTATGTATATATACCTCGGTCGCTTGATCTCTCCCCATGCGACTTCTGGCTATGGGGTTACCTTAAGTCCAAGGTCTATCAAGGAGTGGTCCAGGACCTGGCTACGTTGAAGGATAACATATCATGGACTGTACGGGAGATTCCTGCAGACATGTTACTTTCTGCTGTTGTGCATACTGTGCACAGAATGCAATATGTGGTCCACAACAACGGCAGCCACATTGAACCTCATTTGAATGCAAAATAAAAGGTAATTTCCGTATTGATTTGCATTTGTTAACACTCTATTTTCTATTACACAGCACCAAATATTCCCCTAGCGGTGACTTTTGGAACTAATTTGTTTTTTCGCGGAATCCTTCGTCTCCCGTCTTGTTTAATCTTCCTACAAAATGTGGCGTCATTCTCGCAAATAGATCGAGCTACAGAACACTGTGAGCACTGTCAGTTTAATTAAATCACCCGGTATAAATAAATAAATACATATGTATATATATATATATGTGTGTGTGTGTGTGTTGTGTGTGTGTGTGTCTGTGTGTCTGTGGGAATCAGAACTTTAAAATGCCTACTTTAAAGAAAAATATTAAAACTTAAAAGTGATACAACTTAGCTACTGCACTATACAAACAAATCATGGAGCAAAACTGTTGAAAAATAAAAACTTATGTTTTTTTATAGGATATAAAGTAGTATATTGAGAGAAATGTATTCGTAATTAAGTAAAAGTTTATGTTACAAGAAATGCCCATTTCAATAAATAAAAACGTTTATTTGTGAAATATAGGTCCCTACTCTCTTGATATAAGAATAAATCCCATTACAGAAATAAATGGTTTTCTTATAACAATATAAATATTTGGAGTGTAAAATAAACATTGGAACTTTGTTTTACTTAGATAAAAGAATCGAATCGTAGACAGGTCATTTTACACAATAATTATCGTATTCCCTTACGTATATATTCTCTCCGTATCTTAAATTTTACGTATAGATCTCTGTGATAAAAACAGAGAATACAAAAGGCTTTTATTTTATAGTATAATACATTAAGCAATTACATTTAAATTGAAGATTACTTTATAAATTACCCTGTATAAATAGCACTTATTTCAGATTTATTAAAATCAAATCAATCGCAGAATTCCTTGGGCAATCATCAAATTGCTTAAAGAAGCAATTTCTGAAATTAGATACCAAAAATAAAGCAAAGGACTATTTTTTATATCAGTAAACTATATATCTCCATTTACAGAGATTAGTGATTTATTGTCAGATTCATGTCTGACCAGCAATATTTGATAATAAATCATATCCTTTACTGGAGAATAAAATTACACTTTACTAATGGCGTACAAATTAATGATTAAAATGAAACACTACAATGAATCAATTTATTCAACAGATTAATTTATTTATTAAGGAAGGCAAATTTCTAATTCTGCTTATTTTTAAAATTTAATATTTATGACTAAAGAAATTTGCATTAAATCACTTTATAAAGTACTTCCGATATATGAATATATCATCTTGGAGTAAATTGGAATAAATGTTCCTTTCTCAAAAGAATTCTTGTTTAATGTATTTAAGATCCACATTTATTTAACAAAATCGACCATAAAAATCCCATTCTTCTTTTTGTCATTGACATTTTTAATCTTCTAAATACTGAAAAATTAATAACATTCCGTAGGATTTTTGAGCATTTTATTTGTAAATATAGTTTCAAAAAACATATAAATATGTCTAAAGCTAGAACATTTTATTACTTAACCAAACATTTAAATTATACTGGACACTAAAATCTCATTGCTCTCAATACAGTTCTAGCCTACATAGTATTGAGAAGTACGTTTGAAACTTCAGCCTTTTTTAAGTTAGAAAAATGGCAGCCACTGATCAAAATTGCTTAATTTTATGTAAATAATTCCCTAAGTGACGCACTAGACGTGTTTCTTCTAAGATCGGAAAGTTTGCTTCTCTGCTGATACAGTACTTCAACAAAAAAGAAACATTGACAGGAAAGTTGACAGAAATAGCACCGGTTCAAAGCTGCTACTTACTTGATTATTAATTACAGTTATTTTTATTTTACTATTATTATTTTTAAAAAGTGCGAAATGTTTGCAATATATATTAAAAATTTCATTATTTTACAAAGGCTCCATTTGCTTTTTTTATGAGTTTCTCTTAAAAGTAGCACGGCAAAAATCTCACTGCTGTGCAAAAGCAAACAGACCAGTATTTACATCTTACTACACTTACACTTTTATTACACGATTAAAATTTATTCATAAACTTAAATGTAATCTGTAAATTTATCCCTTTTCACTGAAGGTATGCACTCTACTATCCAATGATTTAAATATATCTGAAGATTTTGCATTTCATTTGATTTCCAAACTCGTTAATAAATTATTCATGTACTAAATCTATAATCGTATGTTCTTTCTACAGTTTAAAAAATCCTTAAATTTTTAATTTATTAAACTATATTTTGCTTCTTGTATAAGATCATCAAACGTCTGACTTATTGATAAAGACTTACTGACATAACGCTCCAACTAATACAAAGACTTAGTAATAATTTTACAATGAATGTTTTAAATTCTTCGGTAGACCATATCATGTAATGGCTATGAATCATCAAAACCTCTTGTTACAGACTCCCTACATTTTCAAGCTTATGTTATAGTTTTGCCTTTTGACTGAGCATAAATATATGACTTCTCATCTGTTTACAACTATTGTAAACAATTGGGGTTGTTTTTGTTTGTTTTTACTTTAATGCAAGTTTGAACATTTGATAAATAATTACCTTATTGATAGGACATTTCTCTAACCATTTTCAATTATTTTGTACAAAAAACTTAGAAACAATAAATATAATAGCTATTTAAGTATCAAATACTTGACATTTTTATTAATATAAATAATTATTGTCTTGCGCATCTCTACGTTTATTTCAATCAGTAGAAATGAAGTATCATGCATCAGTTTCATCGTATGTAAAAGATTACGAAATAATTTAATTCAAGTTTCCTAAACCTTAATTAAATCTGCAAGAAATATATATGCCTGAATTTCATTATTTTTTAACCTCTTATTCTCTTATCTAGATTCTAGAAAAATAAATTTATCTCGCTGATATGTAGATCACATATAAGTGAATGATGAGGTTGTTCTTAAAAAATACCGCAATACAATGAAATAAATGGTTGAAAATACCTTCGTGAGAATAATCGTGACCATAATTAAGTTTAAAGAAATGATAGTAAGTCTACTAAAAATAAAAATATTGTAGAATTAAAAGATCAGAAATAAAATTGAATGTGGATATTTTTAAAATATATTAATCCAACCTCTGTGTGTGTTATCTTCATTATACTACCATAAGACTAACAGTTAAATATACTTAAAAGAACTATTTCTCCCTGTATACTATCTGTATCTAACTTACACTTAATTGATGCTATTTTGCTAATTAAAAAGTCGTTAAGAAGAGGATGGAAGTTACAAAATTCTTTTGTAACCTAACTAAAAATTCTTTTGTAACCTAACTGTAAGTTAGCACTTATTTCCTAACTGTACTAGTTTCCTAACTGTAAGTTATAAAATTCTTTTGTAACTTATAGTTAGGAAACTAGGAGTTGTAACTACAATTAGGAAATATACAGTGAAGTATATGTAAATTGAACACAATACAGGTTTTAATTAGATAGTTTTTAAGTTTATATTTGATTTATTTTTTTAAATGTTTTAGCTTTCATTTTAAATTTTCCTTTAAAGTTTAACTTTAATTATTTTAAAATAGGCTTTAAACATTTTAAAATACAATTTCGTAATTTAATTAAAAAGTATATTTATAGGATTTATTTGTGCATTAAACTTTCAGGTATAATATCGATTTCTGAGACTTAAATCTAAATGAAGTGGAACCTTAAATACATACTTTAAATGAATGTATTAAGTGTTTGGTCTATATTTCGTACAAATGTATGGGAAATTAAGTAGTAGCATTTTAAAGAGCATTAAAGAAATTTTCTTAAGGAACATTTTTAAATTGCATGATTCCTTAAATAGCTTAATGCTTTTCGCTTATTTATGCTTCGTTTTATAAGTACAGAAAGTTTCTGAACTTTAAATTCATAATTTACATAAATGTTTTTTTCCCATCCTCTAAATCATGTTTTCTGACTTAGAGATTAGAGGAGTTATATTTTGAAGTTTTCTTTTATATATTTTCTCTTTCGTATTATAGTTTTTATATATTAGAAAGCAGGAAAAAAACATTTACTGTTAATAATTCTAAAAAACAATAATAGCCACGATACTTGATAACTTCTGAAATAATCCTTATGTGTATGTAAATTTAAAATGCTATTTGTTCAACAATAATATTAAAATATTGTGTAAAATAAGTTTAAGAGGAATTATGGAGTGGTTTTTATTTATGAAAGATTTGCATAATTTATTTCCTTTAAAGACATATAACTTTACAATATAAACGATATATTTTAGTTATTGAGATATTATAATTTATATCCTGCTTGTGTGTGTGCTCAATTTGCACAGTATCTTTATGCGAAATCTCTTATTATTCCCCTTAACTACTGAGGCTGTACACTGGTTGTGAATTGTTATATTGATAAGAAATTTTCAATTTATAATATGAAATACAAAATTTCCCGGATAGTTAGTTTTTTAAGAGAGCTTCTTACCGTTTCTTGTACAACAATATAAAGGATTAAAAGAGTTTTAATTTTGGTCAAGAAATGTTACTGTGACTTAATATAGTTACGCATTCACAGGATGTCTCTAAAATTTGGAGATAAAATTTTAGAGAGTGTAAAGAACATCGTTATAAATAACAATCTCATTCAAAACCATAAGGAAACCAGAAAAATAAATAATTGAAGAACTGTAACATATGGGCTATTTTAAACTAGCATATAACTCGTCATATGACGGGATTAGTAAAATGTTTAATTTTCAAGAATTGTAAAGTACCATATGTAGAAAAGAAAATGGTATGTTTTTCGCCTGAGAATTATCTGGTACACACTCAATAATTTGTTGATCTTCATACTCCTCTAAATTCTCTCCATACTGTGAATGCAGTTTAGAATCACACTGAATTCATTTAGAAAGATAATTCAAAGTTTTCTTAGCTACGTCGAAATTATTGTTAAGTTTTTCCTAATTTTTTTCCCAAAGTCATTAATGGAAATAAAGGAATGAAACAATCATTTCCACTACACCCTGGAGGTAGATAGAATATTTTGTCAATAGATGTGATAAAATTTTCATTTCAACAAAAAATAATCGATGATTAAATTTAAAATTATCTCATATGTACTTAATTTTTTATTTAATCCAAACATAAAAGAAAATTATATAAGTAATATCAGCGTTCAATAATAAAACGGATGAAAATAATGCGGATTATATTTAAATAATTTAAAATAAGAAATCGTTAAATGAGATTATTAAAGGAATGACGTCATAATTCTAGACAAAAATGCTATTTTTGCTTATTTATTATGTAATAAATTGATAAACTTGATCACCTGCTCTTAACCGAAGAAAACAGGTCTTGAAATAGTGACATTAAATACTAGAAAAGTAGGGAAGGGGTGGATTTCGAACTTTGATAACCCTGACTCATCAAGAACCCAATAGGGATGCTCCTACCCATTCCAGGTCCAACCGCTTCATAAATTCGAGGACAGACTGATAGGTAACTTAGGCCATTATTATATGAAAATGTATAGGCATTAAATGTATCAGATATATTTAATGAAAATGTGTAAGTAAATATGTACAGAGATTTACAATACCTATAACATTGGTTATTTTAGGCCTACTTCAAGATCGATAACTTTTCTGTCATGAAAAATAATTCAGGCCGGTCGAGGATGAACTGCCTAAGTCCACAATAATAATTCAATCTCAAACTATCATTCGTTTAGATTTTACCTGCAAAAAACAAATCTTTCTCCTCGACCAGAAATGTCCATTAAAGACAGGTATCCTTTGACTGCCAAAATTTCCTTGCGTGAGTTGCAAGTGCCTAGAAATAGTATATCGTCTGATGGACTTTTTGTCGTAACGGTTTTTGTGGGCAACAATAGATTCCTCATTTCCGAAGCCGACGTAGAGATATCTAACCTATTCAATACTGCAAAGAATTTTGTCTCTGTTTATATTTATTTTTCTCATACTTTCATTAACTCTAAAATAGCCCAGACGCCCTAAAATAACCCAGTCATAAAAATATCCAGTAATGTTGTTAAATTAGTTTCTGTACTACTTTCACGCTATATTGCACCACAGTGTTTTTACTTGGTTTGCTTTGGTTTGGAGCAATATAATATACTGTTTTACTACACGAGAGCTAATGAGACCTACTGCTTAAATCTAATTCCAAGTAGCTACAAACATCCATGCCATCAACAAAACTCCGATGCCAAATAGAAACGTCCTACCCGTTGATACACTATTTGGCTAATAACATGATTCCTTGACTTATTAAACTATATTCCCTGAATTTTTAAATTACATAATACCCCATAAACTTGAGAAGTTGCACACATTGGCTGTCTCCAAACTTTTTGGGGCATCCTGTATAATCCCCAGTTGTTTTTCACTCAGGATACAGTACTCTAATAAAAAAATATATTGGAGGTAACAAAATAAAATGAATTTGGAAACTAACGTCTTAGAACAAATTCTATTTATTACGTGTTTTTCTAAGGGAGTAAATCGGAATAAAAGTTTTTTTTCGTCAAAATTGTGAGGTGACTGATGAGGTGAATTAATTGAGGTAATTCTTTTGCACTACTATACACAAAATTTTTCTCAAAGCTGTTAGACTATTGCTATATCTATTAATGTTAATGATTTTTGTTGAAAATGCATTAAAGGGAAGAAAAAGTAATCAGTTAAGAAATAAAAAACTGCTCTAGGTGCAAACCTAGAATGAAAATCAGCTGCAAATTAAACAAATTTTTCTTCAAATTTCTGGTCCAAAATTATGTTTAATTTTCGAATATATAGAGATGGCACCTCTTTTCTTTATAATTATACAGTTCACTTCTTCTTTTACTTCCGTTTTGGTTTTTCAAAAAAATGTCGACAGATTCAGAACAGATATCTGTCAGAGAAAATTTTTGCCTCTTCCTGAAAGACAAAGTAAGTACCGTGAATTTGCTGAAAGCAGGATTTAATTCGAGTACATCAATGACGTTCAAACATCTTTACCTTATCCACAAATATAGAAAAAATCATTGAATTTCTCTTATATGGAAATTAATTTTTTGGCAAAACTAAGGAACTCCCCAAAGGCCCACAAAAGATTATAATATATAATGGCCGTAGATATTTTTCGCAGAATGTAACTTTCCTTACAACTTGATTGACTAATATCTCTACAAAACACCTTGTATTTTAGTGTTTCTATGCAAATACAAGCCAAATATAGTTTCATATCTCTATATGGTATATGAGTAAGCTTTTGAAAAATATAGTGTAATAGATGACAGGTCTTATATATTATAACGAATATAAATATGGGACTGTGAAAAATTTTTATTTAAAGTATTTAGCTTTGGTCCATTAAATCTAACGGTCGCTCTCCCTCTCTCTCTCTCTCTTTTGCAATTTAATAAAGCTATATAAAATATTTATACTCCAGTTTTGTTTCATTATCCTTTTAATAATTAAAGTTATATATTCATAATTTTTAATAACTCATTTACCCATGTTTAACATGCGGCATAATCTGTATAAGAAAAAATGGCAAAAATGTGTATGCCCCATACAGTACGCAACATACATTTTACTTTCTGATAACATTCCAACTTGTATTGCTGAGAACTGCTAATTTATGCCAAATTTAAAAAAAGTGTTACTAGCTAATTTGGTTTGGAGAGCTAAAGCAAAATTTTGCTGCACGAGGGCCTATTGCTTAAAGCTGGGATTTTTTAGTAGAGGGAAGGGCTACAGAAATCGGGACAAATGTATTACACCCTTTGTTGGCACGGTTTCCTTAATTAGGCTGCTTATTTTCCAATTTAGCGAGATTTGTATATATTTCTTCTTTACTATTCATGGCTAAATTTGTTATTGTCTGTATATGATGATCTGTATATGTAGAAAGTTCCTCTTAATTTTTTTTAAATGTGTGCGTCAGGCATGTTTTAAAATTTATTTCGTAAATCCTTGTGATTTTTAGAAACTATACATTCTTTTCACAAAATGTCCTAATTACCTACAATTATTGTAACAAAGAATCAGTTTTTTACTTAATTTAATATCATATACTCTACCTTTTTTATTGCAATTAATACTCTAGAGCTCAATAAGTCTTCATTGATTTTCCTTACACATTTTTTTATATATTTTTTTAATTTCATTAATTATCCCCTACTAAATATATATAATAAGGGGGGGGGGGGGGGGGGGGGGGGGGGGGGGGGGGGGGGGGGTTTTTTTTTTTTTTTTTTTTTTTATACTGGGGGGGGTTTTTTAAAAAAATAAAAAAAAAAGTTACTTTTAATTTAGTTGAGTGACTGAGAGTATTTTAAACCTAAAATAGTTATTGGAGGAAAACGTCTCTGGAATACAATGTAATTCTTACCATCGGTATCTATAAATAGAGAATTCAAACTGAAAAATAGCTCAAAAATGCCTCAAAAACATTTTAATAGTTGATATCAATTCAAATACAAAATTATTCTTCAATAATCGATAAATAAAATTTAGTATTTAAGATTATATGAAACTTTAATAAATTTAAAATAAAAAATTCTTAAGCTTAAAAAGAGACAAAAATGAATTTTCTTTCTTTTAATAAAACAAAATCAAGCTTGTAGGAAACTTTTTATTAATAATCCTATTACAGCTGTTTTTGATAGATTTAACTGTTTCCTAATTTACCCATGTTTAACTTGCTCCATGATCTGTATAAGAAAAAATGGCAACAATTTGTATGCCCCATACAGTGCGCAACATACATTTTAACTTCAGATAGTATTCCAAATTGTATTGCTGAAAACTGCTAATTAATGTCAAATTTAAAAAAGTGTTACTCACTAGTTTGGTTTGGAGTGCTAAGGCAAAATTTTGCTGAATGAGGAACTATTGCTTGAAACTTGGTATTTTTTAGTGGATTGAGGCTAGAGAAATCGGGACAAATGTATTACACCCTCTGTTGGCACGCTTTCCTTATTTGGCTGCCTATTTTCCAATTAGGCGAGATTTGTATATGTTTCTTCTTTTCTGTTTATGGCTAAATTTGTTATTTAATTTAGGATAACTTTTTTCTTCCATATAAGTAACAATCCTAAATAAACGTTTTTCCAAGTTGTTTGTTTATCCTCAAAAGAGCACCTTACAAATATTAAAGAGTTAAGTACAAATGCAATCAAATAGAAAATCCACAGGTAGACTCATTAGAAATTTACTTCTAAGTTTAAAACTTTCCAATATTTTAAATCCGGATATTTCCGATTCACAGATCCCATGAATATTTTTGGAAGAGTGATCTGCCCAACCCCATACGAATTTAAGCGAAAATTTAAAATAGCATTTTATCTGACCATAATGATAAAAACTCATTTTTATTCTGCTTAAAAATGTAAAGCATACAGTGATTTCCCTTTTAAGAATATATAAAAAATGTTCATGAAATCATTTGCCATTGATGACAAAAAAGTGGACAACAGAAAATCAGTCCAATGAGCAATATACACACCTTCCCAGAAATCCATGCTATCAACAGGAATTGAATAAGGCTGTGGTACAAAATGCAGTATTTTACCGATTTGACCATTGTGCGGTATAACACTACTATCACTGATATACGTATTAAAGAAATGTAACTGAAGTAAAATAATGTTGAAGCAATACTTCTGTTGAGAAAGATTTCTTTCTTGAATATCTGTCTTGATTAATGCGTATAGCACGTGATTGCCTGAAGCAATAAAACTCATTCCGTATATGTAGAAAGTTCCTCTCAATTTTTTTAAATGTGTGCGTCAGGCATGTTTTAAAATTTATTTCGTAAATCCTTGTGCATTTTAGAAACTATACATTCTTTTCACAAAATGCCCTAATTACACAAAATTACCTAAACAAAAGAATCAGTTTTTTACTTAATTTAATACAATATACCCTACCTTTTTTATTGCTATTAATACCCTAGAGCTCTATAAGTCTTCATGGATTTTTCTTACACATTTTTTTTTCTTTTTCTTAATTTCATTAATTATCCCCTACTAATGTTACTTTTTATGCTTTAATTTAGCTAAGTGCCTGAGAGTATCTTTAACCTAAAATAGTTATTGGATGAAAACGCTTCTGGAATATACTGTAATTCTTACCATCAATATCTATAAATAGAGAATGCAAACTGAAAAATAGTCAAAAAATGTCTCAAATCTGTTTTAATATTTGATATCAATTCAAATAAAAAATTATTTTTCATTAATTTAAAAATAAAAAATTAATATATAATAAGATTATGTGAAATTTTATTTAATTTATTACAATAAAAAATTCTTAAGCTTAAAAAGGGACAAAAAAATGGATTTTCTTTATTTTAATAAAAACAATCAAGCGTGTAGAAAACTTTTTATTAATAATCCTATTACAGCTGTTTTTGATAGGTTTAAGTGTTTCCTAGACTAAATAAATTAAATTTCAAAAGAGGCTTATTTCATCACATAAAATCTAATGGAGCATAAGAAAAAATTCCGTTTCAGATATTTCATAAACAACTGAAAGTTTCATCACCATCGAAACTTCAACTCTATTGTAAAGAATTATTTGCAGTCTTCTTCAGTGCAACATAATATCATTTAATATCTTTTCAGACTCAAAAGGCTCTAGAAAAAGAAAGGATTATTTTAAAATCGGGTTTTTTCTAAGTAAATAAATTTTTTTTAGAATTTTTTTTAGTTTTCTGTTCTAGAATCATAGGAATTAATTAGACATTTTTCTTTATCCTAATAAATTGATTTTATAATTATTGAATTTTCCATTTTCTACTCCTTTTCCAAATTATCCGTCTTTAACACTAGATTACCCAAGGCAGTCATTTTGACTGTTTTTTAATTTCAATTAGAAAAACAATTATGAAATATAATGACACAATTTCTTAGAATTTGGTGACGTTTTCTATAACATATAAATGGGTTTATGAATAATTGTAGTTACTTCCGCCCTCCTTTATTTCCGTATATATATGTGTGTTATACCTATATTGCCCAGAAGCAGTCATTTTGACTGCTTGGGAAATTTTAAATAATCAAAAGATTTTTATTTATTGAATTGAGTAAATTTCTTATATGACCTGTCCGGCTTTGTATTGAAATAACATTTTTTTTCGATTACGGTAACATACCGATGCATGATAAATTGTCGATTTGGGCGTATACTTGATAAATGTCAGTTGCTCAATAAACTAAAGTAGTACTAGTTATTCGAATCTTTATAAAGTGTTGTTCTAACAAGTTGGTTATTTTATTTCTTTTGCGCCCTAACTTTATGAAAAAAATGTCGAACAGAGATGAGTTATTGGAAAAGCTAACGAACATAAGTGAAGAGTGCTCCGATATAGAATCAAATGCAACAAATTCTGAAATTTCTTTCCAACGAATATAGAGTTACAGGACAGAAAAATTTATCAGAACATGAAGACCCACAAAAATCAACTGCAACACCATCAAATGCAACCCATTCTCACACACGCAAATTTTGTCAAGTACGACTTTGCCACAACAACAAAACAAATAATATATGTGAAAAATGTCAAAAGTATGTTTGAGGAAGATGTACACATAAAAAGATTTCCACTTTCATTTGCATAAAATGTACAAATAATAATGCATAAATTATTTTTTTAATTAAATTTTTTTATTGTTAATATTTACTAATAACTTGTTGTTTAATTGTAAATAATATAAGAAATATTAAAAATTAATTTTAAACAAATTTCTTTACATATTTGTTATTTTTTCACAATGCAGTCATTTTGACTGTTTTTGGGCAATATAGGTATACAAGAAATCTTGGGCAATCTAGTGTTAAAAGGGGTAGATACTTTTTTGTGATATGAGTACATTTCAATTCCCATTCAGCATAAGGAAGTTAATTAAAATGTCAACTGAAAATCTAATGGACTAAATATAAAGTTTTTTAAGATCAAATACAGGGTGTTTCATATTGAATGGGACAAAAAGAATAGCGCAGTGTGACTGCCGTAATGGATTTATTCAGCTGAAACAAATTTATTCTGCAACTACAATTATACAAGTTTTATTTGGCAACATGGAAAAATTATCGAATGACGAACTCGACGCTAGAAGTGCTATGAAATAAAATGTCGTCCATGTAGGAGAAAGTGTACTGCGTTTTGAATATGCCAAAACCTCCTAGCTAACTGTTGTGCAAAGATATTTTTTCGTAAAAGACACAAACTTTCGTAAAGAACCGCCACATTGGCATAACATAAGCAGGTTGGTGAAGCAGTTCCGAGATACCGGCTGCTTATGAAAGAACAAAAGCCCAGGACGAAAAGAAACAAAACCCCTATGCTTTCACAAGTGTTGCAGGAGCTTGATTGCCGCGTAGGAATTTGTCGTGTCACCGGAGGTGCATATATTAAACACCTGTAAAAACTTGAATAAATGCAGTTTTGAGGTAAAATTGAATTTTCTAAATATATTAATTACAACATTCACAATCCTGTTTTCTTTTTGTCCCATTCAATATGAAACATCCTGTATTTATAGCATATAATAGTTAATTTTTCTTCCGCATTTAATTAACCATATTCAAATTCCACTAAATATATATAATAAGTAGTTTTATGATTAAAACTATCATATATGCAGATTTGTCTTAACATTAGTTACACTCCTTCATAAAGGTGCAATGAAAATCTCTTTTAACCCATATTGAACCACTGTCCTATAAACAGAACAACAAATATAATTCCATTTAATAATAAAGTTATAAACATTTTCTGAGTGGATTTTATTTTAAGACCTTTAAAATAGACACACTTTATCACAGTAACAAAGAAAACTGAGAAATCAAAATATATTGTATTGTAAAATATATTTTTAGCAACCCCTTAAAATTGTCATTTTTTAATCTTTAATTTTATATCCATTATTATTTTTTTAAACATAGTGGAGATTACTTGTAGTATTACAGACATTGGCACTACATTAGTGAGTAACACTAGGTCCAGAAAACGGTATTATGACACCAAACGCTTTATCCATTTTAACGATGATTCTTCAAATGATCCGCAAGATAGTTATTGTAAAATTCGACCTTTTTATGACAAAATCAGCATAACCTTGAAGCAATTTGGTCTATTTTCTGAAAATCTCACCATAAATGAAAGAATGGTAAAATACTTTGGAAGGCACAGTTGCAAGATGTTCATGAAAAATAAACCTGTAAAATTTGGATATAAATTTTGGGTATTAGCATCCTACAACGGATATCCTTTTTCCATTACCCCTTATCAAAAATGCCAGTTCAAGAACTGCAAAAGAAAAGCAACAACAGTGTGCTTAAAATGTAATGTTGAACTTTGCTTTAAATGTTTTCCTAAATTTCACCCATGAATCAGCCTAATGCAATGTAAGTGGTATTTGTTAAATTTTAGTTGTGTATTGAACCGTTGGCCTAATTATAGTACAGCTAATAACTTAAAAAAATAAAATTTATTTTTAAAATTTTGATTTTATATGCTTAGTTACATCATATTAATGTTGTGGATAAAGTTTTAAAAATTTTCAGAAATATTTAGTTGGTGTGGTACAATATGGGTTAAAGAAACTTTGATAAAACATTTCAGTTATTATCTGTACTGCGTAAAGTAGCAACTTTTAATCAGTCTCATAACATCTCTCAACAGTTGTAAGTGGCCAATTGCTTTCAGGAATGGGCGTTTTTATATGCCCCTGCATAACAATTAGACACCGCATGCAACAAATCAAATCTTCTACTTTCTAAAAAAGTTTAGGAGAGGCGTGTGGGATAACTCTCCTTATAGTCTAGATGTTTCTTTTGTGACTTCAACGCTTTAGGTTCGATAAAAACACTTCAAAGCTGAAGATACTGCTCGTGTGATGCAGAGAAAGCAGCAATCTTAAAATAGCTGTAGGACGTTGGAAGGAATTTCTTTATATAAAGCATTGAAAAATTTTACCCAAGCCTGGACAAATGTTAAAATAAAGGAAATAATAACTTTTGAAAGTAGATTATATGTAGAACTTTAAGATACAAGTAAAGTTGTAATTATACAAATTTCGATTCTGTTTTATGTTTGATTTTAAGCGTACAATAAAGTTGCCAAACTTTTTAATTACATATTTTATTAATTTAGTTATATCCCATACATAATAATAGCCTAAGTTATCTGTCTGTCTGTCTGTAATTGAATTTATGAAGCGGTTAGACTTGGAATGGACAGAGGCATCCATATTGGATTCTTGATGAGTTAGGTTAGCAACGATCGAAATCCACCCCCTTTCTACTTTTCTAGCATTTAATGTCATTATTTCTATTTTTTTTACCCGGTTAAGAGCAGGAAATTAAATTTATCAATTTGTCACACAATAAATGAGCAAAAATAACATTTTATTATAGCATTATGACGTCATTGTTTTAACTATCTCATTTAATCATTTCTTATTTTAAATTATTTAAATATTGTCTGATTTTTTTCATACGTTTTATCACTGAACTTAGACATGTTGTAAATAATTTTCTTTTATATTTGGCCTAAATAACAAATTAGGTACATATGTGATAATTTTGAATTTAACCATCGATTATATTTTGTTTCAATGAAAATTTTAACAATGCTACGACGTTTTTGTTGTACTGTCTGCTTCTGCTGAAAATCAGCCTGACATCTGAACTTTATGGGTTCTATGTGATAGACAAGGTACATCTGGTACATATCCTGCTTAAGAAAGCTGTAAAAAGCAGTATCCTATTATATAGAACAGCTATTGAATAGCTAAATTTAAATTGGCATAACAACGGATGCCAAGTTCTTGTCCCTGTTTTCCAACATTATGTGCTCTTTTACTTCCCATTAGAATTTTTAAAAATACAATAACACTTTTAAAGATACTTTCTTTGGTTGAAATTAAAAAAAAACATTAAAGCAATAGTATCTGAATAATTCTCGATTGGGAAGATAATAAATTAATAGATGTAATTCAAGTTCAGAAAACGTACCTCATTTAGTATTTATGTTATACAGATTCTATTAAATACAACCCAGAAATAACTGAGATTTTTAAACAACATACCACTCATGTTATAAACATACACGAATTACTGAAGCTGATGTTCTTAAAATTTAGTTTTACATAAGTCGTATAAATTGTTAGTTAAAAATTAAATAATAAGAATTCATGAATTTATAAGCACCAAACATCAATCGTTACTCAAAAAATTAAAGCAGCAAAATAGATAAACAAAAATCAAAATAAATAAATAAATATTTCCTTTATATGAATAAAAATATAAATATTCACCTTTTTATAAGTAAATGTTTACAGAAAATATAAATTATGGTATTTGATAAATTAAATGTGTGAAAAGATGAACCTTAAATGATTCCAACATGCGAACAAATCCATTCGAAGTAAAAGGCACAGAATAAAAACAATCGAAGAAAGAAGGTTGCATTATATATGAATCAATTTCAATTTTGCAGATTCTATTTTTCCAATATCGAGCTTCAAAACAATCCTTATCCGGCTTAAACTTATCTTCGTTCGAAAGAATGTTGCGATAACAATAGTTTTTACGCCTCCATGTCGCGAGGCCTTAAGTGGAAAAAGAAGAAAAAAAGAAGAATTACATTTTATTTTGCGTTCTGATATTTGATATTTATTCTTCCAAGAAACAGAATTTATATTGAAGTGACAAGAATTTGAAATGCCAACAAAATTATGCTTCAAGATTTTGTACCAAAAAAAAGAAATTTGAAGAAGCCTTAAGAAAAGATGGAATAAATCATGTGATATATCTGTCATGCGGAAAATGCAATAGAACAGAAACAATACATTAGTTTTACTCCATGCTTTTTATATAAAATATATTCTTCTATCAAAATTTGTTTTGAGTTGACTAAATTGCTAAAGATAAGGTTTGGGTGCATTTCTTTGGAAACAAAATACAATATTGCATAAAAATTGAAAGTATTAAAATTTTGCTAAAAATAACTATAAGAAGCTTTCTTATGCTGAATTAAACAGGAACCAAATCAATACTTAGCGCAGAAAGCAGAGGGTATTTTGCACAAAATATGCAGAAACTTCATCAGCATAGGGCAACTATATTCGCTTCTTAGAAACTTTTGTATGTAGTTAATACCCTGATCTTCCACCGTAAAAATTTCTCTGTACATTGTTTCAGGAAAAGTTTGGTATTGTTTCCGAATTTAAATAAAAGATTTTTAAAATCTAATAAGGGAATTATGCGTAAATAGGATTGATTTTTTATCTCGTGATTTAATACTGTTAACATTTTTAATGAACCTTCTAAAAAACAAAATCTTTAAGAATTGAATATATTTAAACTAATAAACAATGCAAATATCCTATCGCACAAATTAAATTTTGAAAGTAAAAACTAAAAACGTGTCTTTAGAAATATTGATTTACCAATAAAAACTGATTTGTGTGATATGTTTATGTATTTACTAGCTGCTTTGGGCCCAGCCTTTAGTCTGGGTATACAAAATTAGTGAAGAAACTTCGTCATTTGAATTTAGATTATCGCAAACACGAATTTGCATTACTAATACTATTGCGGGCTATTTTAATTTCCTATAAATCATATTCAAACGCATAAATTACTATTTGAGTAGTGTTTGGTAATTTAATTTGGTGATTTAATGGACACTTTTTCTTTATATTTATACTTGTCTAACGGAAAAGCGTCAATTTTGTGTATATTATAATCGCATTGAATTCCCATTATGTTTTACATAAATCAGAATTAAAATTGTAATTCAAACCGGTTTTAAACCGTAAAACAATCTGAAAATGTCTCCAGACTCCAGAAAATTTGACCGTAATAACTGAGTTAGCTTGTCAATTATATATGCTATGTTTTTGAATATGATATTTTTCTTTAATTTATTTGTAATGCAAAATTCTTTTTAAAATAGGTTGTAAACTATTTTAACTTTAGATAAATTACTGGTTGCTAAGTTACAAATTAGTTAATCGTTAACAGCATTTATGTAATGCTATCTGTTTTTGACCGGAAACGTTTTTACAGCAATTATTTACTACACGGCTTACAGTTTTGCACGTAAAGGCTAATGAGACAGGGACCTACTTCTTAAAGCCGATTCCGATAGGCTACGAACATCCATGCTCGGAACGGGATTCGAAGCTCCGAACTCATGTACCTAAGAGCAGCGTTCTACCCTTCAGTCATAGTGCGTTATGTTAACAGAGATTGCCTCTTGATATTAAAGAATATCTCTTCAAAATTTCGTGACTCTACCACAAATCATATTAATTCTTCAAAATACATGTACACAAACAAATAGATACTCTCCTTTACATATATACGAGTAGTAATAACACTTCAGAATCTATAATTAGCATGGACACCATACAATTTAAGACTACAATATACTTTCAATTGAACGAAATTGAAAATTCGATGTTTTAATTTCTTCTATTTGTAAAATATTATTATAAATTGGAAGTGGTAAGTGTTGTGGAATATACATCATCCTATAAAAAATATGTTATAACCACAATACAGTTATTGCTAATAATAATTTCAAATATTTTCAAAACAAAAATGTGTGTTTTTATCTGTACTCCATATATATTTTTAGCTGATATACTCTTTGAGATTTATTAGTTATAATACATAAAGTTAAAAATAATATTTTAAATTCTGTCGATTCTGTATTTAAATTAAGCATCTTCTATAAAACAAAAAAGGCCTTTTTCATTATTAAACATTTTTTTAGTATATTTTATGAATTTTTTTATTGCAGTAGCTCTTGATTCTACATCATGGGTTTCCATACATCACAGATGTATGAGATTGGACTGTAAATAATTACAAAAAAATAAAATAGTAAAACACTTCTGAATATTATGAATGTACATTAAGAAGAATAAAAATATATTCTAAGGTTTAACTATCTTAATATGTTGTCATATCATGGGACAGTATGAGCGGAAGAGGTAGTATCATATCTGTAACAATGAATTACACTGCTGGACAACGCCAGAGAGAGAGACTGACCGAGGGACTAGAGCGATGTCAGTGACCCCCTTCGACCTCAATGGACAGTCGTTTTTGGCCATGGCAATAGGAGTCTTTGGATTTTGATTTTGCTCGTCAGATTTGAAGGCTCCTTCAGAGGAAAAGCGGGCCAAGACGGATTGAACGGAGAACTTCAGCAGAGGCAGGGAATGCTCAACCATTTTGTTCATCTGAAGATAGCGTCATCAGCGGGAGTTGCTCCAACATTCCAGCAGTTTACGGCGTCTCTATATTGAGATTGAATATATTTTATTTGCGTCACCAGATTGTTTTAAAATAGATTTATAAATATAAAAGTATGCAAAAGGGGGAATCTTCTCTCGTTTTGTATCTGTGGTATTTCAACAGGCCTGGTATAAGTCATATCACGGGACAGTATGAGCAGAAGAGGTATTGACCGTTACACCGGCATTTTTTATGTCACCGAAAATGGCCGTCTGGTGGTATCAGAAAATACCTATTCAAAATTTGTTTACATTAAAACCATGTCGATTTGTATAAAACACAAGAACTAAAACACATTTTCCTTTTTATGTATAGATTTGAGTATTTAATTGTGTTTTCTTTTCTTGCATGATAAAAAAAGAAGATGGTAAAACATAGTAAAAGAATATATGTTTCCATCAGTTTAATCCCTTCACAATTTCATTTTTTTCCCGAATTTGATCCAAAAAATGTCACAATTTTTTATTGCATATTTTTGCTCATTTTACATTTGTAAGATGAGCACTGTAATTAAAAGTAATATTTCTAATTGTTTTAAGCAATGTTTAATATTTTAAAGTAATGTTTTCCTAGGAAATTGTCTTTTCTTTCTCATGTACACCAGATAGGAAAGTTACGTTTACAGTTATGCATAGAAAAAATACAAATATTTTCGATTACGGTTACAACAAAATTATTTCCGAATGGAAATATTACAAGTATATTTACTTAACATGTTTTTTTCAAAGATCAGATTTAGTCCGATAAATCTTAAAACAGGGCAAGAGGCATAGTCCATTGTCACAGTCCGGAACAATATACATAGTCTCTTTTTTCTAATTCTTTTGCCGCTGTAATTTTTCTTCAATGAACACACATAGCACTAGTTTGAAGGTTTTAGTTTTTTAACTGTAGGAGGAATTACCTCTAGAAAGTCTCTGTCGGACAGTCTCCTAAAAACTCAAAGATAAAAACTCGCGGAGTAATACAGAACCTATCAGAAACCAACGCTTTTGAACCAAACAGAATACATTTCATAAACTAACATCTTGTGAGCATCTATATCATTAATTTAATATTAAAAATACAAAAGATACGGCCAAAACAGTGAGAATGATAAAGAAATCAGATTGCCCGTAAGCCATACGGGCAAATCATTAAAGCCAAGGTAACCGCGCCCGTTCGGTGTACGTGCAAAACAGCAAGGGGTTAACTTTAATAGTATCGCTATTCTTTGAAATAAAATGATTCCTTGATTTTTACAGCTCATATTTTTACAACAACAATATAAAATATTAGATTGTAGAATATTTTGAGGCTAACAATATACCTAATATTCCGAAGTCAAAACAAGATGCTCAAAAACTGCATGACTAGCCAGTTACAAATACCCTTTCCAAGTAATCAAGGCAACAGAGCTACACAATTACAACGGATTGATACATTTTTAATATCAGCTTGTTACTATGGTTTCATTCAGAAATAATAACGAATTACAATGAAATGAAAAATGTTTAGTTTAGAATGAAAATCTACACTTGTTTCTACATTAATTTACCTGTGAAACACATCGTAAAATTCGAAGTGATAAATATACATCGAAATAAGATTAAGTGAATTCTCTGTAACTTCATTTAATTTGAAACTTTGATTTATCGAACACAGATAATTATTTCAAATCGACTTTCGGAGAATTCTTCCAGAATCGTTTTAAAATAGTTCGAAGCACAGATTCATCAATTTAAAAGAGCCGAACTTATCTGAAAGAGTGTTCAAATTTCTTTTCTAGAATGGTTATTGAAATATCTAGTTCAAAAATCAGAAAAAGTATGAACAGTGCTGTATTTTTAAAGTTTATTGCCAATTATTAACTATTACAAAGATTGAAAAATTTAGAAAAATAAATTGTACATACCTTAAAATATTGTTGGCGTGAACTATTTTGTTACAGAATACAGGTAATGAGGGTATTTTATTTCAATATAAGGCTATGATCGTCCTGCTGTTATTCAGACTGAATTGTGAGGAATAATTAATCATGCTTCACATCCTATGCTCGATTCTTTACAAGATCGGGACTCTCTAACCTCACTGCTGATACACGCTTGACGGGATGATGCAGAAGTTGCATCATAGAGAGATTCTATTTGGAAGCATTTAGTTCTAAGAATTGTATTTTTCCCTCAGTAGCTTCATCAATAAGTAGGATTTGGAATAAGGAATAAGGAATGGAGATCCTGAATGTAGCCATACCGTCATCCCTGCCTCCAGCAAAATTTTGGTCCACCAGTTCCACCAGAGGTTTGGTTTGGTTTGGTTTTGGAGCACTATGGTCTATTTTTTGCAACACGATGGCTAATAAGTCAGGAACCTACTGCTTAAAGCCGATTCCGAACGGCTACGAACATCCATGCCATAGTGTGATTCAAACCCACGAATTCCGGTTCCGAAGGCCAGCACCCTAATCATTCGGCGAGTTCCACCAGAGGATTCGCTGGTTTCTTTTTCAGCCACCAAACAATAAATGCTGCAAAATAGCTGTACGTTTCCTATAAATATGTGGCCCTTCAAAATGCTTTGGAGGACAGTAAGAACAGATTCTGGTTTATGTAAGACGAATCTCAGCCACACCAAATTGCTGAAATGTTTGATTTTCTCAGTTCTTATTTTAATTGTGGTATCATTGTCCTTGATTATGACATTTTTACCTTAAGTAGTATAGAATGACTCGGATTTTTCAATCGGGGATACGTGTAAATAACTTATAAATAAAAGTGTATTGTGCCTGTAAATAACAAAATTATGTGCGTTATTTAATGATGTCCCCTAATATTATGTTAGTTAACCGGAGAATACGAAGTTGTAAGTAAAATTCTCATCTTGTAAATAAAAAGGTTTGGCTTCGTTTGCAGAGCTAAGGTCTACTTTTTTTGCAACACGTGCGTTTATGTGACTAGGACGTACTGCTTAAAATCGATTCCGAAACTCTACGAACATCCAGTCTATCAATGAACTCAATTCCACAAACTCTCGAAAAACCAAAAGATTCGTACAGTCAGGTTTATCACCAGCTAAAAGGAGAATTTTAAGTAAATATACCAACAGCCTACATAAAAAAATACAGCATGAATTAAGAATTTTAATACTTGTAACAATTTTAGGATCTGATTTGGATGCGTAGTAACACGTGCTAAGGATTTTAATTTTAAGCCATCCTAGGTCGTTTTCAAGAAACTAATTTTACTTTAAAGAACTGTCTAATTAGTTCCAAAAATTTTCCATTACTCAGCTTCGAGACAAGTGACAACATCAAAAATATTTGTCTTAGAACCTACAGATATCAGCTAACTGTGATCCTCTGAGCAGACGATAACTTCCCGATTATCAAACGAAATGAGATCACAGTGCCTAACAAATTGATTATTGACTCATCGGGGTTTTGTCGAAAATATGTTATCGATGTTTCTCAGTGGCTGTAAAATTTTTTACTAAAAGTCGCTAAACATATTACCAAATGGAGGGAAATTCAATCATTAATTTTGCTTTCTATGTCGAATTAGTGCATTTTACCTCCAAACTCAAAAATATTAACTCTTTCAGCCTGTTATGCTTTTAGAAGTACAAAATTTGTATATCAATTTGAATTTAAAATTCTATATTTAAAATGTGCTTATTTTTAACACAGTATAGCAAAAAAATGTCCTAACTATTTCTTTAAGTAAATTACATTTTTTTATTTAAAATGAATATGGAGTTTTTCTATACCTATAAACAAACTGTGTCCAACTCCTTATTATATCAAAACTCCTACAAAATTTCAATCCCCTATTAGTATAAATATTATGAAACCTAAATATTTAATATGTATAATATTGTAAAATGTAGGTTTTCAAATTTGACATTTCAGTGAATTCTCTACTTTAAATCAAATACATCCTCATCCATAAAAAATATTATTTATTGCTGTTTAATTATTTATCAAGTCAAAAATTTAATCTACAAATTCAACCTTTGATTAAAGCAATGGCATCGATACATAAAGACATTAAGTGAAAAATGTATGCTTCCACGTTTGGCTTTTAAAGAATTTTTCTACTCAGGCTAAATTCATTTGCTTCAATAAAAATATAGTTTCCTTTGCACTCAACCTCTGAAAGTCAATAAATTTATTAAAACTAAAAACCGGAATATTCGTGAAATATTTTCCTAATGACTCCCAGCAAAATAATTCTTTTAAATGAAAGTCATTAACTTTATTTTAACGAAAAAAAATTAGTTTTCATCTTCCCTGCCAGAAGAGTTATGGTGTTTACTTTCTTTCAAATTATTTTTATTGTTCTAAAAGCCTTTGTCTGACATTCGATACTTTTTCAATAAAATTCTTTCTACTCTTTGTCAATGTTTTTCTCTAGAGCGCTAAAAGGGCATAACATAAGTACTTCTAGAATACTTCCAAGTATATTTTAAGTAAAAAAATTTTAAAGCATTTTCCTTTGGCTTTAAGTAGTTGTATTAATATATTCCTTGACACAGAAAATTTAATGTTTTCACACCTTAAAAGCACTTCTTTGTTCCAGATTTTAAACGACTATCGTGTCATATTAAACTTCAGTTTTAAAAGTCTGTTTAATCATTTATTATTTTCAGCAGCTTCATCCGAGCGTTTAGATATTCCACATTCAGGAAATTAAGAATTTAAATCTCAAGGTATAAATGCATGCTTACATTTACGAGTCTAAATACTTAAGCAAATCAAACGAGGCTGTGTTTAAATATTCGCAATAACTTTGAGTAATTCAACAATGTAATGAAACAAAAGACATTTGTGACTAAGTTTCAGTCTTTCGAATATAATTAATTGCTAGGAAGCTGTTACATCTAATTAATATGAAATAATTGCTTCATAAAATGTATCTTAATTTCACTTTAAGTTAAAATTAATGCCTTAAAATTACTATAAAAATATTTTTGAACAACATCTGCTAGTTTGTTACAATAACGTTTGCTACAATAATTACAAATAATTCAATTGAAATCTACTAAGTATATACTTATATTATTCTCTATGTCATTGTAATGGTTAAATATTACATTGTTTACTATCTTACAATTTTATCTTGTCCTATTCTTATTCATTTTATAACCTACCAAAAATAATTCACAAGTAACTGAAGTTACGACTTATTCTTGCTGAATGTGTAAGTATTAAACCACAGAATAAGACCATAACCATTCTTATTGAACTTATTTCTTCTTTTATCTTATTTATGAGAGATATACTTTAACCCTTGAGCAGCTGCAAGGCCTGATTCTCATTGCATGGGTTTTTTTCGATAATAACACTTACGATTATATGGATGTTAAAACACCTTGTGATTCTTACTGGACATTTGTGTTGACGTTCTGTACTTTGTTATACTAAAATTTCAAGCAATCAAATTCCTAGCATTTCTATTAACTCCTATCAAAGAAAATGAGATAATAAAAGTTTTAAAAGAAATGTAGATTCATGTAGGTTTATAAACTATGTAATAAATCAAAATAATTCACTAATATAGCCGGTGTTAAATAATTATTTCAAGCATTCCTTTCACTGGCTTTTATTTTATATATCAGTCGTGTCATTCTTTGAGGTAATAACTATAATTACATTTTACTGAAAATTCTGCCAAATTTATATTTGTTAATTAAAAGGGAAGTGAATCTATGTAACTTAAAAATGGAGGATATTACATTAATAAACAACATGCTTTATCGAGTTCCTCCCCTCTTCCTGGTGCTGTAATCCAATTCCCCTCTAATAAACTTCTTCATTTGATCAATTTCGAAGTAGTTTATTCTATTACAATTTTAATGTTAAACTATAAGCTGAACATTAAAGCTGTAATAGTTCCGTAACGTGTAAAGCTGTAAAGTGTTTTATATAAAAGCTTATAGTTTTTACCTCTTTTATATCAATTCTTTTAAAGGCCAATGTAGTCTCAATCTATGCCATGACATGCCAGTTGATATGACTACTATAAAACTAAAGATTCCATTAAGATCGCATTTTCATTTTTCATCTTCTCAAATTTGAATTTTATTCGAGTTTTATTTTGACAAAAATTTCATCCACAGTTGTTTTAATACTAAATATAGTGCTATAAGTATGGAAACAGTGACATAAGTTTCATTTATTGACACAAGCTCAATAATGGAAATAAACCTATAACATAATTAGGTGCATTTTTATCATTTCATCTGAAAATAATATTTTTCTGTAAACTAAAGAATATTTCAAAATTTCACAAACAGTAATAACGTGAATGTAAAACTCAAATCAACTTTAAAATTTTGAAGTAATACAGCCTACGTGATAAAACCGAAGTAATAGCACAAACAGATATTCGAATGCGTATAATTAATAGCAGTAGTTTTAATTATCTCTGATAACGAAAAGTCTTGAAATTTCAATTAAATCAAAAAATAAAGAACACAGATATCATTTCTCCATGTGTTTTTGAATAGCTATAAACATGACAGGAAAAACAAACAACAATCCCATTCAAAAGTGCCATCAATTGCATTACACAAAACTTTCACTAGTGAATAGTAATAACATGAAGTATTTATCTATCTACCTCTCTCTCGCTATGCATATATATATATATATATATATATATATATATATATATATATATATATATATATATATATATATATATATATATATATATATATATATATTATATATGCATATATATATGTATATATATATATATATATATACATACATACATATATATATACATATATATAATATATATATATATATATATATATATATATATATATATATATATATATATATATATATATATATTATATATAAATATATATTATATATATATATTTATATATATATATATATTTTATATATATAACATATATATATATATAATATATGTATATATATATATAAATATATGCATATATATTTATATATATAGGCCTTTATCACGTTTTGAACTTGGTTTTGAATTATCTGATATTAAGTATGATTTATATTTTCCCAAGATTAACAGTCATATTCCCTTAGTAATTCTGGAAATAATGCTACTGTATAAAAAGCTGTTGATCATTTATGACATAACCATTATGACCATATTATAATTTTAACAACAAACATAATTTCTACTATTATAAAAGAATAAAAATAAAAGTATTTAAAACTTACAGTTAATCAAAAGAATATCTCACCATTATCACATCTAGTTTTTAAAGAATTCGTGTTTCAGCTTTTTTAAAGTTTCTGAACTAATTGAATTTCCTTTTAGTTAGCTAGTAACTAAACTTGATGACTTATTCTTCCCAAGAATATCAATCATGTCCCCGTTGCAAATTAGTGCTAATTTACACAAGGACATGGGTAAAATATATAGCATTTATGTTAGAATTGTCATTATTACTACCTTATAATCTTTAAAATTAAAAAAATCAACTGTAGAAAAGAAGCAAAATTATTTAAAAATTAATTTTAATCAAAACAATATCACGCCCTTAACGCAGGAAATTCTTAAAAAATTTATTTTTCAGCCTTTATCAAGTTTCTGAACTAATTAAGTTTTCTTTTAGTTAGATAGAACTAAAAGTTAGTAGTTTATTTTTCCAAGACTATCAATCATGTTCTCCTTTCAAATTAATTTCGGAAATTAACGTTAATTTCTAAAAGGCTACTGGTAATGTATACAGAATTTAAGCTAAGAGTACTATTTCAACCACATTAATATCTTTGTAATTCAATAAATTTCAACGACCAAAGGAAAATAAGTAAAATTATTTAAAAGTTGGTTTTAATCTGAAGAATAATACCAGTCAGCTAACACGTAAAATGTTTAAATTATTCATATTTAAAACATTATTAAATTACTAAACCAATTGAATTTCTTTTTAGTTAACTAGATAATAAAATTGTTAGTTTATTCTTACCAAAAAAATATCATTCATGGTCCCGTTTCATAGATAAAATATATAGCATTCCCAATAACGTAACAATTATAACCATCTTATAAGCTTAATGATTAACATAATTTCACTTATAATCAAATAAGGCACATAAATTATTCAAACGTATTATGAATTAAAAGAATATTACACCATAATCACTTTTCTCTCTAGACAAATTTTTAAAATGACAATATTTTCCTCAGGCGCATGAATCAATTACATAATATTTAAGGAAAAAAGTTTTCAATAGTTTACAATTAAAATACTTTTATTAGACGATCCCTACAAAACTGTAGCTTATTGATAACGTAATTATACACAAATAATTTTAAAATAAACCATTGGTAATTTCAACAATAAAAAAATATACAAGTAAACCACTTACAATTTATTTTTGTTGAAAACTTATACCACGACATTAACACGTAAACTTTTTAAATATTTTATATGTTTAGGAGATTCTTAAAATACTAAAACCATTTTTAGTTAGCTAGAATAGTCATTAAACATGATGGTTCATTTTCAACAAGATTATTAGTCCTGTTACCAATTCAAAGTGACATTTAATATAATTGCTAATTTATAAAACAGCTACAAATAAAGTATATGCCATCCGTGGTACTATAACTCATACTACCATTATTTAATTGAAATAAATAACATAATTTTCATCACAATAAAAAGATAAGAAAAATATCTCAAACATATTAATCAAAAGAATATCCCACAATAAACACATTAAATTGTTTGAATATTCCTATCACAATCTCTATCGAATTACAAAAGTAATTTAAGTTTCTTTTATTTAGTTAGAACGCGAGTTTGATGGTATAATATTTTCACAAGATCTTCAATCATGTTGTTGTTTCGAAGTGATCCTGGATATTAGTTCTACTTTATAAAAGATCTACAGAGGAAACATGCATAATTCGAGCTACTATAAACTATATGATTATTCAATAATTTTAATAATTCTTAATTGAAATAAATAACATAATTTTCATCACAATAAAAAGATAAAAAAATATCTCAAACATATTAATCAAAAGAATATCCCACAATAAACACATTAAATTGTTTGAATATTCCTATCACAATCTCTATCGAATTACAAAAGTAATTTAAGTTTATTTAGTTAGAACGCGAGGTTGATGGTATAATCTTTTCACAAGATCTTCAATCAGGTTGTTGTTTCGAAGTGATCCTGGATATTAGTTCTACACTAAGAAAGATCGGCAGATGAAACATGCATCATTCGTACTACTATAAACGATATGATTATTCAATAATTAAAAATATAACAGGGATATATAAGAGCCTAGACGGGGTCCGAACGCTTATTCCAAGTATAGTACATAAAAGAAGGGGACTCATTGGACACAACCACTGCACGTAAGGGGTGGATTGAACGTCGATATATACCGAACAATAATTTTAATATTTATCATAAAATCAAAATATACAAATATTAAGAATTTAAAACTTATTAATCATATGAATATGAAAAAGAATATATAAAAGAATATGAAACTTTTCTTTTAGTCAGTTAACATTTTAGCTTTGATCGTTTATACTTTACCAAGACTATCAATGATATTCGTTTTTCTGAATGATTTTGGAAAATAATTGAACTTTGTAAAGTATATACAGATAAAATATGTATGTAGCACTCGTGCTAACATAATAATTATGTACACCTTATATCTTTAACAATTCAATATAATTTTCATCTTCATCAAAACGTATAAATATAAAAAAATTTATAACTTATCATTAATCAAATTTATATCCCGTAATTAAAATAATAAAATATTTAAAATATTCCTTAAGTATTTAAGCTTATGATAGAAGCTTAAACACATCAATCACTATAAGGTTAGTATACTTACTATAATCCCACACTGTTAATCTCTATAAGTTTATATAAGTGATTAAAATTACAAAATTTTTAAATCATCCATTAAAGTGTTTAAGATTTTATCTAATTATTAAACTTAGTTTTCTTATAATCAACTAGAACTTAAAGTTGATGGTTTATTCTTTCCCAATACTATAAATTAAGTTCTCCTTTCAAAGTGGACCCAACTGGAAATTAATACTACTTTCTAAAACATCTACGATTACAATATATAGCATTTGACTTAATATAACCATAATGGCATCTTGCAATCTCAATATGATTTTTAAAGCATTCAAAAAGTAAGATTAAAAAGCTTAAAACATATTATTGATCAAAAGAATACCACACCAATATCAAATTAATTTTTTAACTATTCATACTTTCCATAAACGCTTGAAATTATTAGTTAATAAATTTGAAAATTAAATAAATCATTTTCAATGCTTTACAGTCACGAAAATTTTCAAAGTGCTTTTGAAAAGACCTACAGATAGAGTATATAACATTAGTTAACATCAAACGATATGACCATCACATAATCTTTTTAATTAACATAATATTCTCCTCCAAAAAGTTATAGATATTTAAAACTTATCATTAACTTAATCGCATCGAATTACGAGCTCAGCTCGCAAATTCACGTTGAACTTATGGAGACCCATGCTATGGCTCGAATATTCTTGAAGAAGTATCCGCAGGGATCTTATCATATATAACACCATGCTCAGAAGAGATTGACACGGTGCAGTTAAACAAAACAACTAGACCTAGACACAGGCATTTATTTAAAATGTATTGTTGTGGTGTAGTACATTGCTGTTGTTATTTCAAAGTCATTTATAACCCAAAGTTGCTTTATATCGTCTTTAATTATAGTATAATACCACTGATCTATATTACAATGTTCAAATATAGAACAAATGACAAGGAAATATATATATATATATATATATATATATATATATATATATATATATATATATATATATATATATATATATATATATATATATATATAAATATATAGTAAAAGAAGCACTCCACGTGATACGCCTGAAAAGAAAATGGCCAATGTCCAAGAGAACGCTGCATTCTTTTTCTTCCTCCTTTCTACTCAGGCAACCCTATACTTTTTTCCATTATCCTGTGCTGATGTGTTCGTTGTTCCATTGTCCTTTTTACAATGCGTCCTTTCCCGGCTCTGCCCAGAAGGACCGGGACTCCAAGGATGGTCCTGAATCGCCTCCTGGAGACCAATCACAATTCTCCAAAACTTGGTGAAGTTTAAGTGCAATTATTTTCACTGGCCACACCACACGCTTCCTGGAGTCGCGAAAAAAAATTGGGCATTCAACCCACAACGTGTGAGTGCGGCGAGCAAATCAGTTTCGCAAACCTTATGTCAAACATAGCTGCACTCTCACAAGTATAATGAATGACGTAGAGCTCTGGATATCAAACTGAACTAACGTTACAGAAGTTTAAAATACTGAAAGTACATACAAGTTACATAAACAAACATCAGCCTCTTCGATGCAACCATCTGCTACTGTCACACTGACTCTTATATAGGCAGACAACATATATATGCATTACAGATATTTGCATATTTAAAAAGATGCTGTGTTGCCACAAATAAAAATAAAATAATTATAAAACTCCACTCATAACAAATATCAATACAGATCAATGAATTCATGTTACAATAATATGAGAAAATACATTACAATATTTATAATATATACAAGACACTATTTACAAAGACTGAACATTACGTCAACGGCCTTAATCAGAAATGATGCGTATGACGTCAATCTTCGGAGAATCAAAACGAGGCAACGACTTTAGTTGTTATTGCGTAATCACCACATGATGTAATAAATAGTTTTAATCAGTAAAACACAAATATCTCTTATAATTAATAAATTCTTGTAATTGAGACTTATTTCTTATTCATTATAGATAATTATTTATATAAAAATCGGAAATATCGGAAATACAGTCTGAAGAGATATATTTATGAAATTTAGTTGTTATTGCTTAATCACCACAAACTATATAAATGCTCGAAGTTCAATTTCTAGCTAATAGATAACTCTTAAATGAATTTTAAAACCAAGAACAGAACATGATATTCAAAATATATTTTTTGAATAACGTTCGAAATTCAGTTTTAAATATGACGTCCTTGAATTCATCAAAAGAATATCACACCTTCAACATATTAAATTGTTAAAATATTCCTATTTATCAAAAGAATATTACGAGTTCAAAACATTATATTGTTCAAATTTTATAATTTAAACTTTTATTTAATTTCTAAAATAATTAAATGCTCTTTAAGGGAGCTTGAACGTTAAATTGATGTTTCATTTTTTCCTAAAACTATTAGACGTGTTCATCTTTTAGTATGATTCTAGAAATTAATTATACTTTTTAACACCTCTACACATATAATACATAGCATTCGTGCTAACATAAACGGTATGATCATTTTATTTTTTTTATAATTAGCGTAATTTTCATCGTCATTAGAACGTCCAAACGTAACAGAATTTTTAAAACTTAATCAAATTAATACCACGCTGTCAACATAACAAAATTTCTAACTATTCATTAAATTATTTATCAAATTTCTAAACTTAGATTTCTTTTTGTCAACTAGAACTTAAAGTTAATGGTTTATTCTTTCCTAAGACTATCAATCAAGTTCTCATTTCAAAATGATTCTAAAAATTATAAAACAGCAACAGATAAATTTTAAGGCATTCTGGCTAGCATGATCATTATGTCCATCTGATAATCTCAATAATTACTATAATTTTTAACGGCATCAAAAAACCATAGTAAAAAACACTCAAATTTTATTATAAATCAAAAGAATATTAACACATCAAATTTTCAAAATATTCCTATTTTCCACAAACGCTTGAAATAATTAACTAATAAGCTGAAAAATGAAAAAGAAGCGTTTTTAATATTTTACAATTAAGAAAATTTTCATCAGACAGCCCTACACAAAACTGTCGTTTATTGATAACATAATAATTATGCAAAGAACTGTGAGAATGAATCATTAAACTGTGACTAAAAATGAGGGAGATGAAACACTCTCGCTCTTGCATAATCATCATTTGTCTTGAATTTTTCTGTCTAATTATTGCTTCATCAGGCTTATCTTCGCGATTGTTTTTCGCGTGTACTACTTTTCCATGATATTTAAAAAGCGCTCACTCATCATTTTTAGATAATTTGCATTATTTTAAAACAAGATAGAGGAGCTGTCAAATAAACAGCGAAAAAATTCGAGATCTCTAAACCTCATATTTCTTTATATACCAAAGTATTTTTCTAGGAATATTTTATAAATATTATCGCTTCATGGTTAGTTGATGCTATTAAATATTAATATAAATAAAAAACAGAGGCATCATTTCTTAGAAGCATTAAACTTTTTCTGTCGGAATATTTCATGACCTAAAAAAAATTAATGCAAACTTTGAATAAATATAAAATTCAGCATTTATTACATTTCATGTGTAAACTTAATGTAAATAAATGTAGAATTTTCTGGTTCTTTATAAAACTAAATAATTAGTAGTCTTCCTATTTATGTGCAATTATTCTCTTGAGTGGCTTAAACTTTAAGATTAATTTCAGTTTTCAGACTTTCCTACATAAATATTCAATTTTAAAGCTGAAAATGTCATTTTTCTTGACTATTGTCTTTCACGTTTTCTCTCAAAATTAAATTAATTAATCAAATGTCATGAGGTCGAGGACATTTCTTGATGCTTATTTACTAAATTCAACGTTTTACAGTCAGAGTTAATTAGCATAAATGTTTCATTACGATTGTGACAAATGAAAATAATGATATTAATCTGTCTTTAGTTTTGCAGCTGAAATACAGAATGCATAGTATAGTTTTTGCTGTCGTGTTTCTATGCAATTGTTTGTTGCAAACATATACTTCTCACTATAAAAATGTTTCAAATAAGATAATTATTCCTTTCATGGTATTGTTAAATTTAAAAAAATATTTCTTCAAAATCTACAAAATCAAAATGTTTATGTTTTTTTTTCCTTTTTTATCATTATATTTCGTAAAAATTTAAGCTTATCCTAAGAATTGTATTTAATTTTAAAAGTCCCATTGTTCTGTGATAAAAACTGACCAAAAATATTTAAATTCAAATTTTAATTATAGTTAGTGGAGGAAATAAGGTTGCACAGGCTCCTTTGCAACATTTTTTCAAAAAAATGGTTCGATCTTATAACCTAGTTTTACGGGGACAAAAGGGGAAGATTCTCCGATTATACGAAGCTTGGAACTTTAATAGTGGTAACTATTTATTTGCATGGAATACAAAAGTGATTAATGTCACCATGCTTTACAGCCCTTCAATATAGTCGCACGTATTGTGTATAACTCGTTTCCAACGATGTGGAAGTCTCAGACCACCTGTAGCAGCGTCTGTTCTATTGATAGTTCAAATGGACCTGTATATTGAGACAAGAATCTCTGGAACAGTTCTGAAGCGAATACAAGGAAGTGGTTCCTTCATCCTATGAATAAAGACAAAGTCAAAGAGCTTAGACCTGGAGAGTAAAGTGGATGGTGTGAGATGAGGTCGACAGAGCCTCTAGGCCAGCCGCACGTTTAAATGGAATACAGTAAGAAAATACAAAATTGAAAAAAAAACTAATTCCTCCTGCTTAATTTTGTTTATTTTAAATATAAATAAAGGTGTAAATAGGAAATAAAATGTTAATTAGTCCATTATGCCAATGGGACAACACTCGAAGATATACCAAACATGGCATCTTGGTGTAAAAAACTGGTGCAGAAAAAATTGAGCTCCACACTCCTTCCTTGCTCTCTCTGCAGATCTCTGAAAAAGTTCGTTGGGCAGCGTTGCCTTGGCCGAAGAGGGCTACTTCACGGTTTGCAACCTCTCTTGACCAATGGGGTCGAAGGAGAGTCACTCACTTCGCTTTAGACTCTAGATCAGTTTCGCGCTGGCGTTGTTGAACTGTAACTCTTTGTTACAAATGGTAAAGCCCCAGATGACACTGTCCTGTTGTGCAAACTCTGGCACATTGAATTTTTATCCAACTTCGTTGTTCTTTCTTTGAAAACATTCTTACAACACTTTAGACCACAAGCTAATACAAGGATCAGTTCTTCGAGTCACTTCACATGCGCATGACGTAGGAAGGATGTTTCTTTTTGCTGAGAGGTAAGGTAGGTATGTAGCTCACGTGTGGTATACGCGATATTCTTTAGTTTTGTTGCGTAGCGTTTTAACATCAATGTTACCACTATAAAAGTTTCAACCCTTGTAAAAGGGGGATGTGTCGATAGTAAATTAGATACACACTTTGTTTTCCAGTAAAATAACCACTGAATCCCATCCCCTTTTTGTGGTAAAATGATTTTGACTTCAAATTAATTAATGTACTGATTGATCTCGAATATAAGGAGAAAAATTCTATATAGTTTCACAAAATTTTAATTTAATATCTCAATCAGTTTTGGATACAAAGAAATAGGGCATTATGTGTAAATGTTCTTCGTATGACAAATTTTCTAAATATAATTACAAAGATCGAGGTAACGTATAAAAGATTGTTTCGTAATTTTTGAAAAATTGAATTTTTAGATTCAGTATACCTGAAAATGAATACTTATCTTACATGAAGCACCTCTGTGATTACAAATATATATCTACGACCAACAGTTACAGAGAAAATATCCAGTTAAGGAATTATTGCTCTATCAGTCTTATCTTCGCAATCGCTTTTCGTATGCACTGCTTTTCAACGATATTTAATAAAAATCGTTTAATCATCATTTCTAGATTATTTCAACTATTTAAAATCAATATATATGAACTGTAAAATAAACTTTTCAAAAGATATCCAGATTTAAAAGATTCATATTTATTTCAATATCACCGTATTTTTCAGGAGATACATTGTAAGTAATCACACATTACGTTTGGTTAATGTTAATAAAAATTAACATTTGTATAAAACAAGACCATAATTTCTTTAAAATAGAAACATTTACTTTTTCTTTCGGAACATTACATTACCACAGAAAAAATACACCTTTTAAATATCTATAAAAATCAGCATTTAATATACAGGGTGTTCCAAAACGACCTCAATAAACTCTACACACCTAGATTCCTCGCTGGGAGTACATAAAACTGCCCAAAAAAGCGTACCCGTACGATCCATAGTTTAAGAGAGAAATACGAAAAACAAAGTATGACGTCACTGCCGGTGCAAGAAAAACACTTTATTGAACATATCAACAGCAGTATATGCACGGGCATACTCTCTCACAGTTCGTAAGGTATTTCCATTACATTGGCCGTACATTAGGTACATGTTGCACTAGTCACGAACGGAATACATGGCCTTCTTACAAAGACTGCAAGATACAGCCTCTTAAATACCAGTTCAACGGCGGCTTAATGCCATTCCATAGTGGTTGCTCATGCATGACGCGATGTGCGCGGTGAACGTTTTAAACATTATCTCATGGAAAGATGTGCAAATGCTGTTGTTGATATGTCCAATAGAGTGTTTTTTCTTGCACCTGAAGTGACGTCATACTTTGTTTTTCGTATTTTTCTCGTAAACTATGGATCGTACAGGAACGCATTTTTTGGCTGTTATTATGTACTCCCAAAGAGGAATCTAGCTGTGCAGAGTTTATGCGGTCGTTTTTGGACAGCCTGTATATCATGTATAAAGTTGATGGAAATAAATATAGAATGTTCTATGTAATGCATTAGAAAGACATCTCTATCTGGAGGTCACTATCTGCAAGTATGATAAGTGCAAATGTAAAAAATATGGCAAACTTTGTAATACTAAATGTCATAATAGTTTAATATGCTTAAATAAGTAAACTTAAAATATTTAGTAATTCATTGTAATAGCATTTAACGTTATTTGAAAAAAAATGTTTTTTTTTCTCTAGAATATAGGTTTAGTTTGTTTTTTTATATATAACTGCAGTTTGTTTTTTTTATGTGCAACTGTTTTGTACAAGCTCATGTAAATTGCATTTTTTTCATTTCACAACACCTCTTAGGGCCTTATTCAAATTTCATTCAGGCTAAATAAATGTATGTGATCTAAACTAACCGTTTATTGACTTTTTAATTGTAAAATATAAAATATTGTAATTCGTGGTCTCTTACGCCCTATTGTCTAACCAAAAATATTTTTCTGAGTAATAACTAATTAAAGAAAAAACCAGCACTTTATTCTACTGGCACAATAAGTCATGATATTTAACACGTTTACCATTACGAGTTGGATATTTAACAAATTTAGTGGTGATTATGATAAGTGCAAATGTAAAAATTCTGACAAGCTTTGTAATTCTAAAACAGTCTAATACGTCTAAAGAAAACATAATTACATGTAAAAGCCAATAAATGATTTTTTGTCCACAGAATATGGGTTTGGTTTGTTTCAACAAAGTAATCCAGATTTATTACTTTCTGCATTATGTGTTGGGGATTTTATAAACTAACCGGTAAATTTGATAAGTATAAAATAATTTTTCATACTTATCAAATCTACTAGTGATTATGTATAATCACCGGTAATTTTATATTATCACCGAATTTATTACTTTTACTGTAACATATATATACTTCATTTATACTTTTAAGGCTACTGTGAACATTCAGATGGGTGATCTCAGTGGCTGTAAAAGAGGACAGATGTCATATACTAACGTTTGCACTTATTGCTATATTCTGTTACAAAGTTTTTACCGTCTCAAATACAATTATCGCTTATAATTGATTATGACTTTTAATTAGATTTGTAGCTGATGCAAAATAACAATAATTGTCATCTTTCTTGTAGAATACGAATGATGCTAACTAAAAAATACATTAACTAAAATAATCATGAAAGAATGGAAGAATAGGAAATGTTCACTTATCAAACATAACATAAAATCTCTAATTTTATATCTTACAACACCTTTTTCACTCATGAAAAGAAGCTAACTAAAAAATACATTAACTAAAATAATCAGGAAAGAATGGAAGAATAGGAAATGTTCACTTATCAAACATAACATAAAATTGCATTTGTAAACTTTTAACTGAATTCCTTTTTTACACTACAGTAAGCATATTTTTGATTTATCCAAAATGCTCAACAACCACCATCGTTCATTGTGGAAGATGAAGATATGTAATAAAAATACAATGACGAAAATATCGTAGAAAAAAATAAAGAATAAGTATAATGTTCGAGCAACAAACACAGATTCTTTAATTTCTTTAAGAAGAATAAGTTATTTAATGTCATACAGAATTTTTATGGACAATAAAGCAAAATGACAGCTCAATTTGCAATGCATTTAAGCGCAAGCCGCAAAAGAAAGGATCTACTTTCCCTCGTAAAAAAATTTCTGAAAGGAGAAATTTAAAACCTGGCATTAAACATACTTTAAGGGCTTTTTTGTGATATAATTTTAACTATCTACTGCCAGGCAAATAAATTTATAGGAAATTCAATCTGATGCTTTATTGCTAAAGTAATTTAAAAAAACAGTTTTCGCTTAATGTCTGCCTTAAACTTTTTGATGTAACTTTAATTGTAAGGCGCAATTCCCTCTGTTGTTG
>CM063498.1:127274509-127299509 GCA_032207245.1 Pardosa pseudoannulata
AAAGAAAGGAAGAAGAGTATTTTGAGATGTCTTCTATTTGAATTGCTTTCATGCATTATTCAGGTTTTTAAACCATTCATAAAACTTTTATAAACTCATTGTACACAAAAAATAGCTATGCTTTTGTTTTGTGTAATTTCGCTTATACGGATGATAATCACCTCAAGAATGCATTTATCCCGTATTAAGGGCTTTACAAATAGAGAAATGGCGTTTTTTCTCTTCCTTATTTGTCTCCTTTATTTAGTGCTTATGTTCCAGGATTTATTTTTCACCTCCCTTTAGAATGCTTAATTATATTTGATCACTGAACTAAATGAGAGACAATAAATATATGTTTAAATCCCCCTTTATTTTTATAATGTACTTTATTTCAAATTTATGTAAACACATTTTAGAGCTAAAGAGGATTGAAGTTTTTTTTCATTTTATTGTATTTTTCATATTTAAAAAAAAAATATTGTTTGACTTTTTTTAAATTTTTTATGATATTATATCAAAAATATATTGTTCTTTATATTAATTTTTAAAATGGTATGTTTTAGATTACTGATTACGGTAATCATATAAGTAATCACTTATCTAAATGTACTCTAAATTCTTTAGAGATTTATTATGCCATATTGTGAGAAAGGTTGATAAAGCAATAAAAACTCAATCTCACAACACAGCACATGCAAAGCTATAAGCCAGGTCTATTTAGATACTCAAGTTAAATAAATACAAGATATAAAAACCTTACATACAAGACAATATACAAGACAAAAAAACTTAACGTTGACGACATTTTATTTTAAAATTTAACTTTACTCTTAAACATCATTACAGGTCTATTTGTAATATTTTTAAATTTGCCTTGTCTACGTAAAGTTTGTTCTTGATTATTTAGATGACGTCCAGGGTTCGTTAAAAAATGCTGCAAACCACTTCTTCTTATTGTTGTGTATCTCTTATTAAATTTTAGGTATTTACTTGTGATCAAATCTATAGCAGTATTTACTTTTTAGTCAACAAGTATAATATTATTTTGGTTGCGTTGTGTAAAATATTTAAGTACTAAATTTAACCACAGATTCTGAGAGACTACAGACTTAATTCTAAAAAAAGAAAAAACTAATGATCTAAATTAAGAGTCACTGAAATCAGCTTTAAAGTAAAAATAAGTAAATTTATTACAATGATATATACATTACTAATATACAAAATTTTGATTAAGTTTCATAAGATTTACTTTTCAACACCTTCAATTCGGTGCCACATTAGTTTTAGATTTGACAAAAATAATTCTCTATCACTTAGGTTAAGGTTAAGTTTAAGTTAGGTATCATCACGTAAAAAAATATATTTATACATAAGAGAGAGGACCCAATCTCAACTTCAAAATTTTATAATGAGTACCTTTGTGGATCTATTTGTTTTGTCAGGAACTCTGCTAGATGCTACTTGTCCAGTACTGGGTATGTGTGTTAGCAATTTTCAATCTTCCGTATTAACTCTTCTCAGTGGCTTCCTTCTGAGTATTTGGGATGCGGCCGTAATATTTGACACAAAAACACTGCTGTTAGCAGCGGGATGTTCCAACGTTTCCGTAGTCTCTGTCGAACTCAAGGTTATTCTCTTGACCTCCCATAGTCTCATTGTCACAATCGTCTCCTCCGACTTCTGACCTCTGACAGTCTTTTCTACTAGACCCTCGAACACCCTCACCCCTTTCTTGACTTTTCTTTACTTTATATATTTTTCACCTGTGTCCATTCTTATCTCTCTTCGTCGAATCAGGAGAGCTGTAAAAATCCAATGGTCTCTTTTACCCCGCCTTGAAACCGCAAACATGGATAAACCTTAGCCATTCAAATTGGGTACTATCTCTAAATAACTTCTGTCTGTAAATAACTCCATAAAGGTACATTCTTATTTAGTGTCATGTAAGGAGACGTGATTCTAATCTGGGAATGGGATCAGAACCCCACCCTAGGACCCCGCACACGACGTTGAAATAATTCTTATTGGTTCTCTTCTCCTTTACAAAAGATGTGATGAGGTCAAATTTAGATCCCAAGCATTTTACTTCTCGTATTAATTAATCAATTATATTTTAATCTAAATCGCCTCACCACACTTATGCTGATTAATTTTTTATGTCCTTTCTTTGCTATAATCTCCTGATAATTGCACTCAGAGAACAAACACGCCGGTGATTTCATGCCCTCGCTTAGGGGGTAGGCAAACTCGATTTGTCCAGCCAGGGTCGATGCAATATAGGACGTTGGACACACTTAGCCTCGCAATCAGTAGCCCAATAATAATATCTAGGATGTTTGCTGATGTAACTCTTTGTTAAAAGACTTAGCAGCTCTTATAGGGAACATACTATCATGCTAAATTTTTATATTAAAAATTATATATAATAATTTTTATATAAAAAATTTAAAATTACCCATTTTTATCCTGTAAAATAAAAGCATACCGTTGTTTTAAAATAAATGAAATACAAACAAAAAAAAGAGATTTAGATTCCCTTTAATACAAAAATTATTTTTAATTTTTTAACTTCAAAAATTATTTTACGGGTAAATAGTTTTATATTTTTTTTCAGTCAGTGGATATGAGTTTTGTGGGGGGCCGGTAATATCAGTTTATCAACATCCAGCCATTTTGACCTTGAATTTGAAATTTTAATCTAGTTTTTTTTTTATCTAGAATTGCATTTACGATGGCTTTTCATTCCTGTAGTGGTACTTTGTGGCTCCAAAGGGCAAGTGACACCGTCACTTCTGTAAGATACCAGAAATAGTTTACAAAGGCACTGATAATTCTCTCAGGTATCAGAACATGGATACATTTATTTACTATAAGCGAACAAAGCATTTGTACATCATTCCAAGAAGCATTTAGGGCAGAATCACAGGTTAGCCACCGAGTGACGTTGATAAGAGTAATAGAGTTGACAGTATGAGCCTTTTTTCCAACCAGTTGTTTTAAAGTTATTCTGCCAGAAGGCAATCAATGTATTTGCTGCTCAAGAAGATAAATTTAATTGTTTATAACAGTTTAGCCATGTAACGTACTTAGTGCAAGGCTCCTGGTTAGTTTAATTTTAACGGTTAATCAATATTTGAAAAGTTCAATTACATTAGGCAAAATTTGTGAACTCCCTGTTATCATATCTGTGTATTTTTTCAAAGAGGATGATGCACTTTGTTGTTGGGATTACATTATCTCTAAGACCATTAGTTATGTTTCTTGCCTCTACTGACTTTAAGTCAAATAGTTTCAATTCATTATGATCAAGATGATCAAAGTTATCACTAAATAACGCTGTAGGAATTCACTTAAATTGTATTAATTTTAAAATTCTTATAATACGGCATATATTAACCTGATTTATCTTATTTCTACATTACTCATACCGTCGTTTCCATAGACTGATACACAGATATTTACTGATTTGAATCAATTATGATTTTCATATAATAAGGTTTCCAAATAATGGAACATGGATTAACCTTGTTATAGAAAACTTCACTGCATATCGCTTCACTGCAATTATTTTACTCTATTATCTTTAGAAGTTGTTAAATTTATCCTACTTAAAAATATTGTTTATTTTCTATTAAATCTTTAAATCCACAAATATCTAATTACCTTCATATATTCGTTCTTCAAAAATCCTTTTTTATAGATTCAGCATAATTTATGAACTTTTATGCATATACATTAAAATATTATCAAAACAATTGATTGTATTTTTTAAATGAAATATTGGTTGTGAAAAATTCAATTAAAAAAAGCATTGTTCTTGATATTAATATAGTCTTTTCGATTTATTTCTTCATATATTATCAAAAACATTCTACCAAACTCTGCTATTATACACAAAAATATATCTATACATATTCATTTTAAGCTTCTACTTTATTTACCTTATTAAAATCTCCATTAAAGCACAAAAACATTTCCTATAAATTAACTATTTAATTTATCAGGAAAGTAATACCTAAATATGCTCAATATGTTTTTAAATAAAAACAAAGTATAATTTGAAGTTTAAAAGAGAATTAAAATGCAATTAGATTTTTAAAAATGAACGCAATATAAAAAAATAATTTTTACGACAATTTATCCGACTTTAAAAATTTGTTAATGTGAAGGATTTAGATATACTACAAACCATATGTATATATAGTAACATAACTCTTAGTTAATAGTTTAGAGAAAAGCTTTATAAGCCTACCTTCCCTTAGGGGATGTATTTATAATCATTTATCCCCCTTCCAAAAATGTCCCTTTGAATTATTAGAATACTACATTATTAGTATATCACGCCATTAAACAGGACTACCTCGTTACGTTTCATAAAGAAACAGATGTTGTCTTAATCTAAGTCGTAAAAAAAATTAAAAAATTGATTAATGAGCGTGTATGAATAAGGATGTGTTTTTGTTTAAAATCCAGAAAAATAAACTTAGGCTTAGAATATTTGTTTGCTCTTTTGGTAAGAAAATATATATATATATATACTTTACAGACTAAATCAGTTTGATGGAAGTCACATAATCCCATTGTTTTCAATATTTATTTGTGAACAATTGCAATCTGATAGCTAAAGTATATAATTTTGTAGCGATGATATAATACTTCAGGATCAAATAGAATAGGAATGTTATACTAGGTCATTTATTTGTTCTTAAAGGTAATGCTTGAGATTTTTAAGTTTTTCTAGCTGTATTTTGTTGGAATTTAATCCCAAGCAAAAGATCAGATTCATGATTTATTCGATTATTGTACTTCCTCATATGATTATCTTCAGTCTAAAACAAAGTTTCATTTATCACTTGTTAAAATTTTAATTTTGACAAACTAAGCGTATAGCACCTTCAGTTGTTTGAACTATTGAATAAGCAACGCATCGAGTTAACCTCCTAATATTTTAAAAGTAACCTTTTACAATGAACCCAATTCTTCCTTTAACGTCGGATAACACCGTTTCCTGAGTTCATGATTACCTTTTAAGACCCTTATAGTGCATTCTAGTTCATTCCAGAAATAACTCATATTTGCTTTTAATGAAATGTCGTCAAAGAAAATGAATGACCTAAGAGGCCTTGACATCATATGTCACTCAAAATTACGAGATATCATTGACTGGTGAATTACCAAGAACATTTGTCATTTCTTGGTTCTACACTGTGCTCATGAACATGACAGACTCTAATCCATTACTCACCCATGTTTGACCTTAGCCTCGACTTTAATAATTTCTATTTATCGTTCATATTGAAATATGAGACGAAGCTTAACTGATTATCTAGCATAATTTCCTTCCTCGACTTATGTCTCTTTTCAAATTAAATGATATATATTCGAGTGCATGTGCAATTCTATTATAAACTAATTTCATTGATGGAAATGTAGGAAATGTACTATACATTTCATACATTTATTACACATTACAGTATTACATTACATTGCTATACAATCCTGAAAATGGTTTCGGTATGTAAGATAAAACTTAAGTTTCTGTGTGATTTGATTAACAATGAAAAAAAACATATTGTATTCATTGCAATTTTATTATGTTTTGGCTGATGTTTTATTGAAATTTCAGTATTTTTTGGCCGTTATTCCTGTTTGCACGGTGTTAGAGGATTGATGCCAAACAAAAATCGCCAATTTCGCCAAGGGGGCACCCTCAAATATATTTTTTACCTCTTACTTCACACTAACCGCTGTTTAATAGATTAATATTTTCTTCATCAATAGATGTAAATCTTTTTTAGGAAGGTATCTTTTTCTGCTTTATCTTGGCGATATTTTTATTTCCAATAATTACGAACTTGCAATGTTCTATAATTTTTTTTATTTCGCAGTTGCCATTTATTAAAGTTAAACTATTGTCATCGTTTTTGTTATTTAAACCTGGTTTCTTATTTTAAATTACAATACAGTAGAAAATAAATAAACTCATTTTTAACAGGCCGAACGATGGCCGATTGGTTAGGGAGCTGGCCATCCCGGAGTTCGTGGGTTCGAATCCCAGTGAGGCATGGATGTTCGTAGCCATTCGGAATCGGCTTTAAGCTGTAGGTCCCGGTCTCATTATCCCTCGTGTTGCAAAAAGTAGACCGTAGCACTCCAAACCAAAATATTTTTAACAGTTTTAAGTTTGACATATTCTATCATATTTGTTCATACTTCATAGCTGACATTTTTTAAATGAAAAGACCTCATTTAAATAGATTTGGAAATTTAAAATGTCACTTTTTTGTATTTAAAACAATATAAAAATAATCAAGAGGCAAATGGAAAAAAATATCTTTTTAAGAATTGTAAAGTATGAAATGTAAGTAAAAATTGAGAGAACATGTCTATTTTTCATTTGTAATAGCTTCGTTAGATTAACTCTCGTGGAATGTCATGAAAACTTTATACAACCGAAAAGTTCTAGTTGAGGTGCCAGGGAAGAAGATACCCGGACTTATGCTAATCTAGCCTTTCAATAAGCTGCGAGGCGTATGGTAATTACATTCTGCCATCATCGGCGGCATGTGCGCCTATGATGCCGGCCGCCCTATTTAGGCCCACCGTAGCTGGGATAGAGCAAGCAGTTCCAGCCAACCGACCTAGCAGCGCCCGCTCTAGCCACGGCCTTGTTTTGCTTCCCGGCAGCGTCCTCACCGTGCTTCCTTCAGGACCCAGCTGAATGAAGCTTCCTTTTGTTCAGCCAGCTTGTTGATTGTTTTCCATTAAGATTTTACTGGTGACTATCTCGCTTTGTTTCTAAAATTTTAATAAGTGCCTTTTAAGTTTTTCTGGTAGCTATTTCTTTTTACGCTAGTCACACCTTCGAAGACACTTTATGTGTTCCCTTCATAGTAAAGTAACTGACAGAAATTTTTCGTATGCCGTATCTAGTTAAAGCCTTCATGAATGAGGTAATAAATTAAATTCTTTAAAATTACATAAAAAAGTCCAACTAATCCATTTGACCTTTTTTTGGTGTTAAATTGCATCATAAAGGGAAACTCTATTCCATACACCAAAGTAAGGAAGCCTAAATATCGGATATGTAATAAAAAAATTTCTTAAAAATCTATTACATGCACGCAAATCCTTAACATGTTCAAAGTTGAATCATGTAGTACAGAATCTCATGTAATTTAGCATCATTAAGCTGTAACTTCCGGGCAGTACTATGCAAGTACATATTTATGATTTTAATTGTCTTTTGTTAACAATCTCCAGCTTGCGATACTAAATCAACATTTCTATTAATACGTCTTATTACTTTTAATAGTGGTTCTAAATTTTAATCGAAATATTTTACTACCCAGACCAAAGGATGGGTGCAAAGCAGATAGTATTCTAATTATAATTATATATATTTATAAATATACATTATCATACATTATTATACCATATTATTATATAATATTATACATTATTATACAATATTGTATTTTAATCTAATTATATAAATTTTGTATATATAACAATATTATTATATAATGTATATTATTATTATTCACAATAACGATAATAATGTCATTAATAATAAATGTAAGAAATTAAATGTATAGTGACTATTCACTTAATTTTCATAATTATCAACCTATAATTACAATAACTCAAAATTCATATATTTGAAAATGTTCATGAAAATTTCAAACAGGCTTAAGAATTAGATTATTTTTATGATTTTACCTTGTTATTGTCATTTTATCATTCTACTTGAAACCTATACGTTAGATGAAGGATTATTTCAAAATAACTCCTGCAGTAAAACTCTCTTTAAAATAAGTACTGCTATTATTGGTTACAAGCCCCAGACATTTACAAAGCACTTAGTATTGAAAATTATATACTCCTAATGAGAAAAGTTATTGACCCAGTATAAAGGCGACTCAGCGAATTTTTCTAAAATTCCATCCAAATAGAAATCTAAAGCCCCATAACTGTTTTTCTGCTACTTTATTTTCCTCATTTATCTATTTTAAGCTGTTCGTTTTCTAGCAATTAAGGACGATTCCAAATCTTCTCAAAGTTTCTTTTCTACCTATTTTGCTTTTTATTTGTAGAAGGGGACCGTCCTATCTCTTCCTTTTTTTTCTTTTATTGAATGGCTTAATTGGTCTAAGGAAGAATCAAGTTAGATATTAAGTGTAAAGAAATATAGAGGTAAAAATGTAAAGTAGTAAAAAATCTTTACTTTTTTTAGTATTATACTAGACGACCCGACAGACGTTGTCCTGTTTTAACGCTATAAATTCAAAAATTGTAAACTGTTTTTAAATAAATTATAAATTGGACCGTTTCTATAGAAAAGTAAAGAAAAAATTAAAGTTAGATATTAAGAGTTAAGAAATATGGAGGTAAAACTGTAAAGTAGTAAAAATCTTTAATTTTTGTAGTATAATACTAGACAACCCGATAGACGTTGTCCTGTTTTAACTCTATAAATCTAAAAATTGTAAAATGTTTTAAATAATTTATAAATCATACATTTTTATAGAAAAGTAAAGAAAAAATTAAAGTTAGATATTAAGAGTTAAGAAATATAGAGGTAAAAATGTTAAGTAGTAAAAATCTTTACTTTTTGTAGTATAATAGTAGACAACCCGACAGACGTTGTCCTGTTTTAACGCTGTAAATCCAAAAATTGTAAAATGTTTTAAATAAATTATAAATCAGACCGCTTTTATAGAAAAGGAAAAAATTAAAGTTAGATATTAAGAGTTAAGAAATATAGAGGTAAAAATGTAAAGTAGTAAAAATCTTTACTTTTTATAGTATAATACTAGACAACCCGACAGACGTTGTCCTGTTTTAACGCTATAAATCCAAAAATTGTAAAATGTTTTTAAATAAATTATAAATCAGACCGTTTCTATAGAAAAGTAAAGAAAAAATTAAAGTTAGATATTAAGAGTTAAGAAATATAGAGGTAAAAATGTAAAGTAGTAAAAATCTTTACTTTTTATAGTATAATACTAGACAACCCGACAGACGTTGTCCTGTTTTAACTCTATAAATCTAAAAATTGTAAAATGTTTTAAATAAATTATAAATCATACGTTTTTATAGAAAAGTAAAGAAAAAATTAAAGTTAGATATTAAGAGTTAAGAAATATAGAGGTAAAAATGTAAAGTAGTAAAAATCTTTACTTTTTGTAGTATAATACTAGTCAACCCGACATACATTGTCCTGTTTTAACGCTGTAAATCCAAAAAATTGTAAAATGTTTTTGAATAAATTATAAATCGGACCATTCTTATAGTAAAGAAAAATATTATTTTAAAAATACTTGACGCCACAATACGTACAGTCATCACAAACGTAATTAGATTCATCACATGTACGGGGATACAATACTGGGATTTGTCGGACTGAAACCAGCTGCTCTGACCACTGAGCCACCAATATTTTGGCAGTCAAGGATTTCAAGCGGCTGTATAATAATCTCCGCAAGCTCGCAATTCTGGTTTTTTTTGTTTTTTTTTTTCTTTTTTTTTTTTTTTTTTTTTTTTTTTTTTTTTTTTTTACATTTTCTATCGGATCAAATTGTAAATCTAAACCAATCTCGAATCAACTTAATTACATATACAAAATTTCATCAAAATCAGTTTAGTCGTTCAGGAGAAGTTCTATACAAAAATACGGACAGAAGAATTTTATATATAAAGATTAGCCACGACAATAAAATACGAATTTTCTAGAAATTTGAATAAAACTTATTGTCTTTAAAAGATTTTCTTGTACTTTTTAGCGTATGTCTCACTTAAAAGAAGTATAACTCAATTTTTTTTTCATAAAAGTTGTATTATGTGTATAATTTTCTGCTAATATTGAAATGAAAACATTTTGAGAAAATGTTTCTGGGAAGATGCTATGGTTTTGTCAACAGTAAATCCTTTTACATTCCTTTTTAATTCAAAAGTGCTTATTTTGTTCTCATCCACTATGCAATATTATCCTTAGTTATCTGTTCGTCTGTCCTCGAATTTATGAAGCAGTTGGACCTGGAATGGATAGAACCATCCATATTGGATTCTTTATGAGATAGGGATAACAAAATTCAAAGCGAGTAAAGTTTATTTTCTCCTAAACTATCGATCCAATTTTAAAATAAAGTGGTATAAATATGCTTCATATCACATCGAAAAAATACTATCATCTTCAAAACGTTCGAAATCCACCACTTCTCCCCTTTTCGGGCGTTTAATGCCATTATTTCAAGCCCTATTTTCCCCGATTAAGAGCAGGCTATAAAATTTATCAATTTATCACATAATAAATTGGTGAAAATAACATCATCGTCTGCATTATTTCCATATATTTTATCACTGAACTTAGATATTACGTAAATAATTTTCATTTATACTTGGCTTAAATAATAGATTAGGTACATATGTGATAATTTTAAACTTAATCATCGAACTTTTTTTTTTGCAATATAATTCTCAACCAACAAACAAACCATTTTTTACCTGTCTCATAAGAACTTTACAATTCTGGAAAATTAAAAATTTTACTGATCCTGTCATATCACGGGCTACATGCTAGTTGAATGATATATGTATTGTCAAGAAAAGGGTAAACTATAAGGCTCTGGGTTACGGTTTTCTACACAAAGTTTCAATCGATGTCACATATCTGAAATACGCTGAAAAAAATGCATACCTCTGAGGTATCATCTGTCCATGCAAACCGAGAAACCTGTTATCATGATTTTCTTCAATAACACAGGTCCTTATTCTAATCACGATACCCTACATCGCACTTTTTTTAGCCATCATTATACTGCTAATTTCGGATGATCGAGAAAAATGGGAGAAACGTAATAAACTCAATTACGTTTTTATTATAAACCACAGAATGCAGTTTAGATCGAGCATCTAAAACAACAATATTAATAGGTTGACTCTCCAATTACCACCATGCTGGCTTTCTGTCACCTTCTTAGTGTTCCCAGTATCTTTCCTATAGTCTGTCTTTTGCACATCATTCCTTCTCCTTTATAAAAGAAAGGGCTGCCTGGATCTTCCCATTCAGAAAGAAAACACACTTTGAAGCTGTAACAATAAGTTACATTCAGTGCTTCAATGTTTTTTACCTTTTCTCGTAAGTTATCCCCAAAATCAGATAGAACAGGAACTGTCAGGGCTAGGAAGAGACTTAGGACTTCTACCAACCAACAGGAGGGCCCGTTGGTTTGTCAGTATCTGACCCCTCCGTTCTCGAGTGGACCCCTGTTTTTACTCCGCTGGGGCAGGCTAATTTTTTTCAGTATGAGGTTGTTACTAGAGGAAAGAAGAGGGTGGACGTTGCTAGCATCCGCTGCTTGCGGGATAGATATTTGTAGCGACACGAGACAAAGGAAAATCGACACCATTTTTACGAGACCGACACCGAATCCAGTAGAGTCTTCCACATCTACAAGTGATAAGTTGTATTCCTGTTCTATACCTTAGGCATTTAAATGTATAAAATCCTTTAACCAAGACATATTAGTCAAGGTGTGTTTTATTAATGAGTTTTAATTTCTTTCTCAAACACTAAGCCAATAAACGTCATCATCATCCTGGTCACGGCACCAAAAATGTGGGAATAATGTTACATTAGAGACCAGCTGGGAAAAACAAGGGTCCACGAGAGAACAGAGGGGTCAGATACTACTAAACCAACAAGCCCTTCTATTGGTTGGGAGAAGTCCGAAGTCTCTTTCTAGCCCGGGCCGCTCTTGTTCTGTCTGCCTTTAGATGATGGCTTATGAGAAGAGATAAAAAACGTTGAAGCACTGAGTGTAACTTATTGTTACAGAGGCGTAATCACTTATTCTACATATTATCCGTACCGAGTTAGGGAACATGATCCTATTTTTAAAGAGAGAGAGATTGGCCAAAGGCAGAAACTGCGTATCAAGTTCAGAAATGAATGTCTACAACAAATGGATTTCACAGATGTTTGGCAGTATCTCTATAAAGGTTACCAATTTGTGTCTTCAAATTTTAAAAAAAAATGTATACAAATACTAAAACTTGCAAAATAACTCATTTTGCACATCGTTTTTAATCTTCAAACTATTGAAGAATAGTTGAATGGTGTCTTACTTTAAACAAAGGCCGTTTGGAAAATTACTTGTGTGGGAAAAAAAGTTAAGGCTTTACATTAATTAAAATATTCGACCTAATGTATATTTCCAACTGAAATAGCTTTAAATTTATAATTAAATTTTCTTTAATAATAAAAGTATTACTATTGAGGAATTTAAATTACTTATTATTATAAAGATAAATACAACTTCTTTCGCTTTTAAAAGAAAATAAGAGATTTATAATATAAATCCTACATTATAATCTTATGAAACATATTTCGCTTATTTATATTTTTAAATTAAAATTTTAATTATAATATAAGAATATGCTTTAACAAAATAAATGTATTAGTATATTTTTAATCTTTATTCAAAATTGAGAGTATAACTCTTTCTGAATATAGAGTATTTTTTGTTTCGAAATACAAATGTAACTTCTGCTTTTAAAATAAAAGGGAGAAATTTAAAATATAAAGAATGCATTATTGTCTTAAGTAACCTATCTGGGTATGTTTGCTTTTTAAGTTCCATTCATCCTCTTTTTATATGGTAGAATGTTTTATGATATGCCAGTCGCTTATCAAAATATAAATATTTATCTTACCCTCGAAATAAAACGAAACTCAAACAAATATGTTATAAAACCTTTTGTGCTTCGTGATTAAAGAGGAGCATTCGGAAATTCCGACGTTACTTCTCATTTATTTTGAGTTTTATGCTACTTGGATGTTGCCAAAACAGAGCAAAGGAATTATTCAAAGGGGAGGGAGTCCAAGCGTGTAACGTTTCATCTTTTTGACTCTTTCCATTTTCCAGGACAAAAAGTAATTGATAGAGCAGTCAATCTGAAGATTAATGCTATGAATTTCGCTGGAATGTCCAAGATATATTCCGAAGGCTTGTTTATTTCCGATTCTCTTAAATTGTAAAATGTGAATTTTTTTAATAGTTTTGGAATGGAACTTTTTTTTTATCTTTGACCTTTTTGAAAATCTCATAAATAAAAACAAAATTAGTTTAATGGCATTTCTTTGACTAGAATATCCGTTAGTAGAAATGTATACAAAATAAAAGGTAAATTTACAATTCGTAAGTGATACAACACTTTTTCTATGAATTGGAGTTTTGTGTGACTCCAGACGTAACGCATTTGACTTAACCAATATTCTTGGTAAAATATGTGTGCTTCTTACATCATGGTTGATTACAGTTAATCGCATATCCATTGTGTGTTTTCCAGAACTTACTCAAAAATTAGCTTTAGCTTACTGTTAATTCTGAACAAATATCCCATCTATACCATCCAAAAATAAAGTAAATCCTACATTAAACACTATATATTTGTATGGCAGTTAAGGACCAATATGGCACCAAGGAGCTAAGAAGTGTAAATGACCAAAATGAAAATTTGGGAATAACTAGTGATAATGACAGGAAAATACATGTTTCATACTTAAGTTAGTTAGCTAATAAAAGACTTTATAAAGCCGTGTTAGTTCAGTCGACAAAGGCAACTCTCTGGCAACTGGAAAGTTGCTGGTTCAGAACTTGAGCCGGCCTAAGAAAAACCGTATTCGTTAAAAGCGACTGGGGCACGTAAAATATGTTCGTAGTCACAATGTCCTCCATGTTCTCCATCAATACCTCTGGGGATATCTGGACAAGCCTATGGGTCTTCTGCTTCGTCCCTGCTTTTAAATTACGAGTACCCACTTGAGCAAGAAGTCCTACTTTCACAATTGAGGGGCTCATTAAAACGAAAAGCGAACCCCTCCCCCCTTTGCTTTAATCTGAGTAGCGTATGGCTCAATCGTGCTTGGTTTGTCAAAGTGGCATAAGACAACAACAACAACAAGTCCAAGAGTGTAGCGTTTTATCTTTTTGACTCTTTCCATTTTCAAGGACAAAAAGTATTTGATAGAGCAGTCAATTTGAAGATTAATGCTATAAATTTCACTGGAATGTCCAAGATATATTCCGAAGGCTTGTTTCTTTCCGATTGTCTTAAATTGTAAAATGTGTATTTTTTTAAATAGTTTTGGAATGGAACTTTTTTTTATCTTTGACCTTTTTTATAAAACTCATAAATAAAAACAAAATTAGTTTAATGGTATTTCTTTGACTAGAATATCAGAAATGTCTACCAAATAAAAAGTGAATTTACTATACTTAAGTGGTACGACACTTTTTCTATGATTGGGTGTTTTGTGTGACTCCAGACGTAAAGCATTTGACTTAATAACCATCATTCTTTGTAAAATATGTGTGTTTTTTACACCATGGTTGATTACAGTTAATCGCAGATTGACTGTAATCAACCACTGATCCACTGTTTGTTTTCGCAGAAGTTACTCGAAAATTAGCTTTAGCTAACTGTTAATTCTGAACAAATATCTCATTTATACTATGGAAAAATAAAGCAAATCACAGATTAACCACTATATATTTGTATGGCTGTTAAGGGGCAACTCAGGCACCAATGAGCTAAGAAGTGTAAGTGACCAAAATGAAAATTTGGAAATAACTAGTAATAATGAAAGGAAAATACATGTTTCATACTTAAGCTAGTTCGAATATAAAACACTATAAAGCCGCGGTAGCTCAGTCGGCAAAGGCAACGCTATCGTAACTGGAGGGTTGCGAGTTCGGAACCCGAGCCGGTCTAAGATCCACCCTGTTCGTTAAAGGGGACTGGGGCACATAAAATATGTTCGTGGTCATAATATCCTCAATGTTCTCAAAACCTCTGGGGATGGCAGGCCAAGCCCACAGGGCTTCTGCTTGGTCCCCGCATATAAACTATGAGGATTCACTTGAGCAAGAAGTCGTGCTTTCACCTTTTGCTCTTTAAAAAGAAAGGCGCACTCCTTTGCTTTAATCCGAGCAGTGTATGGCTCAATCGTGCTTGGTTTGACAAAGTGTGCATAAGACAAAAACAACAACAAGTCTCTACTATAAAAAATATAATTTCCTGAAAAACATCTACAATATTTTATACCATCTGGATTTTGCACTAGTTTTACACTGATTTTACCTTAGTTAATTATCCTTTTTTTACTACTTCAATTAATTTTACGAAACTACAAATATTCTTTTATTCTCACACTTATATACGAAGTAGCAAATTTTATTTCATTTCATTCTTCTTATATCATGATTAATTACAGCTAACTGCTAATTATATACCATTTATATTCTCGGTTAATTACTAATTAACTCTAGCTGACTGTGAGATCATCCAAAAGTCCCTTTTATACCGCGTTAAATTAAAGTTATTCATGAATTAACTATTATAGAATTAAAAGGCAGTTAAGTGCTTATTAACAAGTTATCGTACTTTTAAACTAAAATGACAGAAGGTGACAACTTTTCATTCGTTTAATGCGTATATGCTTAAACTGGAGTCTCGTAATAAAAATATTCTAGGAGAATAATTAATGTTCAATTTAACTTGAAAAGTACAGACTAAATGAAGAATGGGAAAATAAATCAGGAACTAAAAGATGGATACTCGCATTGTTTACATTTGAATGTCTTTTAAATTCCAAACTAAAGTTACTCGGGGAGTAATGAAACGACACATATGGTTATCGATTATAAATTTATTATTTGTTGTTTTAATGCAAAATGTAATGCATTTTCAGATTAAAAAAACTCTCATGCTTGTACTCAAAAGTAAAGGATGATGACAGTGAAGATTGTGTGAGACTGTTCACTCTGAAAATGTTACATGGTTAGTTTGGAGCACTACAGTCTATTTTTTGCAACACGAGAGGTAATGATACCAGAACCTACAGCTTAAAACGAAATGTTACATAAATATTGTAGAGAACTACTACTAGACTAAAAAGAACTACTACTACTACTACTTCGAAAGCACCACTTATTAATTAGAACGTAGAATGTGTTCTAATTGATAAGTGGTGCTTTCAAAAGGTGTTGCTCCGCTCGATGATGGTCTGGTTTGAAGTGCTTTAGTCTACTGTTTTGAAACATGAGGGCTAATGAGACCGGGACCTACTGCTTAAAACCGACTGCAAACAGCTATGAACATCCATGCGGTCGTGGGATTCGAACCCCCGATCTCCGGTACGGAAGACCAGCTCCCTAATTATTCGGCCATTGTTCCCGCTGGGAGATGGGCCAATATGAATTTATTAAGTTGTGATTCAATAAAGGGTTTTAACCCTTTGAAGGGCACTGGTATATATAATATACCGGCTATAAAAAAATTTTCTCTGATTTATATAGAAATATAGGATTTTATTTTAAATTCTTTTGATGCACCAAACTAAAGACATTTTTTTTCTTTTAATTATTCCTGTCAAAACCTGCTTTTAGAATCAGGCCATATCAAAACCAGATTCTAAAATCAAAAATTCAATTTTTCAAAGTTAAAACTTTAAAATAAAAAGTATATATTAAACTTCACTTACAAATTTATCATCTGTTTGATTTATATACCCTTTTCATAAAAATTATTAATTATTTTTCCAATATTATTAAAAAATGTGTCATGCTATTCTAAGGGAGGTGATTATATAATCAAATTATCCCTTACTTATTCCTGAAGTAATATAATTTATTTTGCATTTACTTCATATTTAAAAGGTCGATAGATAACATTTATAAACTAATTTCATTGAAACCCAAAGAGTTTCTATGGGTGCCCCTGAAAGGGTTAAAATCTTATTCATAGAATTTTATGTTTGACTAGTGGATGTATTGCTGGGCAACGCATCTACCATGTATATAAAAATTGATAATTCAATACAAAATTTACATAACAGGTAGCTGCTCCTCACCCCGTCTTCAGACTGGTTAATTAAGGCTCTCAAATGAAGTTTATACATATTTGAAAATCCAAAATAATTTTTAGATTATATTACACTAACAATTTAAACACTTTTGAAAATAAAATTATTCATCTTCATGAAATGAATAACACATTTATTTAAGCTTCATTTTTATCATGCACTTAAAATAAAACAAAATGTTAATTTTAATTAGCTCATTTTCATCAGTATCACGTATATGCAAGGAGTTTTCCAGGTCATTAGCACTGAAACACATGTATTATTGTTAAGTATTATAGCCTGAACATTTTGTTTAGAGATTTAACATTTTTTATTTTAATAAAATAAAAGACTTCAGATGCTAAGAACTTATTTTTTCGCGTGAAAAAGGGGTATTACTTCTTAGATTATAGTAAGCTCCAAACTAGAAAGAATATTTGCTTAAAACAATTAACTAACACCATAGTTCCAACCTGTCCTCTGAGTGTAAACCTCAAGGGTTTCGTGGTAAAATGCCGTTACTTTTAGAAAATTATATAGGTTTGCGGGAAAAAATGGCAAAAAGGAATTTAAAAATATGAATAGGTAAAATGAAAGAATAAAAATTAAATAAATCAAATAAATCAAATCAAAAAGTAGTGAAAGTTTTATTTTCTTAAATTTAAATACGATAGAATGATTTAATTTGCTTAAAAGTTTTAATAATATCAACTAGTTAGTAAAATATCCAATATAAAAATATATAATGGTGTTGTACTGTATATAAATCCCGATGGAAAGGTAAAATCTCTTTCATAACTCCTTCAAAAGTTAATCTGCTTCCTAGCCTTGACCTCAGTACAATTCCACTGGCTAAAATCTTCCAATCGTTCATCTAAATCACTAGTGTTCATACTTGTTTTAAAAAGGGACAAAGTACATTTATCAAAAAGGGCAGTTTTAATCAAGTGAAAGGGCATTTTGTATTGAATAAAAGAGAATTTATGTGTGTTATTGTGGGTCTATTTGTCCTCAAAACATATATTATGTGTAGAAATGAATTATGCTAATATTATAGAGTGCCACATAAAATGAATTTACTGTGTAAATATCCTAATTCATAATTAGGATCTGAAAAAATCACATTTCATTCACTTATGTATGCACTTTATGTATGAATCACAAAATAAAAGACTTAAACTGATAAAAAATAAAACATACTACATAATTTAATTCATTTTTTATAGACAAACTATATTCTACACAAAATATCAAACCCTGCAGTATGTTTTATGAACATTTTTACTGATTTATTTTTGCTAATAATGAAAAAATAATTATTTATTCTTGATATAGATAAAATAAAAACTATATGTTAGTAATTTAGTTATTAAGTCAAATACAATAAAAACGACAATTTAACACTAGATTGCCCAAGGAAGTCCTTTTGACTGCTTTTTAATCCCATTAGAAAAACAATTATGTATATAATGACACAATTTCTTAGAATTTTGAGACTTTTTGTATAATATATAAATGCATTTATTAATACGTTGTACACAAAATTCTAAGAAATTTTGTCATTATATACAAAATTTTTTTTTCTAATTGAAATTAAAAAGCAGTCAAATGGCTTCTTTGGGATAGTGTTAATTGATACTTTACAGTAAATTTAAGAATAATGTACAAGACTGGTTTTTACTTTGCTAATGTTTAACAGGAGAGTTAAAATTTGGTTAATCTCATTTGGACACAGGACAGATGAATCAAACAGAACTACTCATGTGTCCCTCCCTCCATTCTCCAAATAATAATTTTAAAATACAGATCCCAAAGTTAATTTATTCGAAAAGGACCAGAGCAAATACGCACTTCAAAAATAACAAAACAGGTTATGTCGTCCTTTGAAATAACATCAAACCTGAACGTTATGAATCACCATGGACAATTTCAGATAGATATGGCTATTTTTGAATTCATTCTGAACATACATACATGCTTAAAGAGTATTTTATATATTTAGAAGGTAAAACTAAAGAAATATCTGTTAAATGTGGAAGTATTCAACGATTTATCATCGCAGGTATTAGCAGAAAAGTACCTAGGTTAAATTCAAGTTCTACTTGGAATTACATGTTCTGTTTATGGATTTGCACAACTGCTACCAGTCAGCTTCATTATTCTAGTTTCGGGGTTTCTCCTTGCCTAGTAGCCTGGACAAGTAAAAACAATAGAGGCTACAATTCTATATGATTGGTAGAATGAAATTTTTCGCTGCTTTACTTATATATATATATATATATGTGTGTGTGTGTGTGTGTGTGTGTGGGTGTGGGTGTGGGTGTATAACTAAACTCCTCAGCTCAACAGCCCGTAGGGGGCCAGTGCCTACGGTGTCAATCTCCGTTTCCGTCACCAAGGGCCCTGGGGTGCGAAGCATATGTTCCGGTTAGGTGGTCACCCTTACGCGGAATGCCATTTTTTAGTTCCCAAGCATGCTTATTCCTCATTTTGTCTACCCACTGGAGGCATGAGAGTCTGAGTCAACCCTGCCCAGCACGGGGATCAAACCTCGGACTTGTGGCGTGGGAACGCGAAGCGATACTCCAACGCCAGTGGGCTTCAGATATATATATATATATATATATATATATATATATATATATATATATATATATATATGTATGTATATGTATATATATATATATAAGTATATAAATGTATGTATGTATATGTATATATATATGTATGTATATATAAGTATATATATATATATATATATATATATATATATATATATATATATTATATATATATATATATATATATATATATGTATATGTATATATATATATATATGTATATGTATATATATATATGTGTATGTATATGTATAAGTATGTATATATATGTATATATATATATGTATATATATATATGTATATATATATATATATATATATATGTATATATGTATATATATATATATATATATATATATATATATATATATATATATATATATATATATATATATATATAAATAACTAAACTCCTCAGCTCAACAGCCCGTAGGGGGCCAGTGCCTACGGTGACAATCTCCGTTTCCGAGACCAAGGGCCCTGGGGTGCGAAGCATATGTTCCGGTTAGGTTGTCACCCTTACGCGGAACCCCCAGTGTTTAGTTCCCAATCATGCTTGGTCCTCAATTTCTCTGAAAGCATGAAAGTCTGAGTCAATCCTGTCCATCCCGGGGATCAAACCTCGGACTTGTGGAGTGGGAACGCGAAGCAAAACCCCAACGCCAATGGGCTTCATATATATATATATATATATATATATATATATATATATATATATATATATATATATATATATATATATATATATATATATATATATATATATATAAATATATATATATATATATATATATATATATATATATATATATATATATATATATATATATATATATATATATATTGCAATTTTTCACTGATTAAGTTGCTAGGAAATTTACATCTAAAGTTGTCTATATCACTGTTATTAAGATACATTTGCAAACAGTATAGATTTTTATTTAGTTAGATATTTACGGAAATGCTTTATAACATCCATCAGCCCTTTAAAAATTAAAGAATTTCAGAATTTAGCAGTTTAGAAACCAAAGGTAATGAGCAAAGAAAACACTCTTAGTTTATAATAAAAGTATTTATATTTTAATTGTTTGCTAGAAATTAGCGAGTTCATCGCAGAAAATTTCCTCACTGCAAGATAGCAACTATCCTTACTTCTTTCTTCGTAACTTGAAACTTTTCTTTGAATTTTGCACTCATCGATTAAAACTTCATGAGTTATAATTAATTAAAACTGGCAACGAAGTAATAGCCTGATTTTTATTAGCTTACTTACATCTTTGTCACGTATATGCACGGAGTTTTCTTGATCATTAACATAGAAATGCATGTTTGTTCTTGTTATTTTTAAGCATAATAGCCAGAAGATTTTTTTTTTACTTATATGTTTTCAAACGTTTTTATTTTTGATAAAATAAAAGATTTTAGATGCTGAAAATTTATCTTTCAGTTTTCTGCATGACACAAGAGAATAAATTTAAGGCTTAATTTGGACTCTAAACTAGAAAGAATATTTATTTTTAACCTGTGACACCTTAGTTCCCAGCCTGTGCTATACGTGCAAATCTCATGATCTTCGGGAATTCTATGAAAGAAAGTATGGAATAAAATCGAGAAAATTATGTAAATTAAAACAGAATCAATATATTCGAATTTTTTTCTGGGCTATTTCTTTGAACTGAATATACTAACATTCCATACAGCGTCCTAATTCGCCAATTTATGACATTTACAATGTGGCTGGCATAATTTATTTTCTTCATCTCATAAAAGCCTCTCTGTGAGCTCTATCAATCAGTAAATATGAGTTGTAATATTACTTCTAAACGTATTTCTAAAACAAAGATATAAGTGCCATAGAAATTTGTTTTATAAAGTACTTTACAAATAAAAAAAATGAGAAAAACAGTTTTAATAAATGATTTTTGTAAAATAAGTAACTAATAAGTGGTATTATTATGCTATATGTTACAGCTTTATTGTTCGAAATATTACATCCAACTGCTATGAGTCTACTCTAATATGAAAGAGATTTGTTTGGTATGAAGCATTATGATCTCCTGTTTCTGCTACACGAGGATTGGTGAGACCGGAAACTACTGCTTAAAGTCGATTCCGAACGACCATGCTGGCAGTGGGATAGGAACCCAAGAATTCCTAGACAGAAATGCAGTGCTCTACCCATTTGGCTATCTTTTAGCCTTGATTTGAGATAACTATCCACAGCTTATAGAAAAATTACAGAAGATATAACAGGTAAAGGGAATACTAGCAAATTAATTCTGAATCCAAAAATAAGCTCTTTTTAACTTAACGGTTCACCATCATAATAAATAGAAAGTATGGGCCAGTGCTTTCTCTTGAAATTTTTTTCACGGTGGTTTATTTCCAGATCTTCCATTTTCAATATTTTTCATTAGTAGATTTTTTTCGAATGTAGCAGCCTATATAGAAATTATCCCTAACGCCTTAACAAAGCTGTGACCTTATTTAACACAATGTGTAGCTTAAGGTATGCTACAGCCGCAAGTACCATTACCCCCGCTGGGTCTTCTTAATTTAGAAGCAGGGACCAAGCAGAAGACCCCTAGGCTTAGCCTGCCACCCCAGAGGTATCTTTTGAGAACTTGGAGGACTTTGTGACCAAGAACATATTTTACGTGCCCAGGTCACCTTTAGCTAACACAGCTTTCATTAGTAGATGAAAATTCCTATTTCATCTACTAATAATTTCATCTACTACTAAGAATTCAACTGAATTAACTCATCTAGTCGGGGTCTGCCTCACTTTTTGAATCCAGTAGTCTCATATTGCACAACTCTTTTATCAATGCTGCTGTCAAGAAGTCAGACAAATTGCACTATCATCTTTTTTTAATTTTTATGTTTTTACACATACCAAACTGTTTGTAGATTCTTTACTAGACAAAATTGCATCTCCTCCTTCAAATATTATGATCTTTTATATTACAAAGTTAACAGTACTTTTTTTAATATTGCTATTTAACGATTATTCATGGATCGCGTTTAAAAGGGGAAGCTACAGGAATTTTTAAATCCTTTAATTTTCAAAATACTGTTACGATACGTATTCCTATTACTGTCATTTTACTTTAAATATTAACTGGAAAAAGACAACTTCGAAGAAATTTCTAAAAAAGTACCATTCGTTTTTCTTTCAAATTTCCAGAAACGCTTTTTGAAAAGAAATTTTCTGCGACATGTAAATTCTGCGATTGTGAGATTACTTGTTCGTGAACTAAACAAAATATTCAAGCAGAAATAAGTGAAACGTAGATAAAATACTAAATCGTATTTCGAAAAAAAACGATGCGAAGTACATTTAAGTATGACCCGATATATTTCTGCATTGAATTTTGCATTTATGGGTTTCCTAGAATCATTGCTATCTTCCACAGACAAGCTCGCTTGCTGATTTGTTTTTATATACTCATTCTTTATTTATTCTGTATTCAATTTTCATTATTACTTACCTGTTTTGTTATTTATGCATCACTTATGCATTGCTATCTAAATAAGGAGCGTTTCTATTTCTAAAATATTGCATGGTAAACGAATAAATGTTAACAAAATAGGTTTATCTGATTTAAAGCTTTTTCGTAACTAAAAACCACAAATTATCCTCAAACTACTGAAACAATACGTGTGCTTAGGTCCTCTATCACTCACTTTCTCATTAAAGTAAGAGTAATCCGGAACGGAAACCAAACCAAAAATAAGCTTATAAATCTCTAAAAGTAAAGCGGTTTTATGTTCATTTTTCAGTGAATGTGATTACCTCCATAATTTGGGTGGAAAGTCAGAGCCTCGTAGCTTCCAGCAGAGGAATTCATTAAACTAATGTCATTTTCCCATGCGCAATTCTGAATTTGGACGGAAAGCTATGCAAAAAGCACGCGTATCATAAAATTTGGCTTTGTTCGATAATCTTGTCATGTCAAAAGTATTTACGTTATTTTTCCAAAGTTAATATTGGCTGAGTGGATATTTTTAGCTCGTAAACTATTCTGCTGGATAAATTATTGCTCGCATTTATCGTATTCAAAATGCTTTGATATTATTCTGGAATATTTCCTGTATTTAATGCTCTAATTTAAAATATTTTATTTCTAACTTAAATTTTACTTTTATCGTTTTTCTAAATAATAAAATATATATTTTAGTAGTTATATATGAGTCAAGTATTTAAATTTTACCAGAAAGATAATTGGACAGATGGAAAGCAGATAAAAGACCATATCAAAAAATATTTATCTCTCTATCTATATATCTATAGATAAATACAAAGATAGTTAGATTGACAGATAGATATGTTTGAACTTATTGCATTTTAAGAGCGTGTCACCTGTCCAGTTATCTCACTAGTAAATTTCAATGCTTAACTAATATGCTGAAACGAATATTTCCTTATTTATAAAATTATTTATATTTCATTATACATACATACATATACATGTAAAAGCTCAGTAGCTCAGTCGCCAAAGGCAACGCTATTGTAACTGGAGGGTTGTAGGTTAGCAGCCGGAGCCGGCCTAACATCCGCCGTGTTCGTTAAAGGTGACTGAGGCAGGTAAAATATGTTCGTGGTCACAATGTCCTCCAAGTTCTCAATTAATACCTCTGGGGGTTGTAGCCTAAGTCTATGAGTCTTCTGCTTGATCCCTGTTTCAAAATTACGAGGAACAACTTGAGAATAAGACGTACTTTCACCCTTGAGGGGCTGGTCAAAAATAAAGCCTAACCCCCTTCTTTAATGCGAAGTAGAATCCGCGTAAATCATGCTTGGTTTGACCAAATGGCATAAGACAATAGCAACAACATATGTTTGTATAAATGCATATATATACATATATGTAACACGGCGAAAATTAATCCGTCAGTCACATCAAATTAAGCCCATATTGTATTTACTTTCACAGGCTTGTTGGAAAAAGAGTTGCCTAGACAGATAGACTATTGAAAGTAACAGTCGTGGCACATTAAAGAAAACGACGAGTCCGTAAAAGAATTAAAACTTTTATTGAGTTACGAGAATGACATGTGGCTCTATCAACCCTCGGAAGACACAATGAACATGAAAATACGCTTGGATTATACTATTACACCCAGGAAAGCTGCTTAATCAGCGTTATTAACAGTAAAAAAAGAACTTAAATCAATGAAAAATATGCTCTTTTTGTAATAGTAAATAAAAACAGATTAACTATGCGAGAACTACTGTATCTAGAAATTCGGCTTGCAAAATACATTTGTCATTTGGGAAAAATTAGTAAAATTTTAAAGAATTACTATATGAGCATCCGTAAATGAACACACACACATTATATATATATATATATATAAACAATTATATAATATATAAGCGTATTATATACACACATATATATGACAGATCTAAAAAGGGGTAGTTGGAAATTAGGTGAGTTAAAAGCGATTTTAACAAGGGAACACTTTTATAATAATAAAATAA
>CM063498.1:127302009-127339509 GCA_032207245.1 Pardosa pseudoannulata
TGAATCTCTACACGCTTTTGTGTGTGATGAGGCGATTTAGATCAGTAATATAATGGATTAATTAATACCAGAAGTAAAATGCTTGGGATCTAAATCGGACCTCATCACATCTTTTGTAAAGGGGAGAGGACAATAAAAAGTATTTCAACGGTTTTCGTCTTGTGCGGTATTCTCGGGCGGGGTTCTGATCCCAGTCCCAGATTAGAACCACGTCTCCGTACATGACACTAAATAAGAATGTACATTTGTGGAGTTATTTATGAGTCCCTAAGGGACAGTGCCAATTTGAAGGGATAAAGTTTTTCCACGTTGGCGGTTTCAAGGCGGGGTTAAAGAGACCAATTAGATTTTTACAACTCTACCGATTGGACAAAAAGAAGGAAGAGGGGACAAAGATGAAATTAATATAAAATAAGAAAAGTCTAGAAAGAAAAGAGGGTGTTCAAGAGTCGAGTTGAATCAAGTAGAGCAGAGAGGTCAGAAGTCGGAGGAGACGACTGTGACAGTGGGACTTCGGGTGTCCAAGGAGAATAGCGTTCCAGAGACTCCGGAAACGTTTGGAACATTTAGCAACTACAGCAGTGTTCCTGTGTCAAATATTACGGCCGCACCCCCAAACACTCAGAAGGAAGCCCCTAACCAGACCGAAGTAAAATCCATACATACCCAATCCTGATCAGCTCTCAACCAGCAGTGTTCCTGGCACACCATACTTACCCCACAAAGGTACTTCTCTTTATATACATTTGAAATTGAGATTAGGTCCTCTCTCTTATTTATACATATTTGCCTAATTGATGGAAAGTTATTGTCAGCTCTAAATTAGTGTGGCACCTAATTTGAAAATGTTGATAAAGTAAATTTTATGAAGATAGAATCAGATTGTGTGTATATAGATGTATATATATCATTATAATAAATTTACTTTTTTTATTTTAAGCTGGTTTCAGTTGCTTTTAATTTAGCTTTTAGTTTATTTTCTTATTTTATGTCTGTAGTCTCTCAGAACCTGTGGTTGAATTTAGTACTTAAATATTTTTACATAACGCAACCAAAATAAATACCACAATACATTTGATCACAGGTTAATACCTAAATATAAACGAGAGCTACACGACATTGTGATTTTTATTTCCATTGCAGACTTGAATTTTTACAATTGGAGAGTATCGCTTTTAAGCAACTTGAATTAACTCTCATGTCATAGAAAAATAATCGTAGCTCTCCAAACGAAACAGATATTATTACTTATCCTATATGGTTAATATTCATGCGTACTTAAATGTCTTTCTTTCGAATACAATGATGATAACTACTGTTTATAGATTTAAACCGGATATAATCATTTATACCACAGCTCGATTCCATTCTCTAGACCAGAATTCATAAGCTTTCTCAGCCATTGAGCAACATTGCAATTTAATATTTAACTTGGAGCAATAAATTTTATCTCCCAGCTATATACTGTATTTAAGAAAATAGCATTGATGATTCAAGATAGTTTCGTCGTTTAAGCTTAAAGGAAAGTAGATTTCTCCTTTTAAGCTTTGCCTAAACTAATTTCTCATTGCAGATAGAAAATACTTAGATGGGAATAAATAACTTTAACTAAAACGAACTTTCCAAGTTGTCGTTTTCGACTAAATGTTGACTAAAATGCAACGGATTTGAGAAACGAGTAAATAACTAGTTTTATAGGAAATAAAATATTATCCAGCAATTATCGACAGGTTGAATTTTCAGTTGTTTCTGTATACAAGGAGACAGCGATTTTAGCCTCTGTCTTGTGTTATTAACTTTATCAACTGGAGGATGAAAAACGGAAACGTTTAATGCTGAACATTTTTTTGCTATTGTCAAATATTTCACCTAATCGGTTGTAAATAATTTATACTTGATTTATCGTTACATATCGAGATATCGCGCAATATTTTATAATATTTAAATATTTTGTACCATTTTATTAATGGAAAACGATCTTAATTTTCTTATTTTAAAAATATTTTTGATAAAGATATTTCAAATTTTAAACATGGTATTTTTAGCGGAGCACTGAGAGTTCCATGGAGCAAAATTTGTAAAAAATTGGTCAAAATTAAGATACCGATCATCAGGCTACATAATAAGGTTATATGTTTGTTCGTTTTTCATTCTGGATGTTCTGTAATATATTCAGTCTGTCATTAACTTCTAATTGAAATACAAAACCAGTTAACACCTTTACCAGTGCCTTAGTCTAACGTTAAATTACAATATTTAGTATGTCATATAATCAAATTTAAAAACATTAGTAATGGTAGTAAAAGGGGAAGAAATATCCCAAACCTAAGATCCCGATTCATTAATTAAATTTATATTTCATTGAAATTAAAACAAGTTAACACCTTTACCAGTGCTTTACTCTAATGTTTAATTGCAAGATTTAGTGTGTCAGATAGTCAACTTTAGAAACATTAGTAATATGGTAGTAAGAGGGGAAGAAATATCCCTAACACTTAGTCACGATTCATTAATTGCATTTATATTTCATTGAAATAGAAACCAGATAACACCTTTACCAGTGCTTTAGTCTAACGTTAAATTGCAAGATTTAGTGTGTCAGATAGTCAACTTTAGAAACATTAGTAATGGTAGTAAGAGGGGAATAAATATTCCAAACTCAAGGTCACGATTCATTAATTGCATTTATATTTCATTGAAATGAAAACCAGTTAACACGTTTACCAGTGTTTAGTCTAATGTTTAATTGCACGATTTAGTGTGTCAGATAGTCAACTTTAGAAACATTAGTAATATGGTAGTAAGAGGGGAAGAAATATCCCTAACACTTAGTCACGATTCATTAATTGCATTTATATTTCATTGAAATAGAAACCAGATAACACCTTTACCAGTGCTTTAGTCTAACGTTAAATTGCAAGAATTAGTGTGTCAGATAGTCAACTTTAAAAACATAAATAATGGTAGTAAAAAGAGAAGAATTATCCTAAACCCAAGATCACGATTCATTAATTGCATTTATATTTCATTGAAATGAAAACCAGTTAACACCTTTATCAGTGTTTTAGTCTAATGCTAAATTGCAAGATTTAGTGTGTCAGGTAGTCAAATTTAGAAACATTAGTAATGGTATTAAAGGGGAAGAAATATCCCTAACTCAAGGTCACGATTCATTAAATGCAGTAATATTACAATTAAATAAAAACCAACAACTTTAACAGTGCTTTAGTCTAACATTAAATTGCAAGATTTGGTGGGTCATATAATAAACTTTAGTAACATTAGTAATGGTAGCAAAGGAGAAGAAATATCCCAAACCCAAGATTACGATTCATTAATTACATTTATATTTCATTGAAATGAAAACCAGTTAACACCTTTACCAGTGCCTTAGTCTAACGTTAAATTACAACATATAGTGGGTCATATAGTCAACTTTAAAAACATAAATAATGGTAATAAAAAGAGAAGAATTATCCTAAACCTAAGATCCCGATTCATTAATTACATTTATATTTCATTGAAATTAAAACAAGTCAACACCTTTAGCAGTGCTTTAGTCTAATGTTTAATTGCAAGATTTAGTGTGTCAGATAGTCAACTTTAGAAACATTAGTAATGGTAGTAAGAGGGGAATAAATATTCCAAACTCAAGGTCACGATTCATTAATTGCATTTATATTTCATTGAAATGAAAACCAGTTAACACGTTTACCACTGCTTTAGTCTAACGTTAAATTACAATATTTAGTATGTCATATAATCAAATTTAGAAACATTAGTAATGGTAGTAAAAGGGGAAGAAATATCCCAAACCTAAGATCCCGATTCATTAATTAAATTTATATTTCATTGAACTTAAAACCAGTTAACATCTTTACTAGTTCCTTAGTTTTACGTCAAATTACAAGATTTAGTATGTCATATAGTCAAATTTAAAAACATTAGTAATGGTAGTAAAAGGGACAGAAATATCCCAAATCCAAGATCCCGATTCATTAATTAAATTTATATTTCATTGAAATTAAAACAAGTTAACACCTTTACCAACGATTTAGTCTAATGTTTAATTGCAAGATTTAGTGTGTCAGATAGTCAACTTTAGAAACATTAGTAATATGGTAGTAAGAGGGGAAGAAATATCCCTAACACTTAGTCACGATTCATTAATTGCATTTATATTTCATTGAAATAGAAACCAGATAACACCTTTACCAGTGCTTTAGTCTAACGTTAAATTGCAAGAATTTGTGTATGTTATGCAGAAGAAATATCCCAAACTCAAGATCACGATTCATTAAATGCAGTTATCCATATAAATAAAAATGTAAATGTTTGTTCGTTTGGTTTTGGTTTGGTTTGGAGCGCTACGGCCTACTGTTTTGCACACGAGGGCTAATGAGACCGGGACCTACATCTTAAAGCCGATTCCGAACGGCTACGAACATCCATGCCATAGTGGGATTCGAACCCACGAACTCCGGTACCGACGATCAGCGCCCTAACTAATCGGCAGTGTTCGGCGAAAATGTTTGTTCGTAACCCAAAATCTATGAAAATATTGCACCGATTGGCTTGAAATTTTGACATAACTTTGTACTAGAGTCCGGGTATGTTTTTATTCACACAGATTACATATAAAGTTTAAAATTTCTATGGGTGTCTCCCAAGAATTGTATTGGCTCAGTGGCCGAGTTATTAAATTAAACATATTAAAAACACGCGCTTTTTTTCTTTCCTTTCCGTTTAACTACACTTAGAAACAGCAACGCACGGACGGGAAGAGCTAGTATGATTTAAAATTAAATCCCTAAAAGTTCTCGAGGGTTTTGGAAATTCAAGAAAGTTTAAATGAACCTTATAACGATATTATAATATTTTTTGTAATTCTTCACACTCTACTACACCATATTAAAAATTTAGTTTTAAATCAAATACTTATTTATATAATATATTATATATGTTACTTGCAAACTGTTTATTTTTTAAAGTTTTTTAACATGATTATTATCACTCTCTGTATGATTTTAAAAATGTAATTACTAAATTTGTTTGAAATTTTTCATATGTAAATATAAGCATGTTATATATAGAATTCATTATATGTAAATGCATTTGGTACCAAGAACTATTTTAAAAAATGATTTGAAATTGAAAAAACAAATAAATTTTTAGTAAACATTCAACTTATTATTTTTTAGAATATCATCATTCTGTTAATTCATTCTATAGGTAACAAGCTTATGGAAAATTTCAAACAGATTACTTCGTAAGATTTTTTTAATCTTAAGAAAAGGGCTAAAAACCCGTATGAGAGAAAACTCGTATTATAATAAAAAAAATACTTTTAAAATAAACAACCCGTAAATAATATTTACAATATTCTCTATAAACTGGATTAACCTCTAGTTCTGGAAAAAAATCTTTAATGAGGTTTTTTTTAACATGTTAAGAATTAATAAAAATATTAACTATTAAATATTTTTCGATTTTTTTTAATTTATAAAGCCCTTGAGATGCATCCTACAATTGAAAATTTCTTGGTTTTAGAACATGCTCAGCTTATTTTAAACGTAATCAGAAAAGTGGAAAAAATTCTCGAGATCAAAAGAAATGCATATTCTATGGCTTTAAAGCTTTTTTTTCAGATTCTAATAAGCATAAATTTTACTCGTCAAATTTAGAATTCAAGTATTTTTTATTTATTTTACGTATCATATCAAACGAAATAAAAGGAAGTCTAAAATCTGTGCCCTCTAAAAAGTATCATAGGTACGATCGATACGCTGAGCAATCACACGGCACTGATGCTTTTAGGAAGCGGAATAAAAATTTTGTGCCTCTAAGTACCTTTTTCTGCCTAATTAAATTCAACTGTTGCTGCCAAAAAATGTCAGAAGGCCAAAAAAAATTCAAATGCTTCTTTTGAAACATTTAATTCTGGAAAAAAACACTCATTTGTTTGAGAGTGGAAAGGAAATTCTGGAGATTATAAAAGGGTGGACTGAAATTTAGTTTATTGCATTTCCTTAAAATTGTATATATTATATTTTTATACGATAGCTTGAACAACAGCTTCATTTTTAGATGTATTCCATAGCAATTTTTGTAATGAAAAGTTAAGATTTCTTTTCAAATATATATGTGTGTGTGTCAATTCTATCTCAGCTGCTAGATTGTTACTCATTTAGCATCACCCAAAGAGCACGTGTGGCTTAAGGTCTGCTACGAAAGTGAGTAACATTGCCTTCTTGGTAAATAATGGTTGTGATATTAACTAGACTCCTATGGAGACCCCTGCCATGGCTTAACCATGCTCAGAAGGGATTCACATGGTGCAGTAAAATAACTCAACTAATTCTAGACATATACATTTATTTAAGATGATATAAACAAACATCAGCACCGTCGATGCTACTGGCACATTGACTCTTATATAGTCAGACAGCATATACAGATATTTTGCATATTTACAAAGATGATGTGCTGCCACAAATAAAACAACAATTATGAAATACAATTTACAAATGTGAATAAAGATCAATTAATTCATATTACAACATATGAAAATACATTACAATAAATTATATACAAAACACTTTACAATGAATAAAATATACAAAACATTTACGAAGATACGTATGACGTCAATCTTCGGCAAATTGCGTAATCACCACACCCCATTTAATTTAGTCAGCTATAAGTATGTTTCATCGAAAATAAATGGAGTTATTAGGGACACACATTAGTCACAATTGGAAAAACAAATAGAAGAAAAGCCATGGAAGGATACCATTCGGAACCTTCCTAATTGTTCTAGGGACAAAACTGTGGCTGCTTTTCGTTTAATGACTCAGCATGACTGTCTCTATACCCATCTGTATAAACTTGTTTGGTGGATTGCCTTGCCTACTCTCTCTGACGCAGCGGTGCATTGATGAGTGCTGAACACTTCTCCATATGCCCAGGCTTTTCGTAGCTTTATATTATTCTGTTGTTGTCTTTTCTTCTATATTTCTTCAGTGATTTGTACTTTTTATTCCTGTGCATCGATTTATGTATAGTGTTAGGATAATGTCCAAAACACTGCTGCATTAGAAATAAACACACACACACACTGATATATATATATATATATGTGTGTGTGTGTGTGTGTGTGTGTGTGTGTGTATAATCTGTAAAATTATCTATCAACGATTACACTGATGGTTAGTTAAAGTTGCCGGGCTTACTGGGTAATAAGAATTTCTAATTGTAGTGCAATCGTGTAGCCATTAAAGAAAGCGAAATAAAACTTTAAATTTTTTGGGGATAAAAATGCACGCCTCAACTGACCATCAGGGTACCTTTGCATTGAATGCAAAATGAAAAATACAATGTTCTTTTCAAATTTGTAACCTTTAAACACTGATATAGAATTTTAAAAAAAAATCATACATTCAAACTATAAATTCTCTTTCAAAGTTCTTCTTTATATATTTAAAAAATTAACTTTATTAAAATATTTCTGTACATAAAAAGTCAGAGTCTCATTTTAATACATATATTTGTTTTTTTATGTCTTGTAACAAGTTCTACATTTCTATGAAGTCATGCAAAAAATAACAGCCAATATAAAAAAAATCTCATCTATACATTCTCTCCACGACGTGATGCCTCCCTTTAATGAACATTAACCATTGCGAGAGCACGATAGATGGTAGATCATTAATAGCGTTCAAAGACATACCTTGAAGTTGTTATTTGGTTAAGAGCGCTAGGGCTTCTACTTTAAAAATATCAACGTTTACATTAATTAATATAGTCTAGTATTTGTAAATATGTGACACAGTATCCTCAAGCTACTATTTGAAAGTAGTATTCAGGTTTACTCCAACACCAACTGCTAAATATTTTTAAACAGATTTTTCCTTCTCAATTGCTAAAGAAAAATTAGTAACTACTTGAATTTATTCAGAATTAGATTGCAAAAATAAATTTTGTCATCCAGATATGAAAGTGTTTCATATGATTCTAAATGTTCCTAAAGTATTAAAACGTGATAAATGACTTACTAGTGACAAATAATTAAAAAATGATGGCTCTTAAGAAAATTCTTAAACAGGATATGATTTAACGTGCGAAGAATAAGAGATGGGGGATTTGGGGGAACAGAGAACTGTTCACAGTTTTCTGAGGAAAGCTGCAAAGGCCCTTGCAAAGAATGTGCACCCACGACCTGTGTTTCGCATATGTCAGCCCTTCAAGATATCTGTAAATTGAATTCCATTCCATGAAATAGGAGACGCTAACTGATTTTTTCGGATGTCCTTTTGTTTTTAACTGAAAATTTTCCATTTTCAATATTTCCAGAACTGACCACTCTCCCGAAGAAAGAAGATCTGCGGCAGTTGAGTTGGAGAAGCCGACATAGAGCCTGCGACCTGGAGAAATCTCTCTGTTTTGAAGAGAGACAATTTTATTTTGGATATGGAAAGCTAGGCCCTCTGATCTGCTTACGTCAGGCTCTGAGGCGCAAAATATTACATTTTGTTATGCTTTAATTTTTCATTCAATCTTATAAATAAATGTTGTTTGTTGTCCTTAAAGTTTCGGAGGTAATTTAATGCATCCCAGCGACGGCCTACGAACAGAAAGCCTACCTATCTCAGTAAAGTAGGCGTGGGTCACATAGGCAAAGAAAGTGGTGTGTTAAGTTTTTTAGGGGTTCACTGACGCCATGTCCAGTAAGACAGCCATTGTTTACAATACAATCTCTACAAAATTGAAGTGGAAGATTTTCAACGGAATGTCACTCTAGTCATCCAATGACTTTTGAGCATTTAAATAATTGTGCTGTATTTTCTCAGTTTGAGGGCATTGTTAAAAAGTATTGGAAAACCCATGAACTGATGATAATCACTAAATTTTTGGCATTTCTCAAATAAATAAATAAATAATATAAAAGGACATAATTTAGGAACTGAATCTAAACCCTGTTAAAATGCTAAGTAATAAAAGCTTATGATTTATTTTACACTGAAGGAGTCTCATTTAAAAACTGAAATAAGCTTAGTTAGAAACGCTACAATTTTTCAAAATTCAACTAAAAACTCAAATAAAATTTTTATTTTAGTGCCTTTTTTATCGATTTTATTATACAACAAAAGCGATTTTTTAAAAAATATTTTTATATACAGATTGTATATTAAATATTAGTTTTGTAAGAAAATTTGGAATCTACATTACTATAAACTTTGTGTGTGTGTGTGTGTTTTTAACAGTACTTTACCATACTTCATCATATTCCATTGTCTTTCCAATTGAGTATGTTTACTGTAACGGTATAGGTTTGTTTGGAAGTACTACAGTTTTTCAACCTGAGGAGTAATTAGACTGAGACCTACTGCCTAAAGCCACTTTCAAAAATTCATATACAGATTATGTATATTCAATATTAGTTTTGTAAAGTAATTTTATAATGTCCATTACAATAAACTTTTTTGTCTGTATGTGTTTTTAACAGCACTTTGCCATACTTCATCATATTCCATGGTCTTTTCAAATGAGTATGCTTACTGAAATGGCATACGTTTGTTTGGTAGTACTACAGTTTTTCAACCTGAGGAGTAATTAGACTGAAACCTACTGCCTAAAGCCATTTTCAAAAAGTTGTATACAGATTATGTATATTCAATATGAGTTTTGTAAAGAAAATTTGGAACCTCCATTACAATAATTTTTTTCTGTCTGTCTGTGTTTTTAACAGCACTTTACCATACTTCATCACATTCCATGGTCTTTTCAAATGAGTATGCTTACTGAAATGTCATACGTTTGTTTGGGAGTACTAAAATTTTTCAACTTGAGGAGTAATTAGACTGAGACCTACTGCCTAAAGCCACTTTCAAAAATTTATATACAGATTATGTATATTTAATGTTAGTTTTCTAAATAAAATTTGGAATCTCCATTACAATGAACTTTTTTTGTCTGTTTGGGTTTTTAATAGCACTTTACCATACTTCATCATATTCCATGGTCTTTCCAAATGAGTATGTTTACTGCAATGGTATACGTTTGTTTGGAAGTACTACAGTTTTTCAACCTCAGGAGTAATTAGACTGTGACCTACTGCCTAAAGCCACTTTCCAAAATTTATATACAGATTATGTATATTCAATATTAGTTTTGTAAAGAAAATTTGGAATCTCCATTACAATAACCTTTTTTTGTCTGTATGTGTTTTTAACAGCACTTTTCCATACTTCATCATATTCCATGATTTTTTCAAATGATTATGTCTACTGTAATGTTATACGTTTGTTAGGGAGTACTACAGTTTTTCAACCTGAGGAGTAATTAGACTGAGACCTACTGCCTAAAACCACTTTCAAAAGTCTGAAAAAAATCCTTACATACAGAGGGTTTTAAACCATTGAACTGCCGCACTGAATGATATCTTTCTACCCATTCAGACGTCGTGTGCATACTAATACCAGATAATAATTTTATTTATTCCGTATCAAATCAAATTATTGAAAAATTATTCTAAAAGCTTTGTATTCTTTAAAACATCAGTATAATCGATATATTGAGATATCATGCCGCACTGATGCTTTTAGGAAGCTGAATAAATATTTTTTGCCTCTAAGTAACATTTTCTGCATAATTAAATTCAACTGTTGCTGCCAAAAAAATGTCAGAATCCCATAAAAAATTCAAATACTTCTTTTGGAATATTTAATCCTAGAAATAAAATATGAAAAAAATAAACAAAAAACTCCGCATCAAAGGTTAATTTATTTGAGAGTTGGAAGGAAATTCCGGAGATTATAAAAGATAGAGATCAAAAGTTTTGTGTCTCCCATTTACCTAAGCACTGTGCACAGTATATTTTTATAAGAAGGCTTAGAACACGACTTCCTTTTTTTATGCTTTCTACAGCAATTTTTGTAAAGGATAGCTGAGATTTATCTTTGAATATAAATTTTGTGTGTTTGTATTGTCTTCTAATAATACTGTTACATATTTCTGAATCATATTTTTAATACTTTTATCCGTGGTTCTTACCAAATGAGTAGTTTTAAAGACCCAGATTTTAAAAATGCATATATATAAGTCACAAATTCTCTTCCAAAAATGTTGAGTAAATTTTTATTAAAATTTTAAAAATCAGCTTTATTAAAACATATTTGTGAATATAAAAGTCAGCATTTATTTTTAAGTATGTGTACTTATTCTTTATACAAACCTACATGCAGTAAATGTTAGGTAGTAATAGCAAAAAGTTTTCTACAAAAATTAATTGTTTTTCTTTTCTAAAAACCTAATCATCTAAGTTTCTGATTTTAAAAAATGGTCTTTAAAATAGTAGAAAAATTATAATTAAAATATTAAAAAGAATAGTTTATTTAATGCCTTTATATACTGTTAAAATATTTTTGAAGTTTTTAGATAAATACAAATTTCTCGGTTCTAGAATTTCTTTCTAATTTTAATGTACTAATACATTAGTAGAAAAGTAAAAGAAAGTTCACACCATCATGAAAGGAAATTCATAGTGTGGCTCTGCATCTTTCAAAAATTTTAATAAGAATAAATTTTACCAGTCAAATTTAGAATTAACATATATTTGATTTATTTCCTTTAATATTAAATGAAAAAAAAATCTCATATGAACACCACATGATTTCCTTGTACCTAAATTTTATTATACCTTTTTATTTACTTTTGTGTCATGTTTCATTAGAATTATCGTTTGCATATTCTCTTCAAAATTCAAAGAAGGTTTCGTTTCTGAAGGTTCTCTAAAATGTTCTAAATATTGTCTTGGTAGAGCTAAAGTGCTGCCCTCTGCAATAGGCTAGCATCGTTTATACTTAATATATTCAGACATTTTTATATGTATACTAGACGACTCGACAGACGTTGTTCTGTTTTAATGCTATAAATCCAAAAATTGTAAAATGTTTTTAAATAAATTATAAATTGAACAGTTTTAATGGAAATGTAAGGAAAAAATATTTTAAAAATACTTGATGCCACCACGCGTACAGTTATCACAAACTTAATTATTTTAACCCTCTAAGTGGTTCGCACGTACGATTCCGCCAAACCGATGACGTCTTCGAAGCGGTTGTCATGTACAATTTTCGACCTCCAAAATGTTCCGAAAATGGATGTAATGTTAATTTCTGCCAGTGTTTTCCCCTATGGAGGTTTGAGGTAGGAGAGTCAGGTCGATTGTTTAGGAACTGCACACCTACTCTCTGAGGCACAAAGACGCTTTTCATAGCTTTGTAAATCTCTATTTCGAAATATTTCGTTTGCGATAACAGATGTATCTCTAATTGTACCACTTAAATAGCTTCGATGACTTTCGTAAAAACGATAGAAATCATTCTCTTAAAGAATATTTTTATTTGTACTTTTAGAACCCATTATTTCTTATGGGATAATCTTCGAGACTTGAGGAGCTTCATGTGTATTAAAAATTAACAATCTATAATGTCAATTTATATATCTATTTATAACCAGAAGTAAACGGACAGTAACGAGGGTGGGTTTCCCGTATTATAATCTAGTCGACAAAGGGGGAAGTAAAAAATCATAGAACACTTTAGTCACTGACACAATGAAGCTTTAGCGTATTTTTGGAGACTTTTTTTCCTCGGTGTGTACCACTCGGAGGGTTAAGTTATAAATCCCAGATCATCTGTACGAGAATTCGATCCTGGGACTTCCCATTCCGAAGCCCGTCGCGATGACCACTGGACCACTGATACGTCGGCAGTGAAGGGTGTAAAATGGCATTATAATAATCTCAATAATCAAGCAATCCTGAATTTTTAATAAAAAAACATTTTCTATCGGATCAAATTGTGAATTTAAACCATTCTCGAGATAACTTAATTAGATATACAGAATTTCATAAAAATCAGTCCAGCCATTTAGGAGGAGTTCTCTAACAAACACACTTACAGAAGAATTTTATATATAAAGATTTCATTCTACATCTTTTTCAGTTACATGACTTTCTTCGCTCAGTACTAGAAAATAATATATAGTAAAAATTCAAAATTATTCTCTGCAAATATATTTATTTATTTTTGTTTTTCTAAATACTGAAGGAATTCTTAAAGAGAATGTTTTTTCTTCAAAATTCAAAGTAGGTTTCATTTCCAAAGATATCCATGTTGTCTCGGTGGATCTAAAATACTGCCATGGGGTTGAAGCCTGAATTAATACTCGTTATATTGAAACTTTTTCACATAGATATTTCATTCTGAACGGAACTTTCTGAATGGAAGGAAGTATTGTAATCTTCGATTACAATACTTCCTTCACTCCATACCAGTAAGTAATAAACAGTAAAAATTCAAAATTATTTTCTGCAAATATCTTTCTTTAGTTTCGTTTTCTAAAAAGGGATTACAAAAGCATTGTTACAACTCCATGTGAATACTTCGTTACCTTGGAGTTGCAATGGTACATCGAAGAAGTATTGGGACGTTATTTGTCGGCCTATAGAGGGCAGACTGCAATTAAAAATGAGGCGTACGAATGGATCTTATAATAGTCGTAAGTTCAAAATTTCAAAATAGGACGGCTGATCGTTTTTGAGTTATGCCTTGCAGCTTAATATGTATTATACTGAATTTTTTCGCTATACACAATGGAAAGAAGGAAAGCAAACTAAATACTATAGTACTATTAAATACAAGATTTCGACCTTCTGCGGCTACTCGTTTTTCAATTGTGTTCCAAAGCGGCAGTAGCGTTATTTTGAAATTTTTCGTTAAATAGAATATACACTCAAAAGCCAAAACATTATGACCACCTGTCAATAATGAGTTGACCCACCTTTAGCGAGCAACACAGCTTCAATCCGCCTTGTCATAGATACCACAAATCCTTGATAGATAGTCGGAGACAGATTGTACCAGATGTTTAACCCTCCGAGTGGAACACACCGAGAAAAAAAGTCTCCAAACAATACGCCAAAGTTTTATTGTGTCAGTGACCAGAGTGTTCTATGATTTTTTTACTTCACCCTTTGTCGACTAGTTTGGAATGCGGGAAAATCAGCCTCGTTATTGTCCCTTTACTTCCGGTTATAAATAGATATATAAATAGACATTATAGATTGTTAATTTTTAATACACATAAAGCTCTTCAAGTCTCGAAGATCATCCCATAAGAAATAATGGATTCTAAAAGTATGAAAAAAAAATACTTTTTAAGAGAATTATTTATATTTTTTTTACGAAAGTCATCCAAGATATTTAAGTAGTGAAATGAGAGATACATCTGTTACAGCAAACGAAATACTTCGAAATAGAGATTGACAAAGCCATGAGAAGCTATTAGCGTCTTTGTGCCTCAGGGAGTAGGGGTGCATCCCTCAATAAATGCCAGTCAAAAAGGGGTGCAGTTCCTAAACAATCGACCTGACCCTCCTACATCAAAACTCCATGGGGGAAAGCGCTGGCAGAAATGTACAATACATCCATTTTCGGAACGTTTTTGGAGGTCGATATTATAATTATACGTGACAACCTGCGGAATTGTACGTGCGAACCGCTTAGAGGGTTAAGCAACGGTTACGCAAATCCAAGATATTTCGAATTGGTGGTCTTTGAATTCTGAGCTGACGTCCCATGACATCCCAAATGTGTTCTATCGGATTGAGATCCGGTGAATAAGGTGGCCAGGATATTAACTGGAATTCAGCATCATGTTCCTGGAACCACTCCATCACAATTTTAGCCTTGTGACACCTGGTGTTGTCCTGTTGGGACATTCCATTTCCAGCTGGAAAAACATAGACCATGTAAGGATGCAACTGGTCCGCAATGATGTTCAGATACCCTGTATAATGGTCTGCTCTACCACAACCACGAATCCCAGAGTCGTCCAAGAGAACGTCCCCCAAAGCATAATACCGCCACCACCGGCCTGTGTATGACTTACTGTACATTGAGGGAGCAACTGTTCGCCTGGAAGACGGCATATCCTGACACGGCCATCGGCGTGATGAATGACAAACCGTGATTCATCAGACCAGGCAACTCTCTCCCACTGATACATGAATCAGTCGCGATATTCCCGAGTCCAGGGAAGGCGCAGTTAGCAATAACACTTGGTCAGCAAAAGCACATGAGTGGGACATTTGCTGCGTAGCCCCATATTCAACAGTGAGCAGTGAAACATCTGAATAGTGTGATCCGATACTATTCTACTTGGCCCTACATTGTATTGGGTTGTCAGCTGAGCCACTGTCTGGCTCCGGTTTTGTTTCACCATCCGAGACAGTTTCCGACGACCTTTTTCTTTGATAGCGTGTGGATGTCCAACACCATGTCGTCTACTGCTGGTTTCACCGTCATTCATCCACTTTACATAAGCTTTAACAACTGTAGATCGCCATTAACACACGAGTCGTGCAGTTTCGGAAATACTTGTTCCGAGCCTTCGAGCCATTACAATCTGCCCACTAGCAAAATCGTTTAGATCCGCAGCCTTTCCTATCACACACAGAAGTAAGTGAAAGAATGATTCTTCAGATTCTCCAGCAGCAGTAAAATACCACTTACACCTGATCACGTGCCCTCCACGTCATCCAGGTGAGTTCATTGCAAAATGTAGGGGTGGGTATAATGTTTTCGCTCTTTAGTGTAGGTTGCAATTAAGAGAAGAGACACAAAACTAGACGTTAAAAAATCCTAAATACAAATTTAGACCTTTTATGGCTTATCAGTTTTAAATTATACCAGATACGTACAAGCTTCAAGAGTAAACTAGTCATAACCAGTTCAGGAATGATCAAAATGAAGTCTCTTTCTACGTACATAATACTCACTTTAGTGTAAATGTAATCATTAATGATCAAAATCTGTATTTCCTTTGAAACCTGAGAGCTAGAATTTTTCTGATAATAATATATTCCTTTTTATAAGGAAATAAAATGGCTACGTCTTCAAAAAATCATATACTTGATTAATTTACTATGGAATCATACACCTAATACTTCTGGAATGCGAAATGAAAAAAATGGGCCTCTTTAATTATTTTTCCTACATGATTAAATTTAACTCTTGCTGCCAAAAATGCCAAAGTTCAAGAGAAATTCAAATGATTATTTTTAAATGCTTATTCTCTGAAATAAAATACGGTAAAATTGATAAATGCGTACCTAAACATGAGCATGTAAAATTAATATTCTTTGGAGTTTGAAGGAAGCTCTAGGGATTATAAAAGATTGAGGTAAAATTTTATTTCTTGTATTACAACCCGTATTATGTATAATATATTTTTATAAAATATCCGTTGGGATATTTTCATAAGTTATGAATTCGGTGTTCATTTTTGTAAAAGAATTTAGAATTTACCTTTGAATAGATTTTCTTTTTCTTTTTGTTGTATGTGTTTTAAATAGTATTGTCCCATGTCTCAATATAATTTTTGTTAACTTTCTCCATCTTCTTCTGAATGAGAACTAATATATATAGATATAACTTTGAGATAGATATGGTTTTTCAGCATATTATTATAATAGTTATTAGGAGAGACATATTTTTTAAATATATTATATTATATTAAATATATTATATTACATTAAATATATTATACTACATTACATTATATTATATTATACAACATATATTATTATAATAGATTTTCCTTTTATTTTTCTTTTATGTGTTTAAAAATAGTACTCCCCATGTCTCTGCATACCATTTTTATTAACTTTCTCTATCTTCTTCCAAATGAGCAGTATTAATATATTGATATAACTTTGAGAAAGATATGGTTTTTAAACATATTATTATAATAGATTATTACGATAGATATATTTATTAAATATATTACATATATTATATAGATATATATGTATATTGTACAACTTATATTATTATAATACATTTTTTTTTAATTTTTTTCATTTGTTTTAACAGTACTCTCCATGTCTCCTCATACTATTTTTATTAACTTTCTCCATCTTCTTCCAAATGAGTAGTACTAATACATTGATATATCTTTGAGACATATACGGTTTTTCAACACATTATTAGTATAGTTAATTATAATAGACATAAACACACATACATATATATATATATATATGTGTGTGTGTGTGTGTGTGTGTGTGTGTGTATTGTACAACATATATTATTATAGTAGATTTTCCTTTTATTTTTTTATGTGTTTTAGCAGTACCCCCCATATCTTTACATACCATTTTTATTAACCTTCTCCATCTTCTTCCAAATGAGTAGCACTAGTACATTAATATATCTTTGAGACAGATACGGTTTTTCAACACATTATTATTATAGTTAATTATAATATGCATATATTGATAAATATATTACACATATTATATATTATTATATTATATATATTATTATAATATATTTTCCTTTTGTTTTTCTTTTATATGTTTTAATAGTACTCCCCATGTCTTTGCATACCATTTTTATTAACTTTCTCCATCTTCTTCCCAATGAGTAGTACTAATACACTGATATATCTTTGGAATAGATACGGTTTTTCAACACATTATTATAATACTTATTATAATAGACATATATTATATATATACATATATTATTATATTATATATATATATATATATGTATATATATATGTATATATATATATATATATATATATATATATATATATTGTACAACATATATTATTATAGTATATTTTCCTTTTATTTTATGTGTTTTAACAGTACCCCCCATGTCTCTGAATACCATTTTTATTAACTTTCTCCATCTTCTTCCAAATGAGTAGCACTAGTACATTAATATATCTTTGAGACACATAAGGTTTTTCAACACATTATTATTAAAGTTAATTATAATATACATATATTAATAAATATATGACATATATTTTATTATATTATATATATATATATATATATATATATATATATATATATATATAATATATATATATATATATATATATATATATATATATATATATATATTGTACAACATATATATTATTATAATAGATTTTCATTTTGTTTTTCTTTTATGTATTTTAACAGTACTCCTCATGTCTCTGCATACTATTTTTATTAACTTTCTCCATCTTCTTCCAAATGAGTAGAACTAGTACAAAAATATATCTTTGAGACAGATAATAATAATGTTTTTCAAAACATTATTATTATAGTTTATTGTAATAGACAAATATTATTATTAGTTACAATATATTCACACAATATATAATATATATATATATTATATATATATATATATATATATATATATATATATATATATGTGTGTGTATATATATATATATATTATATATATATATATTCCTTTTGTTTTTCTTTTATGTGTTTTAATAGCACTCCCCTTCTCTTTGCATACCATTTTTATTAGATTTCTCCATCTTCTTCCAATTGAGTACTAGTAATATATTGATATACTTTTGAGGAAGGTGCAGTTTTATCAATATCAAATTTTATTATTTATCTCTAAATTTTATTATTAATTAAGAATTAAGCTTTTATTTATTATTATTAAGCTGGAAACTACTGCTTAAAGCTGCTTCCAAATTTTTACTATCGTCTATGCCAGTTATTATTCAAACAAGTTTTAAAAGACGTTTCGCTACTTATTCCTCCGTCACAAACTGTAAAAATAGCAAAATGAAAAAAAAAAGATTCACAGATTTAAGAACATGGTTCATTTAATGCATTTACGTATTTTGAAACCTTTTTTTGGTGTTTTTTATGTTGCACGTCATCAGAAAAGCGACAGAAGATTCCAGAGTCAAAATATGCACATTCAATAGTTTTCAAAAGCCTTTTTAAAAAATTCTTAATAAGCATAAATTTTTCCCGTCATATTTAGGATTATATTATATTTTACTTGTTTCTTTTCATATCAAAAGAAAAAGACACGATTCCAAGACTTACGTCCTTTACAAATAATCTACGGTAGAGTTCACTGAGCAATCACACAACACTGATGCTTTTATTAAGTGGAATAAAAATTTTTGTATTTCAAAATACCTTTTTCTGCATAACTAGATTCAACTGTTGCTGCCAAAAGATGTTAGAATCCCGAAAGCAATTCAACTATTTCTTTTGAGATATCCAATCCCAGAAATTAAATGCGAAAAAATGAATAAAATATATATAGAATTTATAGATTAATTTATTTCTGAGAAGAAATGCCATAGATTTTAAAAGATTACTCTGAAATGTTTTTTATCCTAAGCAATCTGTGTAATATATTTTATAAAATATATTTTAAAAAACTGCATTTTAATATGAATTTGATATCAATTTGTACAACAGAAAAGATTAGATTTATCTCTGCACTTTTTATAATATTATTTTTCAGTGTTTTTGCAAAACACTTTTATTCAAGTCATGCCTTTTCCAAATAACTAGGTTTTTAAGATTGAAATATTGATTGTAATTGAAAAATGATTGTGATAATAGAATTAATATATTCAAATTACAAATTCTCTTCCAAGAAATATCATTTTTAAATAATTAAAAAAATTAGCTTTATTAAAATATTTTTGTAAATATAAAAATGTAAGAGTATCCTTTTTCATTTAATAACATTTCAGGTAGCCGCCTTAATGCATACACTGCACATAGTCATTTTTAAAGTCAGATCTCGTAATATTACCACTATTGTCTGCGTTGCTTCCACCAAGAAAGAAATAGAGACTATACGTAAACGCGAAAGAATAAATCTATAACTTTAATCTAGATAGCCTTACAAACAGTTTTCACTCGGTATAAATTTACGTACTGAATTTAGCAAGTAGCTTCTTCAGACACTTTACTATCATTGAATTGGAACTGAATTTTGTTAGATTTAGGATGCAGTCTCTTGCACTAATTATTAGAAAGTACAGTATATCTAAATACCATTCCAACAATAGCTACATTTATAGCTAATAATTACTGATTAAATAAAGTATGATAAAAAAATGTGGCTGATACCGTGTGGCACTGATAGGAATAGAAGACAACCGTAGGCAATGTTATAAATAACAAGAACATATGTAGATAGAAAAATCGCATATGTGCACTCATAGAAACGTAGATATGATGATAGAAATCGCGATCGTATCTAGAATAGCAACTATGAGTACGACTTGCATCTGATACTATAGTCTTTGATTTGGTTTGAAGAGCTACGGTCTTCTTTTTGCAACACGAGGGTTAAATAGACCGGTACCTACTGCTTAAAGCCGATTCCAAACAGCTGTGAACATTCAGGCTCCAGTAAGATTCGAACCCACGAACTCCTCAAAGATCAGAGCCTTAACCATTCTGCCATCGTTTGGCACAACACTGATAGAAATAGCAGTCACTGATACCGTACATCGGATTAATATTGTATGAAAAAAATTCGAATAACTTGTGTAAAAGATTTAATTAAAAGATATTTCTGGACAGGTAACACGGAAAACAAAATTCCTTTAGATACGTCATCTCAGACCATAAGGCAGATGTTATAGTTTAATTTAAAACCCATATAAACCGCGGGTTACCTAACCGAAATTATGGTACGTTCATATGTCCTTTATGCTAATCTCTTAGAACCCTGAGTTTGTGGATCGAATCCCATTTTCTTGAAAGGGTGTTCCTAGCCACTTGGAATCGGCTTTAAGCAGTAGGTCCTGGTTTCTTTGGTGTTCGTGCAGCAAAAATGTATACTGTAGCGCTCCGAACCAACCAATTGAAGACCATTGTAGCAACTGTTTAAAAAACCATTGTTTTAACTACATGTGAATACGTTTATTTTGTCCATTCATTTAGACCATGATATTGACATATTCCATTATACAGAGTGAGGATTGCAATAAAAAAGAACACAATAATATTTTATAACAGTCCTTATACAAATTTCGAACCTTCTGCAATTAATTGTCTTTAGTAATGCAAGATACATACTTAAACATAAGTAAAGATATTTCGGAACTAGTCAAAATGTATTCAGAGATAGTCAAATTGGATATTCAAAATTTTCAAAGTTTCCTTGTATGCACATAAAGACATAACACCGAAACTAGTTAAAATGACGTAAAGTTTGCTCAAAAATAATATTTACACTGAAATCTAGAAACCTAAAGTTTCACGACTATAATACTTCTTTTCCCTCATATAAGGAAATAAAACAATTAAATTGAATAGGTTTCAAAACGTAAATGTGTAAATTCTATTCTTGATATAAATACATAGTACGTTCGTTCGTAAGTACAGATATCATGGCGGAACTAGTCCTACTGAGCCCATGGATGGTCAAAAGGAATATTTAAAGTTACTAAAATACTTTCTTTCATCATATAAGGAAATAAAACAGTTAAAATGAATAGGTTTCAAAACGTAAATGTGTAAATTCTATTCTTGAAAGAAATGCATAGTACGTTAGTACGTAAGTACAGATATCATGGCGGAACTAGTTCTACTGAGCCAATGGATGGTCAAAATGAATATTTAAAGTTTCAAAATTGACGTTTTCTTGTACGCGTGTACTGATGTAACGCTTAAATTCGTCAAAATTCATTCTGGAAAGGCAGAAGAGTTTATACGTTAAAGTCTGAGAACTGAATACTTTCTTGATTACAATATTTCCTTTACTTCAAACAAAGAAATAAAAATTAAAGGATATTCATTGAATTCAGAATAGGGTTCATTTAACGCATTTGCATACTTTTTATATCTTTTAAGATTTTTAACAAATACAAATCCCTGCGGTTTAGATTTTATTAAATTTTATTTATATTTACATTTTTAAAAAGCAAAACAGGATATCGAGATCAAAAGGAATGTATACGCCATGATTTTAAAGCCTTTTCAAAATTCTTAATAAGCATAAATTTTACTGGTCAAATTTCGGAGGAATTGTTTTATTATCAAATCAAACGAGAAAGAGGGTAATCTCTGACATACGCCCTTTAAAAAACAAATTCTTGATAAAGCTCACAAGGAAATAATACAGCACTGGTGCTTTTAGGAACAGTAAAAAAGTTTTATGCTTCTAAATACCAATTTCTGTACAATTAATTTCATCTGTTGCTGCCATTATATATCAGAATTCGGAAAGCAACTCTAAAGCTTACTTTAAATTATCTAATCCTGGAAATAAAATAACAAAAACTGTAGGAAAAAACTCGATATCTAAGATTAATGTATTAGGAAGTTGGAAGGAAATTCCAGAAATTTTAAAAGATTGCACTGGAGTTTTGTGTTTGTATTCTTCTAATTTTTCTATGCAATACATTTTTATAAGATCAGTTTCATTTTTTTCTATAAATCCGATGTCTCTTTTTCTAATAGAAAATGAGAGATTTGTTTTTAAATTTATTTTGTGTGCATCTGTGTGTGTTATTTTAATAACACTGTCCTATATTTCTGCGTCTTTTTTTTAGCTATGTTGTTTCTAAATGATTAGTATTTTAAAAGTAAAATAGAAAAGCAATGTCTTTTATTCAAATTGTAGACCATTTTAAGACTTAACTTAATTTTACATGTTTTAAAAACTTGCTGTATTAAAATATTCTATTAGATATGTAAATTTTTTATACATTGGAGATATCTACTGAAAATTTGTAATCTTATAAACTATAGTACTTGTATTAATAAGATGCATATGAGCTTATTACATTTATCTTGCAAACTTATGTATATAAAGAGACCTATTACCATACTGAAAACCTTTCCTAACATGTTATTAAAATTTCTAACAAGTTTTAAACATTTTAATCATCTTATTTCAATTAATAGCTCTTATAATATTTGATTCTTACAATCAGATGTTTCCCTTCTAATTATTATTCTTTGTTTTTTAAAGCAATTTATATAATCCAGTAGAATGTCTATTTCTATGTCACACAATTTCATGTATAATGCTGTACTGATCAGGATGAAATTTTGTTCAGTAGATCTTCTGGGTTGAGAGGATACGTTTTCACGAAGCAGATATTTAGATTGCTTTATTTTCTCTTTCGTAATTCTTCTCTGAGATACATCCTTGCATCATTGAAAAGTCCAGTATTTTCTCTGTTGAACAGTGTAATTAATGAAAATGTGTTTCCATATTTTTAAGAGTTTTTAAAAAAAGACTCAAAATTAGCTTAAACATTTAATAACGACGTTAATTTTCTTCTAAATGACACCATTTTTTTTCAAATGTGTGAATGCAATCAGCCACTTTACTCAAAGTTTCAAAATATTTAGTCACAATTTGAAAAATATTCTTCTGTTTGTCTGTTAAACTTTCAGTGTCTCCGTAAATTCTCACAAAATTATCACTTCCTAATCTATCGGAAGAAAAATATCTGAATATCTGGACACCCTGCCAATCCAACACATTGTTTTCTCTTCAACAAGCCAGATATATTTTAATACACTGTTAAACGCAGTTTCAGTTTAACAAACAAATACTTTTCTCACTTTTGCTTGTACTTTGATCCTAGTTCTAGATGAGTTACTCATACAGAAGCACTATACGGCTACATTACTTTGTAGAGTTACTATTCCATGATATCACAACTTTTTAACAACTTAAATATTTATTTATTTCTTAAATAAGGAAAGTAATGAACCTTGTTTAAGGATTTAAAGTTAAAAAAAACACAGCATATTTTTTAAAATATATCTTTGTTTAAAATATTTACAAGATTGTAAAGTAATATATGCTAAAGGAAATTCATTTGAAGCTGTTTTAACACCCCTCGCATTTTTACTTCGAACTTTTCAAGTAAAAATTTCTAAATATTGAATAAAAAGGATTTTGTGCTTAATACCTTTCTTATGTGAACTCTTCATTTCAGCGAATGAGTATTGAAACTCAATTTAGTATAAACGGCACGTTTGTAATCCAACACTTAAAAATTCTTTGGCTTTAATTAAATTTGAATGATGTGCCCTGACTTTCTTGTAATCCGATATGTCCCTTGAGGTAATTAAATTTATTTTCCACTGCGATTTGATTGGTTGTAAAAGAAACAAGGTCGAATTAAGGTATTTTTTTTTATTCTTGACTGTTGTTGTTTTATTGATAGTCGTATATTATGTTTTTCTCGTGTATTGTATTAAATCTCGAATGAAATATTTCAAGTAATCATTTTATATGCATGTACAATAACGAAAAAACACACAGCTTAAGGAATTTGAAGAGAAATAAAAAATAATTAAAAAACAGTTGTTTAGTGCCTACGAACGAAATCCATTATAAAAAGTAAATCATCAAGAGAGATCATTTATGACTTTCTAAGTGTCAAAGGCAACAAATATTGTTAGAAAGAATTCGAAACAACACAGTCAAAAGGCAGATCAGGAAAGAATGCCTAAATTGGACGGACTTAACGTAACTGCATAAACCTATCAAGAGTTACGAAAAAATCTTGAAATTTGACACCTTGAAAACTAACTCAATGATTATTATGAATGTTGTTACCGTAAAATTACCTTCGCCTCTGTTACTCCCCCTAAACTAGTTATTTTTATTTACCAAATGAGTTATTCTGCTTAAGTAATTAATGCCTATCCTGAGTATACTCGATAAATTTTAAATCACTCAAATTACTCAAGTCAAAGTATTAGGAGTTTAACACTCTCCACTAGGTAACATAGTTTTTAAAATGCAATTATTTATATTTGTTAAATGTTTTAATAATTAGTTTTCCAGAGTTTGACCCTCTGTAACTAAACAAAATATTGAAAGAGAACTAAAAATAGCATATCAAGCTTTATGACAATCCCTCATATAAATGAGTTTTACAGATATGGAAGAAATAATGTATCTGAAATAGCCAGTGATCCTTTTTAAAGCCAGTAACATCCAAGTGAAGAAAAAAACACGATTTAAGCTGCTTTGGAACAATAAAGTAAAATAAATAAGTTTAGTTGAAATAAAATATTAACTACATGTTTTGGTATTCATGAAACAGTTAAAAAATTCCAATTTAATCATTTAATAGATGCACGTGAAAACGCTTAGTAAAGAAAACGTTTTCACAGGTAACAGAAAAATAAAATACATTCAGATAAGCAGCACCAGCAGATGCATCGATGACATCAACTTTTAAACATATATAATGGCTTATCTACCTAAACGGTACAGAGAAATAAAAACTTTGGCGTAACACTTCATATATTGGGAACAAACAAAATCCCATTTTCACTTAAATTCTTCAACTCTGAAAATCATTTATCTTCTTCTGTTATATCAGTATGTAACAATAGTTCATATTTCTCAATAGACGACTTACCTACGTGTGACGTTCTCGTGTAACTGTATACAATCTGTATACAATTTTTATTCCAAAGTATTTTTCTATGGAACTCTGGCAATTTTTCTAATATCTTATAAGAAGCTGTAGATTTTCAGTATATATAAAAGTTATAGATAATAAACAATGATTAAAGATTATAGAATTATCTATCCCTCTTGCACCTTCAGTTTTTCCATTTATTTTTATTAGTAATTTTCGAGTCACAGTAGGAAAATTAAAAAAAAAGCTGATGCTGAGGATTATGAAAATTAAAAAATTCATAAATATATTTTCATCTCAGTTCAAGAAATTGGGGTAATCAGCATGCTCCCTTCCACATAAACTGCACAAATGTCTTAAATTAAAATTACAAAATACAAAATTTTGTACTGTTGAATTTAAAAAATGATAAATTGAATTTGTGAATTTTGTAATGAGATTAAGATTCAATTAATCACCTAACGAAAAAAAACCATTACTTTTTTAAATTATATATTTGAATCTGGGGAAACATTTCATGTGCGACTAGATTGCTTTATATAATTTCTACTAATTATTTTAATTCGTAAAGATTGAACTTTAATAAATCAAAGCAAAACTTAATTTTCTCATTAATTGAATGAAATACAACTCTTAATTTTACTGATAAAAATTTATAAACTTCATCATTAATGGGAGAACATTTCTCTCTAAATCGAAATTTACATACATTTTTATTGTAACATATGCCAATAAGCTGAAAATTAAAATAATTAATATAGAAGAAAATAAAGTTTTACTGCTAATTATTTAACTAACCCTCTTCTACAGCAATAGCGATCTGAATCGAAATACAGCAGTGAAATAATTAGATAGCACTGTTTTAATCGCATCTTTGGTACACGAGGCTGTTACACACAGAAGTGCAAATTTCAACCATTCCCCAGTGGAGCCAGTCTATTCGGACTTTAGGCATTTACCTACCACAATGAACTCTCGTGAGAACTCGAAATTCCCAGATTACTTAATGATAAGTAATCTACGCTGTAACCTCGTTTGAGTGATAAAATGTGTGATAATAATTTACATCCTGGGATTTCTAAAAGAGATGAACATCTCAGGGGAGATGAAACTTTGTTTGCCACTTTAGTTAGCTGACTGGCTTTAGTTGATATGTCAACATCTGGAGCATTTTCGAAATATTCTTTCCAAATTGTCATTTGACTATCAGAAAAGTCTTTAATGCGTTCACGTTGCAATAAGTCTTCACTTTGAAATACTCTGGGAAATTTTCATTGTTTTGTGTGATAATACTTCAGTAATTCTTATGTAATCATTCAAAAAGATCTGGTGGGAGAAAAAGTTTTGAAGAAAAAATAACTTGAGATCAAAAATAAAATGTGATTCCCATCACATCGTGTTGGATATGCTACCAATGACGCATGATAAGAAATAATCAAAAGCATTTTCTGTCCGGACAAGGCAGGTCTCGGTATAATGAGTGAAGATGTAGAGAAGAATTCATTGTAAATCATAAGATAATTTCGTTCTCCGTACCCTGTCCATGCACATTTCGAGGCATAGTCAATTCGGTCCCAGCTCGGTAAAACTCGTTAACCCTTTTAAGGACAGTGGTTTCGTAACGAAACCACCTGTTAATACATTTTCTCTGTTTTAAACACATTAATTTTTCTTTGTTTTTGACACTTTAAACTATAAATAGATGGTATCAGTACAATAAAATACAGTACAATTTATCAATACTTTGAAATATACTTTTTTGAATTTGCTTTACATGGAAGAATCAAGAGTTCGATTTCCTTCATTGTCTCATATGAAAATACTTACCAAAAAAATTACTTATAAATTGTTTAGCCATTTATTAATTATATTTTAAGGGTAATTATTCATTGCTCTCCACATTTAATTAAAGTTTTAAGAAAGAAATATTTTCCTGCTTTGGAAGGGGAGCGTCTCATAGTTAAATCACCCTCTCTAAATCTCGCCCCCAAAGAATGTAAAAATATTTTTTCATATATATCAAATCTATAAGGCTCATAGATAAAATTTATAACCTAATTGCATTAAATACCAAAGAATTTGTAATCGTTATCTTCAAAGGGATAAGGCACACGTTTAAAATTTGAGATTTAATGAAATTCCTTCAAAAATGTTATTCATGAATCTTATGAATTCGAAATATATGATTTTTATTTTATATTTCTTAGGGGGTTTAGTTCAGAAAATACCCCTATTGTATTGCGTAAAAATTATACTTTTTAATTTCAATTATTTTGGGATTAAAATAGTGTAGGTATTTAAAAAGTAAAAAATTAATAAGTGTTATTTTCGTAATTCATTTATTTGGAGTCAGATGCTTAAACAATCTATTTCCGTTTAAAGTAAGTTTAAAGACGTACATTTCAAAGAACGAAACAAGTGAAGTTGTATTGCTGGAATCTGTTAATAGTTTAAAATTTCAAAAACATAGAAAACCAAAAAAAAAATATTCATATGTCTTTAAAAAGCAGAGAAAATAAATAATCAATATATGGTAGCGCAGAGAAATTACCAAGCAAGAAGTGACCCTCTTTAACACTAAACATACCATATAACGGTCAAATGACCCATAAGGTATATGTAAAATCTTTGTGTTTATAATACATAAAAGTCAACTTTTATGTATTATAAACACAAAGAATAAGAATTTTTAATTCATTTCCCATCGCATTTTTTACATATACCTTATGGGTCATTTGACCCGTTATATGGCATGTTTAGTGTTAAAGCTTTTAAAGCAACCATTTACTTTACAAACTTTTATAATTATTTATGCATTTGCGTGAAAAAGATTTCAAATGAATATTTATGTAAAAGGGGTTATATTTAAATAATGAAATATTGATTTCAGGAAAGCTATTAATTTTTAAATACTTAAAATTAGCTATACAGGAAAGTCCTAGGTGAATTTCATTTACATATAATATAGTTATTTCTGTCGATATTTTTTTCTGTGTTTCTTTATTTATATTTATTAGAATAAAGCTTGGTTGAAATCATAGGCAATGAAGGAAAGTTTAACGAGAAAATATATAGTAACAGTGAAAATCGTTTAATTCCTGTACAAAATGTCTGTAGAGTTTCTTTCAAGAACAAATTTTGCATCCTGTTTTATATCTACTCATACATCTCCTCATTTTAACTGTCATACTACGAAACAAAGGAAATATTATAATCGCGAAAACTTTTTCCATACTTCAGCGAAAATAACCATTTTGACTATTCCTTAATTCAGTTTGACCAATTTCTTCTTTATGTTTCCACGTACATGCAAAAAACTTTAAAACATTAAATACCCATTTTGACTATTATTGAATGAGTTTTGTCTAGTTTAAAAGTGACACTTTACATGACTAAGTACATATATATCTTTCATAACTCAAATCAAACAGGATTGGTCATAGAAGGTTGGAGTTTATATGTACTGCTGTCTCAACATCTACTTGTACACCTCTTATTTTGCTTGCACACTACATAACAAACCTTTTCAATACTACAGATATAATTAATAATTTAGCTATTAAGTATGGTTTATTTTTAACTAAACAATGGTATATAAAAGAACAAGAAATTTGTTACATTCGTAATGAGAAACATTTCAATACGAATTTAGCAAAGTAAATTAAGATGAAAATTAAGGAATGGGAATTAAGTCATTCTAAATAGCATTTAGCTTATATTTTACTTATTTATTTAAAGCTTTGAATATTTTAATTTTTACTTTATTTCACTCCTCTAAATCAGTTTTTCTTACTAATTATTCAGTCTTTAAGACACATTTTATATATATGTAAGGTCTAAAATAGTAAGTAGGAAAAATGGAAAATTGTCGAATCATAAGAGAAGTTCAATTTTTGACTCTAGGTTCCAATCTTTAAATTGTGTATTCTGGATACTTCTTGTATATGTTCTGGTTTAAAGAGACAGTCCGTCATAGTAAAGAATGAAGAACTTATGAAAATTTTAGAACAAAAAATACTTCTTGGAAATATTTTCTATTGCTTAGGGAAAGAATAAAAAATGTACTTAAGATCAACGTCACATACACTTTGTACTGAAAAAGTTAGAAACATGCTCCCCTTGCATTACTTATGGACAATATAAGAGACAAGTAGTGTTTAAGAGTGATAAACATGATATCTGACATTGAACCGTTTATAGTGTTTAACCTTTCTTGTCATATCAGTTACAGTTAAAACAGAATTTTGACAGTAGTATCATGTTTACCATTTTGACTTATAGCTATTTCACTTAGTCAGTTCTCATTTTGAAATTCGTACATTTGTTGGAAATTTTTTTTTAAATGATAAACGTTTTCTAACCAAAACAAAAAATATATATTATTTTTATTAAAACTATAGTTTTCATACTACTGGGACATCTTCAGCTGTCAAATGTTAACGATTCATTAGAAGTCGATATATTTATCACTTTGGTTACCATAGAATTTTTTCATGAATTTGGTAAAAAAAATGATAAATAGTTCACAGAATTAATGTGTAAGGAAATGCAAAAAAAAACTATAATCTTTCTATAGAGCCGCGGTAGCTCAGTCGGAAAAAGGCCGCTATCTCGTAACTGAAAGGTTGCGGGTTCGGGACTAGAGCCGGCATAAGATCCTCCGTGTTCGCTAAAGATGACTGGGGCACATAAAATAGGTTCGGGGAAACAGTGTTCTCCAAATTCTCAAACCATACCTCTGAGGGTGGAAAACCAAGCCTGGGGGTTTTGGTTTGGTTTGGTTTGGAGTGCTACGGTCTACTTTTTGCAACACGAGGGCTAATGAGACCGGGACCTACAGATTAAAGCAGATTCCGAACGGCTACGAACATCCATGCCACAGTGGGATTAGAACCCACGAATCCGGTTCCGAAGGTCAGCACCCTAACTAATCGGCCATAGTTCGGCCCTGGGAGCTTTCTGCTTGGTCCATACATATAAATTACGAGGACCCAGCGGGAATATGGTTACTCGCGACCGTAGCACACCTTAAACTACACGTGCCTTCCGAGTGGTGCTAAATTGGTAACCGCTTCAAAGCCTTGTATAGGTGTTAGGACAATTTCTGTGTCGCCTGCTGCATTGAAAAAAATAATAATCTTTCTATTTTCTTATAAGTAAAACCGCGTTGGTACCTAACAAATCCCTTTTTACACATATTCTTCAATATATGAGCATATATTAAGTTCCTTTCAAATAATATTCTTTGGTTAAATAGTATTTTCATGTAATATTCAGAAGTTTATATAGTTTATATAGGGAAATACACAGAATGTGATAGGCGACGACAATTCAAGATCAATCCACTTAAAGCATTGGTGACCTAAATCATCCCCACCCCTGTACCACTGAGATACACGGATGACATTCAATAGTTCACTCAGTGACCAATATGTTAAAAAATTTTAAATACCATTCAAAACGAAAAATTCAAACGATAGTAAGTCCTTTTTGGCGTTTAAACTTTAGAATTACAAGCTGCAGTTTGGAATCACGATATCATTATAATTATTCAATCATTTTAACTTTATACTAGTTATATCCTTAGTCGGTTCTCATTTTAAACATTGTAAATGATTTACAGAAGTCTTTTACATCATAAACTATTTTTTAATTTTTCTTTTAGATGAACACTTTAAAGTCTTTTCAATTCTCAAAGTTCTAATATTTCTTAGGAATTCACTTTCGAAAATAGATTTAAAAATGGTTAATAAATATTTAATGGGACACATATTCTTTCAAATGTTTCTTTTCACTTTAGGTGTTATATTAAATATCATAACTACACTATACTTTGAACTCCAGTTTAAATCCTCTTTAGAAATCTCTTTGTACATTTTATTTAATAAAAATCAATTTTGTAACTTCTTAAAAAGATTTTAAAACTCTTATAAGGTTTTTCAACAAATGATATTTTTGCTCCAAACATTTTCTGAGATTTAATTTAAAAACTTATGCACTAAATGCCAAGCTGTCTCTTAAATTATATTTTGCATAATTTTTACTGACATTAAAAATGTAAAAAGATGAAATTTGACAGTTTACTTTTATATATTTGCACATAGAAAAGAAATAAAGAATTTACAGCAGATTCTATGCACGACTTTGTTCAATACAGAACAAATCCCAAACACAGGCTGTTCACACATTTTTAGACGATGTATATTGTAGTCACAAAACTAAATTACATTAAATTTTTGTGTTTTAAATGTTCTATTTGATAGCCCTTATTATAAACTATCTTGCGACACCATAATTTCTAGGATAATAATACCTTTTAAAGTGTCAGAAGAGGTATTCTATCCCATTCCTCCTGAACAGCTTTCAAGTGTCCTGTAAGGGTTGTGGTAAGACGTTTGGATTATGAAGATTTTAAAGTCCGAAAGCACAAAAATTCATAGGTCATACATCGGAGGATTTAGTAGGGATATCAGTGAAGGTTATGGCCTTGATACCGGTTTTTTTGTTCCATTTCTTTTAGGAAATTTTCAGTGGATTTTGATGTATGACTGCTAGCTTTGTCTTGATGGAGTTCCAAAGACTGATGACACTGCGAGTAAAGCGATGGTATTTCATTCAGAAAAATTGTCGATAAAATATGTTCCTGATAGTATTTGGAGTTAATCTTGACATTTTTTACAACTCTTTTTATTTTTAACTTGTCATTATATTAACCCTCTAAGCGGTTCGCACGTACAATTCCGCTAAACCGATGATGTCTTCAAAGCGGTTGTCGCGTACAATTTTCGACGTTCCGAAAATGAATGTAATGTACATTTTTGCCAGTGTTTTTAAGGTAGGAGGGTTAGGTCGATTGTTTAGAAACTGCATCCCTCTTTGACTGATATTTATTGAGGGATACACCCCTACTCCTTGAGGCACAAAGACGCTGATAGCTTTTCATGGCTTTGTAAATCTCTATTTCGAAGTATTTCCTTTGCGGTAACAGATGCATCTCTAATTGCACCACTTAAATATCTTGGCAAACTTTCGTAAAAAAAATATAAATAATTCTCTTAAAAAATATTTTATTTGTACTTTTACAATCCATTATTTCTTATTGGATGATCTTCGAGGCTTGAGGAGCTTTATGTGTATTAAAAATTAACAATCTATAATATCTCTTTATATATCTATTTATAACCGGAAGTAAAAGGACAGTAACGAGGGTGGGTTTTCCGTATTCCATCTAGTCGACAAAGGGTGAAGTAAAAAATCATAAAACGCTTTGACCATTGATACAATAAAACTTTAGTGAATTTTTTGGAGACTTTTTAATCGGTGTGTTCCACTCGGAGGGTTAAAAACCAGCAACAATCATTAATCCCTTAGAAAAACTTTCTTTCGATTCTTTGAACCATGTACTTAAATTTTTTCTCCCCTTGTATGATAATAAAAGGATCTATTTTGTTGCAATCATTTAAATACACCCATGATTCATCTATTGTGACAATTTTTTCCATTTTTCTTTGGATAAATGTTTCTCATACAGAATTCTGCAGCGTGCCCTGCGATATGCTTTAGAGAAAGACGATGCGTTTTTCGCTTTCTTAAGATTTAAATCAACTTTTATCATTTTGTTTACAGTGGACACCGAGCATTTTAATGATTTTGCAACTGTCCTTTGACTAGGGGGATTTTCTTTTAACATCAAACAACATACCTTTGCAATAGTCGAAGATGTTCGTTTTCTCCTTGGATACTTGTTTGGAATTTTCGTCCCCCTTGAGGCTCCAATTTGACGTTTTTTCTTTTCTTTTTGACGATATTACCTATCAGCGCTTTAAATATCACAAAACCATGACTCTTATATCGTTTTTGGATAACGGAATATAAATACTTCTCTTCGGAAAGAGCATAAATATAGCCTTCGAACCACTGCTTTTTTAAAAACGCTTTTTTGAATAAAAACAAACCTCTCAAGCCGCAGATGATAATTTTGACTTAGTACAATTGTCGTGAAGTCCTCGTTATATATATTTAAGTATCAACCTGTGATCAAATGTATAGTGGGATTTATTTTAAATTGCGTTATGTTAAATATTTGTTTTACTACAATTTAACCACAGGTTCTGAGCAACTACAGACATTAAAATGAAGAATCAACTAACCTCTAAAATAATGGCAACTGAGACTAGCTTAATATAAAAAAAATAGATTTATTAAAAAAAACATTTATGCATCTATTTACAAAAAAAGTAATAAGTCAATAATTAAGCTTAGTCAAACTATTTAAATTACTTCTGACAAATTATATATACATTTAGGAAAATTTTGTAAGTAGAGAGAGAGGACCTAATCTCGATTTCAAAATGTAATGCAAAAAGATGGGTACCTTTGTGGGTCTAAAGTGATGGACCCGGAACACTTCTGGTCGAAGGGTATGAGAGGGAATCTTTACATCAACCATTGATCTGTTGTCTGTGGGGTGCGACCGTACAACTTTCTGCAGGAAACTTTCTGGCGGACTTGACTGGAGTATCGAGCAGTTTCCTTTTGGGACCTCCGAAACGAACTTCTCTTCTGGGACCTTCGAACCAAACTCTCTTCTGGGACCTTCGAACCAAACTCTCTGGGGCCTTCTTATCCAACTCTCTGGGGCCTTCCGATCCACTTCTCTGGGGCCTTCTCATCCAATCTCTCTTGGGCCTCCTCCTCCAACTCTCTTGGACCTCCTCCTTCAACTCTCTTTTTTTTTAGCTTTTTCATATGTTATTGTCTCTAACTTAGTCCCCTCCTTCTTCATGACTTCCAATCAGGATAGTTGCCAGAAAGTCATTGGTCTCAGCAAACCCCGCCCTGAGACCACCAACGTGAGTAACCTTATCACCTCTAATTTGGCCCTGTCCCTTAGGGACTCATAAATACTCCACAAAGGTACATTCTTATTTAATGTCAAGTACGGAGACAGGATTCTTATCTGGGACTGGAATCAGACCCCCGTACAAGACTACAATAATCCGTTAAATTATGGTCCTCTATCTCTAACGATGTGATGAGGTCAGATTTAGATCCCGAACATTTTACTTCTTTTATGAATGAAACAATTATATATCAGATCTAAATCGCCTCATCACAAAATGTAAAGTGTACTTAGTAAAAACATATTACAATGGCAGTTATTTATTATTCAACAAATGATTTTTTTATATCGCTAACCAAAATCGTCTAAAAAAATTAACGAGCAGCATCTGTATAAAATTTTTATACTTATGTCTGAAATACAAAAAAAAAACTAGAATTTTTAAATCTGTGAAACTCAAAAAATAGCAAACTTATAGAAAAATCCATTTAAATTTGTCATTTATGCAATCAGTTAGGTAAACAACAAATAGGTAAAACATTTGATGATACTTATTTTAAATTTTACATGCATACATAAAAATGTTAGAAGAATAACTCGTTATATTTTAGCATATTTAAAGTACCACATCATCTTAAAATGTCGTATTTTTCCCTTTAAATATTTTTAAAGTCACTTAGGCTGCACTTAATAAAACTCATTCTGTTGACTATAAAAATTTTAATAAGAATAAAATTTTACATTATTTTAATTTACAACTAGATTTTCAATTATTTAACTCAACTGCACTTATTAAATTCCTTAATACAGTTTTATCCTAATATACATTTCTATAAAATTAAATATTTTTTTTAAACTAAGAGTCTAACAATCCTTTCAGATATTCAAATTTTTAACTTTTTTTATCAAAAAGTTAATCAATTTTAAAAAGTTCATTAAGTCACCGATAAGAGTGTAGAACTATACATTTAAATATCAATTCATTTATTTTATCTTATTAAATATTTTTGAAATACATATTTAAATTACTTTCCACAGAAGTTTTTTTTTTTTTAATTTTGAAAATTCTTAACAACCTTTAACATTTGAATACATACATCAGCTCATTCTAAATTTTGATAACAATGAACTGTATCTCTTTGAAAAAAATCAATTGTTTACTTTTATGTTTAAACAACTTAATTTTAGAAACTAAAAGTCAACAAAAGAAGTAAAATTAAAGAGGGGAGAAGCAAATGAGTTTAATATGTTTAACACAGCTTACATAATACTCTAAAAAGAACTTCTTATTGAGTATAATATCTTTGTAATTAGAATTATGTTTTATGTAATTAATTCCTAAAAGAACGTTTGTTCAGCAAAATAAAAGTTTTGTATATTCGTTTTAGATTGCTTTGTGCAATTTTCATTAGCGTGCATTTTTATATATTTTAATGGCACTACTCGTGTTAATCACAAAGAGACAAAGGATTAATTAATTCAATCTCAGGTAATTGCTAAATCAGATACTTTTCTTCTTCCATTTAAACAAAAGGCAGAATTAAAAGCTTTGCACTGATAATATCCATTATGCTGTAGAACAACAAATTTGAGTAGTAAAAAAAATTCCTTTACACGCAAGTTTGAATTTGATGCTACACACCTCCGCATATTCTGTAAATGAAAATTTCTTTTTTGAAGATTCTTAAACGTATAAATTACAGTTATTTGCCAACGAATTTCCCAATATTGAATAAATATTTATATTCTTTAAATGTTTTACAGCTCTTAATTGTTTTTAAGATAGAAAAATAAATATTTTAATCCAATAAGTAGAAGTATTTGTTTGGCATTCAAATCGTAAAGACTGATGTATAATTATGCACAAAATATATATGTGTGTATGTAATATATCAAAAATGCTTGCCCCTAAAATTCCTCAAAATTCTTCCAATTCACAGGAATTATTGTGAAATGCATGAACTAACTGTGAGACAAGAGTGACTGTATGACGTAACAACTTTCTGTCCTAGACTTTTACTAACTTTCCGGAATGAGTTTTAGGGTGTTACTCTAATGCGGAATTAAACAAATATATGATTATTAAATAAAAAAATTTCGTTTATTTCTAAGTCCCTCTGAAAGGTACACAGCATTAAAAATTAAATAGCTGTAATATTGCGTGCACATTATAACCAAATGAAATAGATAACCAATTATAGTTTTGATGGACACTGCAAAATTGTAAACTCCCAAAAATCTAAACTCCTTGGCGCAACAGCCCCTAGAGGGTCAGGGCCTACAGTACCCATCTCGATTTCCAAGACGAAGGGCCCTGGGGTGGGAAGCATATGTTCCGGTTAGGTAGTTAACCTTACGCGGAACCCTCAGTGTTTAGTTCCCAATCATGCTTGGTCCTCAGTTTATGTACCCAATGAACGGATGAAAGGCTGAGTTAACTTTGCCAAGACCGGGGTATCAAACCTGGGACCTGTGTCGTAGGAGCGGTATCCCAGCACCATTGAACTTCAAAATTGTACTATAATATAAAATAGGATGAATATTTGTGTATGTCGATAAATTTTTTGTTGGTTATACTGGAAAAATGATAACTGATGTTTATATATTGTAAAATATTGAATATTTAAGAACTATATAAATATGAATTGTTAATAAAATGTGTAAAATGTAAAATAAGAATAAGTTAATGTAACTAGTTTGTAAATATGGATGAACTTGTTTAAGTTAGTGTAAAAAATGTAATGTTATTCTAAATATTGAACTACCATATTGAATTTTTGTATATCTTAAAATATGAAAATGTGTATCCAAAGATGGTGCGTGTTACAGCAACGCAGATGGTTGTAAATTGTTTATTTATTTTTATTTATTTTTATTGTATCTTTTTTTAATAGTCCTCTATAAATACGGGCTTTCGTCTGTTTTCCCAGGGTCATTCCCCAGGCCGGATTATGGTAGGGAATGGAAGAGGATTTTCAATCCTACTTTGGAATTTTCATACATAAACCTTTCTATAGGGGCTGGATGAAGGATGGTAGTAAGTAAATAACATTTACGTCATAATTAACTCAGAAGTACCATAAATTGCCCTGACTAGTGACGTCTGTCGTCATTATGACACCAAAGTCACCTGTGACATATCTCAACAGTAGTATGGTATTATTCTTGATTGCCGGAGGCTGTCAAGGAAAATTATGAATGAAAAACAGTGTTAGTTGCGAATGTGAGTGAATATACATATATATATATATATATATATATATATATATATATATATATATAATATATATATATATATATATATACATAGGGCATGGATGTAAAGAGGTTTTCGTCAAGAAAAAGTTTTTCTGGTAGATGGTTTCTGTCTACAGTGGTGGCCAGTGAAATATACG
>CM063498.1:127342009-127349509 GCA_032207245.1 Pardosa pseudoannulata
TGCATTTTTCTTTTAACAACATAATTTTACAAACTAAAAGTCAACAAAAGAAGTAAAATTAGAGTGGCGAGAAGCAAATGAGTTTAATATGTTTAACACAGCTTACATTATCCTCTAAAAAGAACTTCTTGAGTATAATATCTCTGTTAATTAGAATTATGTTTTATGTAATTAACTCCCAAAAGAACGTTTGTTCTGCGAAATAAAAGTTTTATAATATTCATTTTAAACTGCTTCGTGTAATTTTCATTAGCAAGCATTTTTATGCATTTTAATAGAGCTATCCGTGTTAATCACAAAGACACAAAGGATTAATTAATTCAATTTCCTGTAATTTCTAAATCAGATACTTTTCTTATTTCCTTCAAATAAAAGGTTGAATGAAAAGCTATTCACTGATAATATGCTGTACAAAAACTAATTTAAGGAGTAAAAAAATTCCTTTAGACGTGAATTTTGATTTGACGTTTCAAGGCATCCGCAAATACTGTAAATGCAAACTTACTTTAAAAAAAAATCATTAAAACTATCAAGTACTGTTGTTTGCCAACGAATTTCTCAATAGGGAATAAATATTTATAAAAATCAAATAAATAGAGTCGTGGCTATACTTCAATCAAGGAAAAAATATATATATATATATATATAATATATTTTTATATTAACAATCGAATATATATAAAATATATATATATATATATATATATATATATATATAGATATATATATATATATATATATATAATATATATATATATATATATATATATATATATATATATATATATATATATATATATATATATATATATATATATATATATATATATATATATATATACATATATATATGTATATATATGTATATATATATATATATGTAAGTATATAAATATATATAAATATATATATATATGTATGTATATATATGTATATATATATATATATATATATATATATATATATATATATATATATATATATGTATAAAGAAATAAGTTATTAATAGAATATATCATTCTATTATTTTATGTGTAGTATTATTTATAAATATAATTTATTATTATCATCAACATAGCCATTATAATTATCAATTCTTAATGATAATTATTATTATCATGATTATTATAATTTTGTTATTAAAATTATTTTAATATTATCATCACCATCGTCATTAACAGGAAAAAAATTTACTCCATTTTATGTATGTTAACACCAGAAATTTTTGTCGTTAAGGGAAGACAGAGTCTTACCTATTGGCCCCTTCTCCGTGCCTAGCGGTTAAGACCGAATTAATAGAACAGTGTCTTTAGGATTTGGACCCCATGGGTTCAACTCCTGCTGTATGGTTGCATGTTATTAGCTGTTCAGATTCGACTTTAAGAAGTAAGTCCATGTTTTAATTGTCCGGGTATACAAAAAAAAAGAGAAGGTAGACCCCAGTACTCTAAATCAAACCAGACAAAACCCGTTCACCTGTAAGGTTTTTGGCGTTCGACAGTCTTTAGCCTTGAACTGTAAGATTCTTTCTCAGTACACTAATATGTAGGTCAATAGTGGGCTATCTATGATCCCAGTGACTGACACACCAAAGAAGGTGTCTTAGACTATTATGAGGGCATTTCTATAAGTTTATTTATTATATTTTGAAGAACAGACATTGCAAAATAAAGTATTAATGTATTTTAATTTAATAATCAAAGTATAAATACATAATGCAGAATTTATATAATTGTGTGCTGTATTTTATGGTATAACCCCATTATCATACATATTCTCCCACCTCCGTCTCCAAGTATAGCTGATAACTGAACCACGGACTTCTATTCACTAAGTAATGAAAAAAATTCAACTCCCTTCTCAAAAGGTTAGCATCACTGCTTTAGGACATCTCATGCCTTTTCTTTAATTCACTCCTATCTTACACCCTCCAGGTCATAAAAAGATCTGTAAAACTGCTGAAAACTTAAATTGGAACCAAAAAAAATGTTATCAAAATTTAAGCCTGTGTACATTTAAGTATTTTAAAGTATTTTCAAAGCTAAAGTTTTGAATTTTGAGAGGGAAAAACCTTACCGGAAATAAAAGCTTATTCCGAAACTTATTTTTGAGAACACGTTACTCAGATTTTATGTTTTGAGACTCAGTTTAAATCCACTAGAACTTTTTCCCGCGCATTTACATCTCTCTTGGTAAACCACATCCTCTGAATACAGCTACGGGCAAGAAAAGATTTTTGAGTATTAGAGTGGAACGGAGCCTAGAGGTTTTGACGTAGCGCACGAAATGTGTCATACGATAAAAAATATATTCCAGCGACTACAACTCGAACAAAATCTCATGGGGTTGTAGATTTTCTTGAGTTAGAGAAGGTAAATATTGTGTTTCTCTCTCATTTACTATTCATTGAAGGTAAATTTTTTTTAAGAAAAAGCTTAATTAGTTAAGATCCCGATAAATATGGAGTGATTAAATTTATCAACACTGCCGATCTAAATGGATAATGTAGTTAAAATGTCAGCAGAAATTTAAAAGAAAAATTGAAAAAATAAAAATAAAAATTGGTTTAGTTGATGATGGGGAGAAACAAACAATAAGGCGATTTCTCGCAGCAGAATACATCTCAACTTATGACTATATTGGCTTTAATTTCAAATGGAAGTGCAGTTTATTGCGTGTCTATTGGCTGTTGTAAACAAGAAAATGAATGGGAAGGGCATTACAATCTAAAACCTTAAATTTCGCTTTGTATGCAATCGTACAAGTATTTATAATTTATAGGTTTAGATTACTTAACGAACCCATTAATAATTCATTTCAAAATCCCAAGTTGTGTGATATGTTTTAGCCCTTTTTATCCTGATGGTAGTTATAAGTGCTGCTTCAATCAAACACTAATATATTCCTAATAAAGTCTTTTTCCTGACGGTACTCACAAGGACATAAACGATACAGTTCCTACAACAAAAAAGAAATGACAGCACCAATCAGAAATCCTTTTTATTCTTATAGTAAGGATTTTATAACTAGCATGCTGCAGTCGAAAATCATTTTGTGGTAGAGTTGATACACGTATTGTTCAATTGCTTAAATTTAGTAGTTTATTACCAGTTATTTTGGTACTATTATTTTCAGAGACTTCTATACTTCGCAGGTAAGATTTTCATTTATTTTATTTATAATTTAATTTTTTATTTTCTATCATAGAGTCAAAAATATATGTTGGTACTAGAAAGTACCGGCTGCAAAATTAACTACTAAAATACAGTAAAAATTAATTTTCTTTTTTCTATGATTATTCTCCATTAAAACTTATCTAATGATGCAAAAATGCTGTAAGAAAGTTTATGGTAAATTAATTCAGGATATAAAGGGTTAAATAACGTAACACGCAAATATCAGTTTCTATTGAGGCAATAGATGTTATTCCGAACTTTACTAATAATAACTTAATACCTTTAAACTTAAGTTTAAAGGTATTTCAACAAATAACCACTGTTCTTACAAGACTTAAATTTTATAGTTATAGATTTCAAAATTCAAAATTTTAAACATAAATGAAATACTATATATTTCTTTAAATCCATATATTTATTGACATACAATAAAATCCGTAGGTAGATAAAGGTTTAAATATTGAATTTAACATCACTACCAATCTAAATGGATAATGTAGTCAAGTTGAATACTGAAATTTAGAAGAAGGTAATCGAATGAAAAAAAAAATTAATTTAGTTAAGGAAACTAACTTGAAATACAATGATGAAAATTTTTAAATACGCAATCTTATACCTTAATTTTTTTTGCATGAAATGGTACATGTATTTATAATTTATCGGTTCAGATTGCTTATCGAACCCATTACTAAAGTTCCAAGTTTCCAAGTTTTGTAATATGTCTTAAGTAACGTAACAAGCATCTATTAGTTTTTACTGTGACAATCGATGTTATTCTTAAGTTTAAAGCAAATAAATTAAAATAAAAAAGTCTAAAGTTTAAATAAAGTTTAAAGCAGATAAATATTTTTAAGTTTCAGCGAATAATCACTTCTTACAATAAATTCTTACAATAAATAAATTTTATGCTTATAGTTTTTTAAAAAGTTTCGAAATTGTAGACATAAATGAAATGGGCTGTGTTTCTCCGAATCCATATAGTTTAATTGACTTAAACAATAAAATCAGTATACAATAAAACAATAAAATCAGTATATAGATAAAGGTTTAAATATTGAACTTAACATCACTACCAATCGAAATGGATAATGTAGTTAAGTTGACCGCTGAAATTTAGAGGAAAACAATCGATTGAAAAAAATAAAAATTAGTTTAGTTGAGAAAACTAACTTGAAATAAAGTGGCAAAAAATTTTAAATATGCAATCTAAAACCTTAATTTTCTTTTTGTATGCAATTGTACATGTATTTATAATTTATCGGTTTAGGTTGCTTCTCGAGCCCATTACTAAAGTTCCAAGTTCCCAACTTGTATAATATGTCTTAACGCAACAAGCATTTATTAGTTTCTATTGTGGCAATTGATGTTATTCTTAAGTTTAAAGGTATTTCAGCAAATAATCACTGTTCTTACAAGATATAAATTTTACATTTATGATTTTTTTAAAGCTTGAAAATTATAGACATAAATGATATGATCTATGTTTCTTCAAATCCATAGTTTTATTGATTTGCAATAAAATCCGTATGTAGATAAAGGTTTAAATATTGAATTCAACATCACTACCAATCTAAATGGATAATGTAGTCAAGTTGACCACTGAAATTTAGAAGAAGGTAATCGAATGAAAAAATGAAAAATAGTTTAGTTGAGGAAACTAACTTGAAATAAAAGGGCTAAAAATTTTAAATATGCAATCTAAAACCTTAATTTTCTTTTTGTATGCAATTGTGCATGTATTTATAATTTATCGGTTTAGGTTGCTTATCGAACCCATTACTAAAGTTCCAGGTTCCCAACTTGTGTAATATGTCTTAAATAATGTAACAAGCATTTATTAGTTTCTACTGAGGCAATCGATGTTATTCTTAAGTTTAAAGGTATTTCAGCAAATAATCACTGTTCTTACAAGACATAAATTTTATGGTTATAGTTTTTTAAAAAGTTTCGAAATTGTAGACATAAATGAAATGGTCTATGTTTCTTCAAAACCATAGTTTTATTGACTTACATAACAATAAAATCCGTATAGAGATAAAGGTTTAAATATTGAATTTTCTGTTTTATGTTTCAGACTATTATTTTTATGTTTCAGAGACAACGAAAAGCAAGAAAAATTGCCGGAAGCTATCTCTAAAGTTTTTTCATTGCCTTCATATTTACTCAATTTTAATCAAAACATAAATGATATAACGAAATGAGAAAAACCAGATACTACCATTGATTCCAATTTTATATATCTTTTCGAGATAAATTTTTTTTGTTTCGCTCTTCTTTTTAAACGTTGATCAATTTTATCTTCCATAAACTTTATACAACTACAAGCAGATATTTCCTTTGTTCTCTTACACCGTTTGAAAAAGGTAAAAAAAATACTTGTAAAAACAATTTGGCTCTAAGAAATTGGAGGAGTACACTGTTTCATAAAAACCAAAGTAGAAATGGCAGCATTTTTGTGCCGGTGTTATTATTGTTATTTGGTTTCTGTCCAGGTAAGGAATATTTCATTTGAGTTTTGCGATCGGATATGACTTCTTAGAAATGTTTTTTTGAAATAAGAACTGGGTTTTTTTCACTAACACAAAATTTCTTCCGCGATAAGAAGTGTATTTTTTATAATAGAAGCTCTTAGAGGTCATTACTTTCTCCGAATTTACTTCATGCTTCGCAAAAAGTAATTGATGAAATGTGTCTGAAGTTTATATCAGTAACTGAAAATGTTTTTAAATTGCAATTTTCACAGTCCACTTGCTGTAGAATGAACGGATATATGACATAAAATGAATTGATGTTTAAATTTATGTTGATATCTTTTAAAAGCAATATTGTGTAGTAACGTTTTAACACATTGTGTGGGGGTACATTTCGCAGCGGAATTGTACCGTTTTGCTCGTAAATTTAGTTATTCAGTTAAATCTGAATAGATCGAAAATTATTTAATTTTTTACCGAACTTTTCGTATTTTATATTGAAATATATAAACAAATATATAAATAACAACCATAAGATTTTTCTAAACAAAAAATATATTTTTAGTAAATAAATTTATAATAGTATCGTAAATAGGAAAAATCAAATAGAAATAGTAATATATAGTTTTAATTTTTCTTGGATTATGTTATATATAAACATTTTTACATTATAAGAAAATGAAAAGAGCAATCAGAAAACTAATAATGGAAAAACTAGTTTTTATTTGTCTAAATTTTTCCAGACTCTATGTAGTAGACAAGAACATTCGGCTTCGTTTTCCAGTATATACCGGTTTTTTATGTACCCACAAACAAAACTAAAATGTATGGGAAGTTTAGATGCATAACTGAATATTTTTTTTCAGTTGAGAAATGTTAGAATTTAAGATTTACCAGATATTTTAGTAAAACAAAAAAAGTGGATTTCTTACGTTTTTTTATCATACAGTAAAAATGTTACTGGAAGTTAAAAGCATTTTGTAAACTTTGGTGACTTATGGATGTGAAGTTTATACTAACTAAAAATGTTTTGTCCCATCCAGTCCCTGTCCAGTTCTAGTATCCTCCATCGACAATGGATTCCGTTCTATGTGAATTTAAAATATAATGATATCGCGGATGGACTGGCGAAGGAGGGCTGTACTATGACTCAGGTCGTTTATGGTCCTCTGATGCCCCATAAGGTATATTCAACAAGTAAGGCTTCTTTAAACATCTCTTGAATGCACAGCTGAGTGAATCGGTGCTGATATAATATTTGATATTTTAAATACTTTCTCTACTTATTTATTGTGTTTTTATTAGTGTTTTAAAATTTTTGTTTACAGCCAAATTTCATTAGATTTTTTAATTAATTGTCAATTGCCTAATCAAGAGTTTTGTTAATGTGTATTTGATTTCACATGTTATGCATCAGGCAACCCATTGGGTATTGATATAATACTTGTAATCACTCCTTTATATACAATTTATAGTGTTATTAATTATGTTTATAACAGTTTTGCATATTGCAAAGTTTCTTAAGTTTTATGTTAATTGTCAAGTGTCTATTCGAGAGTTTTGTTTACGTATATTTGTTTTAACATGTTATGTTTACGTCACCTTTAAGCTGATATAATATCTTCATAACTCTAAGTAACCAAGCATATAGAATTATTCTAATTAGTATTATTTGGAAATACATATATCCTATAACTTTATATTATTAAATGTTAATTGTAGTTTTCTATTATTATTATTATTGTTCCATATTGTCCTTACTCTTTATTACTATAGCTTTATATCTATTTTTAAACCCAGATAAATAGAACGTATCTTAGTTTTCCATACCGTATCAGCGTAACTTTTACTTT